>JBAKGM010000002.1:12312213-12327491 GCA_037177215.1 Asparagus racemosus | reverse complement strand
ATCATGTCTGTAATATCTTTGAAAATCATGAGGAAAGTGCCTATATACCATCGGCAATGAACAACAAAGATTGAATCTGAAAAAGTTAAAATTCACAAATCTAGCACTCAACCGTTGATGGTCGGACTTACCTATCGATGCGTTATGGTTCACCATCAATGGTACTGTTTACCTCTTGGGGGAAAACATCAATGTGACTGTAGACCATGAGTAACTATAGACCGTCGATGATTACAACCTGCCATCGATGATTAGATAGATCAGATCAAGAGCTTTTTGAAAATCTATTATAATAGTGTTTTGGAGAACCGCTTTAAAAGTTATAGCACGTACAAGTTTTAGCTTTGGTGTATATTTCAATGCTGCTGTTGATTGTTTCGATATTTTTTAACTAAAATATTCATATCTCGAGCTATACATCTCCGTATGAGTTCCGTTTATTCCTATAGATTCGTGATAACTAGGCAAACACTCACATATACTCAAAAATAATTTCACTCTTGACATTTTTTCAGAATTAGCCATTATTAATTTATCATCTTGCTTTTTTCAATATCGAACTTGATTCTAACTTCTTGTAACCTGTATAAAACATCTCAAATATATATTAGATAAATATGAAGGTTTGTTATTTATCAAAGAAAGTTGATTGCATGGACACAATCCTAACATTATCTCAGGTTCATTTCCATGACTTTCTCCTTGTATCATCTATAGGTTGCACAAATGTTGTGCCGATCCATACAAATACCATTGAATGAACTCCCTCCCACACCAAATTCTATGATATGAGATTTCAATGTTTAGTTCCCTATGAAGCTTCTTTTTAAGATCAATTGTGTGGCAGGTGGGTTGATCTTTCAATATTGTTCTCACTTGATTAGCTGCCCACTTCCAAGATGGTTGGGGATGATCCTTCTCCCCTACAGCTCTACCAAGGCAACTGTGTGCATCACCAATTTTTTAAACATAGAATCACTCGCTGTATACTCTATATACTCATCGAATACAATGAACCCACCATTCTTAATTTAGAGCCTTACAACTCATACTCACTTTGCTCAGTTCATTCTTCGAGAAGCTATAGTCGAAACCTAGTGCAATGCAATAATTTCTTAAGCTCTACCTCAAGTGTCAATGTTACTTGACCAACACTTCTAATTGCATGATGCCATGAGATAGGAATCTGACGACTTCAACTTTTAACTTCCTGCAACACATTATGTGAAATAGATGGATTCTATGATAATAAAACAAGTTATTTCGCTAGTGGGATGGTAGGATTTTTGCATAGGATTAGACATTGTATTACAAAATATCAAATGAAGTTCTTAACATAGAAAAATATGCATATTTTAGTAACTTTTAATGCTTTTGAGTAGTTATTTTTACACATTAATTGTATTTCACATTTATTTCACAAACTTTTACCTTATACGTATCATGCTTGGTTGTTGCCAAAATAAAATCTCTCTTTCCAAATCAACATGCATCTTAACAATTTTCTCATTGCAACCGTGATGTACATTCATCATTATCAAGACATCAATATCATCAATAACACGAACTAATAGTTTGGCATGAGGGACTTTAAAACTCAGTTCCAATGTGCTTGCACAACAATTGACTCTACTTTACACTTGATTTACTAAATCATTGTATTTTCCTTTAACGTTTAATGGAACCAAGTGATTATTTCCTCTGAAGTCGGTTGACAGGCAATATAACTCTTCATTCATCCATGTTCATCATTAAAAAAAAATAAAGTAAAATACATCAAGGGAACCTGAACTTATATTTTCAGAAACTTCACAAAAGCTACAAATTCAAGAAAGTGAACAGATGCAATGAAAAAACACTCATTTCTTTGAGGAAATCTACAAGCATTAAGAAATAAATGTATACACCCATTCGTTACTTAGATAAATACTGATAAAATATCTAATAAGGAAGAAAATAGTCTTGCTGGGTCCTAATAATGCTATAAATAAAATTTCATCGATGGAATTTTTAGAATTGACTCAACTGCAAAGATTCGACAGTATACAATTTTTAAAGAAATGTATGTAAAGATAAACAAAGAGAGCCACTTCCTACATAGAGATAAACATATTGAATTCAATTCTAAATCTTAAAAACAAATGATTTTTTTTCCTCTTTAACAATGATTTCAACCAAAGATATGAGCTTTCTACCAAAAAAAGGGGACCTTTTTCTTAAAAATAGAGGTTTTCTAAAAGAAACATAGTATCTTAATTCTTCACAAAACTCTAGGATCTCGCACTTAAGATAAGTATTCTTTAGTGATTACAAGCAATAATGTCTTCTTCGTCGTTATTCTTCGAACACCAAATTAGATCAGCCACTATATCATAATTCTATTAAATGAGATTTATGAGAGGAGAGAAAGGATATTAATGGAGGAGAGAGAATATGAGAGGGCAATGAAGAAGGAGAGCAATTGGGGATTTTTTGACAATCTCGGGTTTTAGTGGCACCATATTTTTTTTCTCCCCCTACAACAATTAATAAAATCATCGCACAGATAGATTACGTAGATGAGAAGCACCCGGGATAGAGAGAATAAGGAAGGACTATTTTGAGAATTTCATAGATGTGGGGCTCACAATAAGTTCTTTACAACCATTTGTGATGGGAATTAGTTTAAAGGTAAATGAGTATAGGTATTTTGAGTTTATAGGTTTAGATGAAATTTAATGGGTTTTTGGCAAATGGGGGTCAAATTTTGGGTTTAAAAGCAGAAACCCCAAACTTTTATTCTCTTTCAAAATTTGTTACTTTTTTCTAATTAGATTCTTTGACATTGTCCAAGAAAGGTAAAATAATGATGGATTTAACATGATTTAGAAAGTAAACCAATCTTTCTAAAAAATAAAAGTAAAAAATATAAAAATAAAAAAAGTAAATCAATAAATAGCATAGAAAATAATATTTTAAAGGGCAAATTGCTCATAAACCCCTCATTTATACTTTTAGGGGCAATTAACACCCCTCACCTCATTTAATAGCACTAAGCACCTCCATATATTCATTTTTGGAAAGATAAATTACAAATAACACCCTTCAGGTATTTTGCATTTTGTTGGCATTAAGTCGTCTGTCTTTTTAAACATTGATGCCCTTTAAAGTTTTGTTTTGACACTTTGATGAAATTTAAAATGAAGGTTTGGAGCATCAAAGTGTCAAAAAATAAACTTTAGACCAACAAAATTTAGAAATGCGACAACTTTATGAGATCAAAGTGCAAATTTCTTAACTTAATTGAGAGATGAAGGTAAGATGCAGGGGATTATGTGTCCCTTATCCTATTTTAAAATAGATAAGATGCAGCCGGTTAGTTTCACATAGCTATGTTCAAAGGGATTGCTAGAATATCCCCCAAAGTTCAGGGCGTTTCGTGGAATTAATCCAATCTCTCACCGAAGGACTGCTACAGCGCCACGCTCTTTTACCTCAGCTTCAGAACTCAGTCAAAGTAAAGATAACAAAGCAATAAAAAAAAAAAAACATAGTGCTCGTCGCTTGCACGTGATGCCCTATAACGGTCGATTCCTTCTGCTGTCAACCACTATTTTAACCCCCCAGAAAAACAACGATCTAGCCGTTACCATTCAAACGCCCAAAATTTGAAATTTTTTAATGAAATTATACAGGTAAATCCTTGGAATGGGCCCCAAATACCTACCAACGGCTATATTCAGAGGCCCAACACGATCCTAAAATTTGAAACTCCGACCTTATTCCTACTCTAGCTGTCTTTATGTTCCTGTCCTTTTCCGCTTCCCTCCTCCTCGGGTTCCGCGAATCTTCACCTTCTCTCTCTCTCTCCTCTCTCTGTAACCCCTAAGTAAATAAATAAATAAATAAATAGAAACAATTCAATAAAAAGCTATTATCCCCCAAAATCCCTTCACTCTTCAATTCAAACTAACCCTTCTATTTCTCTCTCCGAAGGAAAAAAAAAATGGGCGTTTGTTTCAGCAAGAAGAAGGAGGAGCCTTCTCCTCCTCCTCCTTCAGATCCAGCTCCAGCTGAGCCCAAAACCCCAAGTCCAAAAGAGAAGAAGAGCAAGAAGAACAACAATGCCAATGTAGTAGCCAAAGAGGAGACAGCGCCAAAAGAAGCAAAACCCCCTCCGCAAATAGAAAAGAAACCAGTCTTCATTGTCACCCAAACCCCCAAGAAGAAATCCCCTGCTACTTCTCAAGAGGAGAAAAAGCCCAGTAAGCCCACTAATCCAATTGAGCTCAATACGACTACCAGCGTCTTTGTTTCCCTCCCGAAACCCACCGAAGAACCGAAAGCAGCAGTGAGAACGTCGAGCTGCACAAAGGAGGAGGTCGACGCTATCCTCATCCAATGCGGCAGGCTCAGCCGCAGCTCCTCTGGTAAAGCCTCTGGCGACACTCTAACGAGAAAGTATTCGGGGTCGAAGAGGAGCTTTGACTTTGATAATGAGAAGGGCAGAGATGAAGAAGATGATTGGAACCAGAAGCAACAGCATCAGCAGCAGAGCACGAGGTCCTCCCCTCGTAGGAGAACTCCGAGTCGAGAGAGGTCAGGGAGCAGAGAAAGAGGGAGCCAGAGAAGAGTCAGCCGATCTCCAGGCAGAAGATCTGAAGGCTCTGCTGCTGCTGCTTCTTCTTGTGATAAATCGAAGCAGCAGCAACCCGCGAAAATGGTTTCTGTTCCCGCGAGGGAGAAGGGAGTTCCTGGTAGTGCTGCCAATGCTACTGCCGCTGTTAACGGTAGGAGGAATGCATCGCCGAGGTCTAGATCTCCTGCGAATCCATCCAGAGTTTCGAATGAGAATGCAATGATGGCTCAGCAGCCTCAGCCGTCGCTTAGCAGGAGCTCGTCGAGGAAACAGGAGCAATCTCCCTACAGAAGAAGCCCGATGGTCGAAATTGACGACAACTTGACCAAGGGAAACAATAACAACAGCACCAACAAGAGTCAAAAAACCCAACTCCAAACTCATACCCAGGTTAAATCCTGTACTGAACTTCGCAAATTTTCTTAACTATTTCACATTTATTCTAATATGATGATGCTGATCAGAGAAACTCGAGCAACCCCGTTGTCACCAACTGTGTTCGCGATCAGTTGATGAGCTGCAGAGCAAAGGAGAAGCACCAATCAGAGCCCGAAATAGTTGAAGAACCAAAAGACCCAAAAGGGAACCATCCAACAGTGACAAGGAGCAGATCCTCAAGAAGATCATCCAGAGATTTCGACCACATTCTGGGCCTAAACCCAGAAAACACCCCCTTCTCTCTTCCAGCTTGTGTATCGAAAGCCTGTTCCATCCTCGAAGCAGTAGCCGATCTCAACTCATCTTCAACAGATCAGACCAACATCGAAAATGGTCGATTTGGGCAAAGGGGACTGAACTCAAAAGACCCATTTGTGGAATCCGAGATAGAAGTGAAGGATGACTTGACAGAACCTAGTCTTCACAAGTATGTTTCAGGCGAGGATATGGAGCCTCAGGAATCAGCTGGGAGCAATAGTGTCGGTGGTCAGCCATGGATGTCTAATTGGGAAATGAATTCGGTGGATTCGACTGACAGGTATTGGACTTCGCAGTCGAATGAGGAAGTGGAGGAGACATCGAAGGTGGAGGAGGGTAGAGGATCAAGATTCAGGAGTGGAGGGTCGAGTAGTAATAGCTTTGCTGGGTCGGCTACAGGATCGAGTAGCAAGAAGAGGGAGGTTGAGCATCGGCGTCAAGTTCATCGTGGTCGTGTTAGTGGTGGCGTTGGTGGCGGCGGTAGAGCTTATTCAGCTCCTGTTGCGGCTGGGGCAAGCTCTTAGAGAGGGGAAAATGCGACTGAATTTTGTCTCAATTGTTGGGGCTCTTGGTTGTATTTTGGTTGGTTAGCAAGTTGTTTTGCTTCAATAGATGTAGTTGCGTACTTGTTCTTGTGATAATTTGTTTGTTTTAGATTCTAGTTGGCAATAGGACTCTGGAAGATTGCCTTATGTTCCTTTTCTCAGTTTATATTTGAACAAAAAAGAACATGCACTAGAAACCTGTGTTCAAGCTCCTACTGATTTGAGATGCAATTCTCTAGACTTTTGCTTGTATTTTTGATGGTCATGTATGTTGGGAACAAACCCCGGGCCCAATAGAGCATAGCTACAGCTAAAGTATTGCGGAAGTAATAAAGAACACACAGATTTACGTGGAAAACTCCCTAAATGAATTTGGGGTAAAAACCACGGGCAAGGATAGAAGAATTCACTATGAGGAAAATTTAGGAGGATTACAATCTCTTTTTACAAGGAGATATTCTCTCTATTTTTCTCTCACTTCTATATATAGAGGAGTTGTTGTTTCTGAGATGAAATTTTCTGAATAGTTTTAGGGCCTATTTATAGTGTTTAGAAAAAATACTATCACAATTAAATAATAATATTTTACTGTGCATGTGAGGCCCACCGTCTAGAATTTTCAACCCTTCCTTTCGATGGTTTTATTAGGTCGTGGGACCCATGTGGGTCCCATCATGGGACCCACATGGGGCCCTCTCCCCTTTAATTTACAGCTGGCTAACATCTTCGTCTTTTAATCTGAGTCCCCTTGACAGTGCACTGCAAAATCAGCGCACTCTCTTTGTTATCTCATGCAAGAGTTTTCACATCAAATTCAATCATGGGTCAGTTAAAGGCAGCATCTTGATACTGGCATTTCATTTCTCAGAGCTCAAAAGAGCTTCAGACCTTTTCCTTGTTTTTTCCCAGTATGGGCCTGAGTTTGAGCATCTCTGAATTCTTTCAGCTTTTCCTGGATACCTACTTTCTTTTTCTCTTTGCTTTCCAGAAATTATAACAGCTTTATATCCAGTCTCTTTGTAAGGTAGTGAACCACATATCATTGGAGTCCAGAATGAGAATCTCATTGTTCATCCAAGTTGAAACTCGCATCTTAGCTTTATAAGGCTCTATTGAAATAGAAACAGCCTGCATTGATATAAGAAAAGCGCAAAAGGGTAAATGCCATGGCTTTGAATTGATTGCAAGCCTCAAATTAACCACAACAATATTCACTTTGCAAAGCTGTTTCATTCATACAACAGTATTTTGACTCAAAATTCAGCAATGCGTTCGAAAATTGAAAGGTAGTAGCCTGTAAGATTACAGAACAAATTTCATACAGTACCAACTAGCGAGAGAACGAAAAGAGAAACATATCCATACTGCTCTCCTCAACAATTGCAAGCAATCAGAAAGAGGAGTATGTTGAACTCTCTCAAGACGCTCGGCATACAAACAAAAAACCATTATTTACAGTGTGATAACAGAGTTCATAAACAAAATATGTGTAACATCACATTGAACTCAGAAGGCAATCTAGAAATCAACCCAACAAAGGTCAACCAAAAAACAAAAAAAGCCATCAAGAAGCAAAATCAAACAAATGCAGCCTGTGCAGTTGATTGCAAAAACATTAGCTCCAAGCTTCTCTCGTCTTCCTAAAGCTTTTCTCTATTCCTTTTTTTTTTCCTGGACTTATCTCCTTGATCTTATGGAAACTCTTCAGACATAGCTCACACTGTTTCATGCTAAGTAGTCTTGCGTCGTAGTAGCCCACCAGTTGAGGATTGAAATCTCGGTGCTGCGTAGGGAATCAAAAGATAATATATGGTATCTAAATTATGTGTTAGTGTTGACCAAACTTCACAAAGTCACGTTGGAGTTTGGCTCTAACTATACAGTAGGTACTTCCTAAGCTTGTGATTACCATCATATTGCAAGTAATTTGCCTTTTAACCAACATCTATCTAAGTTAAAATTCTTTTTAGTTTCAGGGTTCATCTTCACCTTGAGAAAATAATATGGACCTTAAACTAAGTCATTTTGACGTACGCCCATAGTTAAGTTCTAGGAAGAATAACTTTTCGTTCTCTAATACACTAGAAGGCTGTTGCCAACGATGCAACATTAAAAACGCTGAGGAAGAACTGACTTACAAAGTCCATTGGCATCAGAGGTCCTCATAATTCTAAGTCTTTTGACAGTATCCAAGAACATCCTGTTCAAAAGAAAATTTAACCACACAATTAGAAAACAAATCAACTATTGACAAACATCATATTGTAGAAAACTTGCAATGCAAAATCACAGACAACCAACTAAACAGAGCTACAAACTATAAAAACAGGCAGAGTAATCTTAACAACTAATGAGCTGCCATTTACTGGGATTTGAAGATCTAAATAAGATCGATCAATTAGATTACTAGTTTGCAAAACCAACAACCTTAGTTATAGTTGCTTGGTTTTATGAACATCTCCCTATAGTCCCTTGAGTTGTTCCCACCTCATTAGACGTTTTTGAGCTTAACAATACCAACGTATACAAGAATTAAAGAGTTACCTCCAAGTCTATAGCCTACAGGTATTTGTGTTAAGCATTAGATAAATGCAAATCATCCATAAATTTGATTTGTCATAAGAAATGCATCCAAATAAACTATTGCTTATAATAGCATAATCAGCATAAATAAGTTAAACATGCATCTCATACCCCCATGGAACGTCTCCAACTAGCATCCAATCCCCGTCTTTATCTTCATAAGTCAATGCAAATTCAGACGAGCCATCCAACAACTTTGATGTCTTTGCACTATCTATCATCGTCAAAACCAAACAATCACAAACAATAAATTCACATCCAATAAACTAAAAGAGAGTAAGTAAGAAAAGCATACTTGCCGACGAGCTAAGTCCAATGGTGGGCTTATGGAACATGATCTCGAGAGCCAAAGCGAGCGCTTTGTAGGATTGATGGGCATTGAGATCGACCTTTCGACCAATTAGATCTCCATCCATGTTCACTTTCACGAATCGGGAAGTGCCCACATTTTTAAGTTTATTTTCTTGGTTATTTGAGTGGATGTATTCAGTTTTGTTGTTCAAGTTTTGATTGTTGCTCTTCTCGTTGGTGGTGGCTTCTGAGTCTGAGGTGTTGTCTTTCGCTTGGTTGACCAAGCTGTTTATTCTGAAAGCTCTGATGGGAGGCCAGCCTACCACCACTTGACTGTTCACAAAAATGAATAATTATATTAGCCACAAAGGCTAGAATGACAAAATATTCCAAAAAAATGAAAACGAAAAATCACTAGAAATTCTAGACAACAACAAAATAATAGAGAAGATATTTGTACAATAAATGCTTTAGTAATAGCCCATATATCTCGATCATAGTAAAGCTAGTGTTTCCTTCACTAAGTTACTTGGAAATTAACAGAAAAAGAACCAAGCTATGAAAAAAAGAATAAAAAATAATGAAAAATCACAATAAATTCAAAACAAATAGAAGAGAAGATTTGTACAAAACATGCCTTTAGTAATGGTCCATATATCTCAATCACAGTACGGCTACTGATTCCTTGAATTTCCCCAAACTGTTGGTTCATAACAAACGTTACAAAGTTACTTGGAAATTTAACAGAAGAACGAAAAACTTAATAGCTCCTTGGAAGGGATGATGGTTAATAAATATTAATAATAAAAAAACAGTTTATACGACCAAAAATAATAATAAATAACTCTACCATTGCAGAGTTGTATCTTTCGCATAAAAATAGAAAGAAAACAAGAAATACACAAATATAAGGACCAAATAAGATGAACACATAGACCCATTACCAAAAACAACAGAAATCTGTTAAATCCTTAGAAAAAACATAATCACAGCAAAATGAAACAAGAACCCAAGATTATCAATAAACTAAAAGAAACCCACAAAGACTTCACCTTTGCGGCTTAGCTCCCTCCGACGACGAAACCGACGACGACGAGGTCACCGGCGACGCACGTGACCCGCACGCCGCCGGAAAATCCTTCGCAGTCAGAATCCGGCGACACCCTCCGCCGCCAAATTCACCCCAAGTTCCGGCCTTTTTCTTATCTCCGATGACCCTTTTAGCCCCCAAGCTCAGCCCAAGCTCCAGCTCCTCCTCATGCGGTGATGGTGGCGATTCTTCGTCATTTTCCATCTTTTTTTTTTTTTTGTTGTTTTTGTGAGTTGGTTTCTCTCGCTCGTTTCCCTCTGTAGAGAGTGGAATTGGATGCTTAAATGGAGGAAGGAGGGGACTCGTGTATATTTGTGGGGCTTGGGGAAGCGTGAGAAGGAGAAGATCACGTGAGGAGCGCGTGAGTTTGGGAGGGTGGGGAACTGACACGTGTCGGATGGTGGTGTGGTTTTATTGGTGGCGGGCAACGGGTTTGAAGTTTGTCGACCCGGGTTCGATTGTTGTCTGTGTTGTGGTTGGCGGGAGCTGTGGGGCCCCAAATAATTTGTCTTTGTTGTTTTTCCACTTGTTTTTTGAGATTATACAGTTACGCCTTTTTTTAGTACACTGGAATTTTGCACATAGCTCCTGAAACTTTAGCTTATTTGACCGTTCGAACCTTTAGTTTGGCGGATATTGTTCTTGTTTATTGCCTATTTTAGATTTATATTTATGTGCCTATTCTATCTATCATCCAATGGAGTGAATTAACAAGGAGAAGCAATAATTTTCTTCTTAAGCACCTCATGAGAGAAAGAACTTATGCAAAATACATCTGTTTAGAATGTAAATTGATGAATGAAGTCATACATATCGCTTGGTACATGCAAAAGAACTAGCATAGATATAGAATAATATATACTCATCATTATCTTTCAATAACAAAGAAAGAGTTTTGTTGACTATATTATTAACATTTTTCTAACAAACAGTAGAATAAACAACGAGGCAAACTATTTCTATCGTAAATAGTTAAACCATTAAGATGTATGTTTTGCATCTACTCATTTAAATTTATTGAAATACGTTAATAGATTCCTTGAGCTTGTTAGGGAATTGCATTCATAATCATATCTAAAAGATTGTGAAGGAAGAATTTAAAAAAACTCAAAATGAGGGGTCTATGTGCAAAACCCCCCAAGAAGCTCAATTGGGGTGTACCGTGCACACATCAATTTCTTTTGTCTCCTTCATATCGTCACGAATTATCACTTGAATGTTCTCTACTTCTTACCTCTATCGTGATGATTCTATCTCATAGACATCATGTTGGAAATATGCTAAACAAGCCCCTGCTCACTACGCAACTAAAAAAACTAGACCCAACATCAAGTCTCATGAATTGAGGAAGCTCTCGACCCAACTCTTAAGTTCCCTCTTTAATGTGCACTACAAGTCTACAACTCTCAAAAAAAGTTAAAGAAAAGCTAATAGGTTTAATTAATTCATTAGTCGCATTGACTCGATTCTCTCTCTTGGACCACTTCTACTTAGTTGCCATATAAAAAGTTGTTCACATTAATCAAACTAGTCTTTTAGTTCGTGCTAAGTACGTTCTTGTCGCAATTCACGGACATTTCGTCGTGCTCCAATCACTCGTTTTTCAATAGAATTAAAAAAAGACAGTGACATGCATCTCTTTCTGAAACATAGAAACCCCCCCCCCCCCCTCCCCCCAAAAAAAAAGGTTCGAAAATATAGTACTAACTGGAAATCACGATAACGTTAAAAATTGAAAGATAATAAATCATAATTAAAATCGTATTAATAAATATAGTAGTTATGCTAGTTACATTTATGGGCTACATAAGTTTTAATTAGTAGTTAAATTTTTTATGAATTTTCTTATATCTAATGTAATTTCCATTTTATCAATTTACAGGTTATCTTAAACGGATAAGGCGACTCAAAACAATTCCAAGAAGACCCAAAATAAATTTAGTACAACAAAACTGACTTTTGTCTTATTAATTTTCCAGTTTTGTATGGTATTTACTTTATGTTTAATTGTACTTGTCTTTTTTCTATTTACTTTTTGCAATAATATGACTATAGAGGCATGTATTTACTAATTTTATTATTGTATGCCTATTTCATTTGATTTCTAGGACCTATATTATATCCAAATAAACTTAATTGAATTTATTGTAATTTTTCCAACTTAAAAAGGTTAATTTAGAAGTTTTCTCAGTTCAAATCTAAGTAGGTCAAATTTATGTTTAATACCATATGATATTGACATTTGTTATATATCAAAAAAGAATCCACTAATTTAGTACAATTGTTATGAGATATTCAGTTACATTTTTGTTATGAAACATCAATTATAAAAAAGTAAAAAATAAAAAAATAATTATAGAAAAGTGAAATATTTAAAGACTTTCATAAAGTGGAGATTCTCACTTAGAGTTTAATCAAGAAAAGAGGCTCAATTTATAACTCTAAAACATATTTTGTTGAATTCTAAAAAATATAAACAAAATAATTAGAGCAAAGTAGAATATTTAGGAACTTTCATTAAGCAGAGATTCACTAATAATTGAGAATAAAATTTAGGATAATAAAAAAAATAGAAAAAAACCTAATTAATTGAAATCGAGGATAAAAATTGGACATTGGTTAATTAAACTAAATAAATTCAGTAAAAAGTTAGATTTTTGAAATAAAATCAATCAAGAAATCCTACCCAAACAGCTCTCAAATAATTTAAATCTCCAAAATTTCATCCTCTTTATTTTTCCCATTAATTTCTTTTAAAACCTGATACAATTATATTATATTAAAATGATATGATATTAAAAATACCATGAGTGTTTAAAGTCAAGAGAGAGCCCTCAATTGCAAATATCTCTCGATCCTAAAAATCTAAAAGACAATCAATAGTTTGAAAAAAGACTGAAAAACTAATAAGAATTCATGAAAAGAGCAAAAAATTATAGCTTATAGGTCTTATCTGAACTTGTTGAAGGATTATCCTGAAAAAATAATATTAAAATTTGTTTAAAATTCATTAAAAGAGCAAAAAATTATTTGCTAAAGAAAAAATACAAGTTTGGAAGAATAGTTGAGGACTCGTCAGAAGTGTAGATGTAAAGAAAATTAGAAGGGGGGATTTGTATTTTTAGATTATGTTAAATAATACGTATAAAATAATTATCAAATTTCAAATAGTTAACATTTTACAAAATATTTCAATTTCCATAAATATATGGTTTTTGAAATTTAAACAATATAACAAATTAGTTAAAAAACTAAATTGTTTCTTAAATTTAAAAAACGACAGGGAACAATTTGTTTTATAAGTTAAAACAAATCTATTTTCAATAATTTTATTACCAATAATAAATTTATAATTTCAAAACAATATTAACAAAAAGATAAGTAGAATATATGATATTAATTATTATTTTGTTATATTTTATAGAATTATATGTTATAAAATCTGAAAATAATAGGTAAATCAAGTAATAAAAATTTTGGGAATATCCTATATTAATTATTCCGATGTTATATTTTATATAATTATATATTTTTTTAAAAAAAATATGAAAATAAGTCGATATTTAATCTATATGATCTATTTAAATTATTTATAATTTAATAGATTTAGTTACCAAAAACAAATTTGACTAATGGTCTAACATATAAGTGAGAATTTTATTTTTAGGAATAAGAAAAAATTACGGAAGGTGGTATTTGATTAGATCTCAAGTCAGCTATAACATCTTGATTAAGTTATCAAAAATAAATTATCCATATAATATAGTTCCCATATCCATTTAAAATTTAAAAAATAGATGGAAATAAAAATTTAAATGTACGCAAGATATCTTAAAGATAATGAAATATAGGTAAATCACATTTTTAAAATTTACTTCTATCAGATAATGAAAATTTAGGTATATGTGGGATTTGTAAATAGATTTTACATCTACAAAATATCTTATTTATATCTTTTTATATGTTATAAAATCTGAAAATAACGGGTAAATCAATTCCTAAAAAATTCAAGAATATCCTATATTAATTATGATTATGTTATATTTTTTATAGTTATGTATGTTACAAGTTTTGAACATAAAGTGTAAAACAAATCTTAAAAATTTTAGGAACATATGGTATTAATTATAATTTTGTTATATTTTACATAATTATATGTTATAAAATCTAAAAATTACAGGTAAATCAAATGTTTAAATTTTAGAGAGTATCATGTATTAATTATGCTTATCATATATTTTATATAATTATATTTTTTGTATAAAATGTAAAAAAACAGAGATTTAAGATATGTTATAACAATAATTCACTAAGTGTTAAGCTCCCTGGGGAAGCTGACGCGCGTCCTACCCTGCGCCTAATCAGATGTGTCCAAAGCCGAGACTACTCAAGCTGCTCTCGCGGTCGACTCGATAGGCCGACAACTTGTGTGGCAGACTAGAAAGGCGAAACTTATTAGCCAACTCTCCGGATCAACTGCACAAGCACCCCGCTGGTCCAGCCGACAACGCGCATAGCCGACTAGAATGAGGTGATTGCCCACCCTCACCCAGACGACTAAAGAGGTGATAGTTATCTCGAACCCCTCGTCATCAGCCGACTACCCTCGCATTAACTGCTCTAACAAAATCATTATTGCTCTAGCCCCCATAGTCTTTATGACTCATAGGACCCAATCAACTTTGAGCACCTGCTGTCATCCTCGCATAAAATACATGGCTGACTCACTCCTTCCAACAAACCACCACCTGTGAAGTAGGTGATGACTAGGCTGCCAACTGGACCCGGCCGAAGTTGCTTATCTACCTCTCTAATCCACTATAAAAGGAGGACATACTGCCTAAGGCAAGGGGATCGGTCGTTTCTTCATGCAACTCTAAACCACTCACTTTATATTTTCACACTCAAGATCAACTGCTGACTTGATCATCGGAGGAACAACTGGAAAACTAAACTCTATCCTCTCACGAGTTCTTCATGTGTAGGGAAGAACAGCGAGCCCCAGGATCGGTCATCTGAAGGAGCACGAGGACCCAAATATTCTCATAATCCTCACATAAACCCCTATTTAATAACTGACATCAACAAGAAACATGATCCTTTCAAATTTATTTGTAAGTTAAGTTTTTAATTTAAACAATTTATAAATTAAACAAAATATTCGAGCTCAATTACATTGATTAAATTATTGAAAATTTAAACAGGTAATTTCATATTTTAGGAAAACCTAAAAAATAATCAAAAAATCAAAATAATTAAATTAAATTATTAATTAACGAAAATAGGCATAAGTTCGCCATAAAATGATATATTTTTTTAAAGTAAAAATTTTAAATACCAAAATTATATATATTTTAAGAAAATGTAAAAATTAAAATCTAAATTTATGAATAAAATCCTATTTTCATAAAAAACTTAAGGAGGTATTAATATTATTGAATCAAAATTTGAAATA
>JBAKGM010000002.1:12270583-12290153 GCA_037177215.1 Asparagus racemosus | reverse complement strand
TTTCTACATTTGATGCTATCTTATTTGCAATTTATTATCTATTTTGCATAAATTTTTATAAAATACTATTCACCCCCTCTAGTGTTTTAGTGTATTAGATCAAAGATCCTACAAGGGGGTCAGCCAAGCCAAGTATGGAAAGGAAAAAAGAAAAGAAAAATAATTTTTCGACGAATCCTACAAGGAGAAGGAAAAGAAAAAGGGCTGAATTTTCACCTAAAAAAGTGGGGTTGTTGAGTTTCCAAACTAGCCTCAATCGGACCCAAATCAGTACCAAACCAGGCCAAATCAACCCCGAATCAAGGAAATTCAAAATCAGAGCCGAAACGGGTACTGAAACGGCGCCAAATCAGCTTGTTAATTGGTTCCTTCTCTCTCCCACACACTTGGAGAGACCCTGGACAATTATTCAGCAGGGATATCACCCATTAAGGGTCAATTTTCATTCAGCGAGGATATCACCTGTTAAGGGATATCACCCCTGAATCTCTTTGTAAGTGACTGAAGTTTGTAACAGATTCATCAATGGAAATTGGAACAACTTTCCCTGTGAACACTTATATTTTTGGGGCATGGGTTTGAAAGCATGTCACTGAGGTTAGTGGCTAAGAAGACTTTCTTGTGAACATTAGTGGTTCTTTTCTTAGTGTACAAATCATTAAAAAATTTTCATAAGAAGGGATTTGTTCAATTGCATCTAAGAGAGGAATGTTGACATCGACCTGTTTAAAAGCTTCTTAGATTTTCTCTATCTAGGGAGAGTTTTTACTAGGTTTGAGTTATCTGGAAAGGGGGCAACGAGCTTATACCAATCTAGATTAGGCTTAGTTTTGGATTCAGCTTCTTGGCCATCAGAAGGAGTATTTTGGACAGGAGAAGAGGAAGAAGGGATTTGATCTGGGGACATTCTAACTTGATTATCTATCTGTTTCCCTGATTGCAATGTATGAACTGCATTCACTTGAGTCGGGTGGGGTGGATTGAACTTGGGCCCGTGTCCTTAGGGTTTGCAACAGGTCAACTCGAAAATTTTGCTTTCTCTCTTTCACTTATGGCACTAGCTGGTTGATTAAGTTAGGTCTCTAACCTGGCTATGGCTTGAGTGTTTGAACTAAGCATTAGACCGGTTGTCTGCATGAAGGAATTTTGAGCATTGGATGACTGAGTCAACATGTTGGTGGCCTTTATAGAAGCTTTAATCATGGCCTCTTAACCCTTTCTTAAGATAGTGAAATACTTCTCATGATGAGAACACAGAGGAATAGGATTTACTGCTTGATAGTGAGGATACTGGTTTTGATAAGGTAAATTGGATTGTTGAAAGTTGTTTGGTGTATTGAATGGAACTATGTTTCCTCTAGAATATTATTGGATTGAAGTGGGAGTAAAATTTTGATTTCTGGAGGAACTTCCTTGATTCCATGCAAAATTTGGATGATTTCTCCTACCTGAATTGCAAGTTAGAGAAAATAGATTATTTTTAGGATGTTGCAATGCAAAGTTCATCTGCTCTAGTGGTTAATTGTTGCCTAAGAGAGGACACTCCTTTGTAACATGGACTAGAGAAAGACCATTATGATATCCTGGGGTAGAAACTTGATTGATTTTTGCTGGGTCTCGTTCCTTGGTTTCAAGGGCTTCTAGCCTGCATAGTATTATAGTCATATTTACTTCAAAGACTATGTTTAACTCTAGGAAAAGACCAGTAGATTTGGTTGGGGGAACTGATAATCCTCTTTCATCACAATGTTCAACTATATGGTTTTTTTCATATAAACTCTCTAAAAATTCTCAAGCTTCGTCACTATTTTTCTCGTAAAATCTCCTTGACACATAGATTCTAAGAATATCTTTGAAGAATAATCCAATTATTCGTAGATAATTTGGCATAATTGCTGCTTTTCTAGACCATGATGAGGATATTAGATTAGATCATTAAATGTGTCAAATATTCTAGAATGGCTCCTTTGGGACTATCTTGAAATTCTGAATGCTGTTTCTAAGCTTTACCATTTTATGAATTAGAAATTTTTTAAGGAAAATAGTAACAAATTCATTCCAGGTTGAGATAGAAATTATGGATATGCAGCCATTTCTTAGCTTTGTTCTTAAGAGCAAATGGGATGAATCTATGCTTAATTGCGTTCTTGGAGAATTCTCTAATCTTATCATAAGACAAACTTTCTCAAACTCGAATATAAAATTATATGCATCTACGAATTCATTTTCTAAGAACTTCAAAAGCATTTTTACAAAGTGAGATCTAAGCTCAAATATAGCTCCATTAACATCAAGAAGCCTAATGCAAGACGGGATTGCATTCCTAGTAAGATAACACATGTCTACAAAAATGAGTGGATTAGGATTTGCTATTTCTTTAGTCTTAATAATTAGTTCAACACAGTTTAAGCGATTGGTATTATCCCTAATCCAAACTTGCATACACCAAAACAAAATTATTTTGGATTTGTTTTTCCTTTTTTATGATTTTTTATATGTAAAAAGAAGATTTGGGAAAAAGATCTAGGAATAATTTTTTTCTCTTTCATAAAGGAAAACTAAAAGACCTAAAAGATTAGTGAGAGAAAAGAATAAAGATAGAAGAAAAACATAACTAAACAAATTAAGAGCAGCCGCTTAAAACAATCACTTTTAATTCTAGATTTAGGCCTAGACTTAAGTAGACTAGTTCCTAACAAAAAACTTCTTTAGCGAAAAGATTAAAGCTTACTTAGTCAGTTAACCAGGTAAGGATAGTAATAGATGGAGGTCAATGACCAATTAAGTACCTCTTTTCTTGTGAAGCGCTTTACACAACCCCTAAATCTTGCCTTAGAGACCAACAGATTCAAATAATCTTAAACTAGTTTACTAAAAGATTTCTTATTTCTTAATGAGCTCGAGTCCTTAGAGGCCAATGTCTATCGTGTTTTAGAAGGCTTGGGTTTTTGTAGTGAGGAATTAGTGATTTGTAGGCCAAGGAAAAGGTGATGAAATCCCTTATCCCGTCTTGATTAAGGGGTTTTTGCTCTTAAGATTATTTTCAAGTGAATGCTTAAATCAAAATGCTCAAATCACTTTGGTGAATTTCTACTAACTATAGACAATGCAACCCTAAGATTAGAAACAACAACAGAAGGATGCAAAAGGGAAAATATTTTTCTTTTTTAATTAGAGTCAACAATCAAACAAATGTGAGAAAGAGAGGTCTCATTTGAATTTATTATCTTGTCAGTACTGTGGATTTTATTAGGGTCGACAAGAGAAAATTTTTATTTTATTTATTTTTTAGTTGCTAATTGTCTCCAACGTGAAAAGCCTAACTAGAGGGTGGAATTAAAAATACTAGAAAGTCAACTCATCTTTTTAAGAAAATGTTCTTCTTCAATCTTTAATCTTCAATTTTCAATTTTCTTCATCTAGTTTAGTCCTTCACAAATAAACACACAAATCAAAGAACTAAAATAGAAAAATCTTAATTTCAAGCACCTTCTCTATTAACGGTACCAAAAATAGATTTGGCATAAAAATATGCATACAAGTTGTAAGAGAACAACTATTAAGTATCGTATAGAAGGATACGAGCCTGCAAGGAAGGTGTGTGCATGAAAAATCCTAAATTTGGTCCTAGAAGTGAATGGATAAAAAGGAGTAAAATAAAATGTGTAAAGATGTAGAGAGAGAGTGATTTATCACAAAAATAAAAAGTAGAAACAAGAGGGGAGAAGAAGAAGGGAGAAAATAAATATAAAGACAAAAAGAAACTAGAAGAAAATAAAAAAAAGAAACACAAATAATAGAAGGAAAATAAGGAAAGAAAAGAGAAAAATCAACAAGAGAGGGATCAAGAAAAGGGAAATCAAGAGATTGAGAAAAATCTAAATCAAGAAAGGTAGTAGAGAAACTTAGGGATCTGAATTGAATGTAGTAGTTAATTTCAATTAGGATTTATGAACTACTCTCTTTATATCATATTTTACTTTAGATTTACTAAATATAATTATCAAACTACTTAAAGAAAGCATAATCTATCAAATTAACATCTAAGTAAAGTTTTCATTCACGAAAAGAACAAACAACTAGATAGTAATTCTAGAATTCATAAGCATAACCTATCAAACCACTCAAAATAAGCATAAATTATCAAATTCTTCTTCTACCAATTAGTTCTCTCGTTGCTTATCTTAAGCATGATCATTTCATGTATAAAGTGAGCAATCCATAAATTATAAAGGAAATTAACTAGTTTCATACAATCCTAGATCTATTAAAGAATTTAGTTATACATATTAAGAACAAAAAGAAAATAAGGCATAAAAGAAAGAAAAAAAATAGAAAATATGTAAGAAAGAGAACAATTAAAGCAATAAAAAGAGCATGAATATGTAAATCTACTCTGCAAAATATGAAATAAATCTCCACTACAAGCATGAAATAAATCTAATCTACCAAACATAATAACAAAAAAATAAAATCCTAAATCATGTAATTCTAAAATTAGAAAAATAAAAAGAGAAAATAAAAACTTCCATTCCAAAAGGCTGACCCCTTGAGAAGCAAATCTTCATCTTCACTTCATCATCATCAAAAGCGAAGAATGAAAATGAAAGAAAAGGAAATAAATTTCTTATTTATTGTAAAATAAAAGCTTATAATTTTGGAAGGTCTTCTCAATTAAGAGTAACCCTTCCCTCTAGATGGAGTTTTTACAAAAACATTCACACCCAAGCCCCTCAGTCTATACCCCTATTTATAGCCTACTATAATCAACAAGCACACTTGCATTAGCCTTGCGCTCTAAAAAATAACTATTAGCCATTAACTGATTACGTTACGAACCAATTGGTTGACTAATCAATTAACCAATTTGTTAGCCAATTGATTCGTTAATCAATGGTTTCTAACATAATTTAATTCTTTGTTCACTTGTTGACCCGATTTTTCTTGATCTCTTTAGCTTTTGTGGGCTTCCTCTTGGCTTGACCTTGGGCTTTAATAAATGGTAAAAAATTGATGGAATTTGGTTCTTTTAGGCCTTATTTCATTAATTCTCCATTACCTGCAAATTAAGATAAAAAATCATTTTTAGTCAATGTATTTATTCAAATAAAATGGATAATGAGGGTATAAAAGTGTAATAAAATGTGACGATCAATAAGTAAGAAGACGCTTTGATTATTGTTCGGATTGTCAAGAACGACGAGCTATCGGCACACAGAAAAGAACCTAGTCTTATAAAGTTTTCTTTTTTTTTGTAGTCTTAAAATTATAATCTTGAGTTAGTCATAATTTTTAAGGCCCGAAATAGGTGTCTGTGTTGTGCAGCTCTAGAATACTGTACAATGTAGTAGGGCAGATATCGACGCCATATTGAGTTTCTCTTATAGCGGAATAGAACACTAACGCTCTCAACCTCTCCTCTAAAGTTTGAAGGATGAATTCTATCATCGTTGTCCACCTTTGATGCTGGACACTTTACTTGACCTGAGAATCTAGCCTCATCCTCCGGGTATTAGAGTATTGGCAATAATTGTCATCTCGTTTACTGGAGCATTTTTCTAGATGGACTGAGATAAAGGCCTAGAATGTCACACCCATATACTCCTTCCTTGAAGAAACTCCCATCTCTCTTCAATTGCCCCACATCACACTCCTCTTATCACAGTTGATTGGGAACTTCATCACCCGAGGGACTACCATATGCTATAAGCATCAAAAAGACAATTGATGCTCTATTTCCATTAAATAAAACTGTTGCTCACCAATAACGTAGTACCACCTCTTGTTCCTAAGGCTGAATAGCTAGTTGACTCTAGTCACTACGTCACTAAAGAGGAAGTACGATTTTCCAGACTTATCTTCTTCAGGGATAGAGAACTTGGTGTTGGTGATAATCTCCCTCAGAATAGAAGCATTATCATGCCTAATGTTATCTATGCACACCCGGATGCTTCCTTCATAAAAAAAGGGGATGCTTCCCCTGAAGATGTAGGGCAATTCTAGGTCTAGAGTCCTACTATGGTCGAAGCAGTTCAAATGTCTTATAAGCGTATCCGTGAGAAGAACTGCATAGAAAAGAAAATGAGTCAGATCGAAAATCCAAAATCAACGAAGTTGACTTTAAAATTGACTGAGTGATCAACTTGATTAATCAGCTAAGTCAATTTCAAATTTGGAATTCAACCAAGTGTTTAATTGTACCCCATAGGTGAAGCTCAGTAAGGCTCATATTTGGCTAAGTGTGGGTTCGCTCATAGTGAAGGTCGCACAATATGGAGCCAAAATTGACTAAACATCAAAATTAGCTAGTGGCGAAGTTTGTTCTAAGCGACAGTTGCCCTAAGACAAAGACAAGTATAGCTAAGTGATGGGTTCAATCCCTTGTGAGGTTCATAGGAGGTAATCATAGCAAAGTTCACACTGGCGAACTTCAACTCCATGGCGAAGTTTACCTAGAAGCCCGAAAGGCTAAATATCAAATTTTGCCTGAACAACGAGTTTCACTCACAAGCCTAATAGGCTAGACAACTCAACTTCCTCCGAAGAGCAAAGTTCACAGAAACACTAGTGAGGGCAACAGAAACATCATTCTTTTTAATGATGAAGCTAGCTCACACAATGTTGAAGCACCATTCGAGCTCAAGGATGCCATTAATGGTGACCGAGAGCTTCACCATTAATGGCAAAGCTTAGTAGTTAACTAGTAGCAAAATCCAACTAAAGCCACGTCAAGTTGCGGTGGCATGATAGTGGGATCTAGTCGGTGTGAAGAGGTACTGGTTTGCTTGCCTTGTAGAATTATCATCTAGGCGCCATTGATGAAGATGAGTTTTGAAAACTTAAGAAGTGTTTGGAGTTTGGAAAAATTAAGAAGGGTTTAGGATTTTGAAATAGATGATGAACTAGAAGAGATGAGATTAGCCTATTTATAGGCTTTTAGCAAATCTTGCCCAAAAGTGAGCTCTATTGCAAATCTCACCCAAAGAGGGAGCCTCACCGCGAATCTCACTGAAGAGTGAGCCTCGCCACATACATGACTCAGGAGATATCCTCACCTCAAAATCAAGTCACAGTTTTTCAAATTTTGAAATAGTTTCAATGCCCTCACCAACTGCCCAGCAAACCTCGCCCAACTCTCAAATTTTAACTACCCTCGCTCAATCTCAAATTTTAATAGCCTCGCCAACTGCCCAACGAATCTCGTCAAACTCTCAGAATTGATCGAACTTCACCAAATTCATTACAAACTTCTCTATGTGAACCTCATTTGATGACCATAGGCCAAACACAAGTCCCGAACATCACCCGAGTCTAAGATTGACTGAAGTTCTCGTAAAGCATAGATTGAACGACGTGCACAGTTCTGCTCAAATGTATTAGGAGGAGGTAGAATATCCAAATACTAAAGTGAAGGGAGAAATAATGCTAAGAAATATAACATTTTCTATTGGTGAAGAGCTCTCTTACAAATCCTTTTAAAGTGACAAAGGGAGCGAAGAACAAAAGGAAAAAAGGTAATGTCCAATGCAAAATGTTGATCAGTCACTCTTCCGAATCTTCACTTGCGGAGCTCCAAAGATCCCTCTTGAGGCGCCATCGAAGCCTCTGAATGGTCCTCCCCAAGGTCATGCAGTCAATATGCCACTGGTGTTTCTCGTCATTCACCTCATGCCATGTCTTCAATTAGTTCTCGATGACTTGCTCAAGGTTCACCCTTTTAGCCAACAACACCTCCACCAGCTAATGGAATACTTTGTTCTCCTCCATAGGGCCACCAGTAGTCTTGAGTAACTCCTTTTTGAGCCTCTTAATCTCAGACTCCATGCTATTGAGAGACTCAGGGGGATTAGATTTGGATTGAGACATAAGAAGACGAAGGTATTATTTATAGGCCTCTCTGCAAGTTTCCCTTGAGATCACCCTTTATGAGGTAAGTGATTAGACGACTCAGAGGTTAGGGCATTAGCCTATTTATAGGCTTTGTCAGCAAATCTCGCCCAAGGCCTAGCCCTCAATTTTGCACAAGAGTGATCCTCGCCATAAACCAAGGCACGAACTTCAAAATCTAATATGGTCATAGTGACCTTCACCGACTGCTTAGCGAACCTCGCTCAATGTGCTGAATTAAACTTACTCTGCAAAATTCATGGTAAACTTTACTTGACATAAGCTATTTCCTGAACCTCTCCTTAATGCAAGGGTGAACGAACTTTGTCTAAACACAAAATTGGATGAACGCTTTGCGAAGGGGACATGCAAATGCACCTAGGCATTCAACACAAGATGAATCCACGACAATGAAAGCTATGTTCAATAGTACACATCTGAATACTACTCAAAGTATTTTGATCCTTGCTACAAGTCAAATGTAGGATCTCAAATACTTTTGGGTTGGGGGGCGTCTTATAGACGGTTAAAATATACAAGCTCCTCTAACATACTAGTGGATTCCTTAATTAATGAGAGACCTAGACTAATGATCAGTACAAATGGTACAAATATAATATTCGAGCTTAATACGAGTTGAGGAAGTGGATGTCCCAAGGCTAAACACTGAATTAGATCAAAATAGCTTTAATACAAGTCCATAGTGAAGCTCACTCGAGCCACAACTAAGTTTGCTCAAGTCTCATGTGAACTTCACTCTGAGTCCAAGCCCAAATCAATGTGAACCAAGCCCATATGAGGCTCTAAGTGAAGTTCACTCAAGCAAACTTCTCCCATAACCTAATAATCCATGTGGGCCACATCATCCACGTGAATCCCAATCTAAGAACAGGGGCTATCCACATTCTAGCAAAGTTTGCGCAGCAAACTTCACCCATGGCTGTTACCAATGAACTTTGCCCACGGCCGTTTCATGAGCTATTCTCAAGGGAAAGATAGGTTGATCCCACTAAATCCAATTTAATGGCCATTAACCCCCTTTTCTTAAATAGAGAGGGATTGGGTGAAGTTTGGCTAGCAAACTTCACCCATGGCTATTACCAATGAACTTCGCACACATCCATTTCATTAGCTATTCTCAAGGGAAAGGTAGGTTGATCGCACTAAATCCAATTTAATGGCCATTAACCCCCTTTTCCTGCCTGTAAATCGAGAGGGATTTGTTGAAATAAAAAACAAAGAGGAGAATTGGCATTACTCTTGGCAAGGCTCTTTGCATTTTGAGGAGGGGGAGAGAGAGGGAGGGAGGGGGGGGGGAGAGAGAGAGAGAGAGAGAGAGAGAGAGAGAGAGAGAGAGAGAGAGAGAGAGAAGGGGGGGAGGGAGAGATCCAAAGGCTATTGGCTGAAGATTCGTGCCAGGACAACGTCGATGGCAAACCCACTCTTCCTCTATTTTTATTAATCTTTAGAGATCATCCTCATCAGCTAGTCATCTAGCTCAATTAATAGTCCTTGTGAGAAAAGATCTGTTAGTATCTCTTTGAGATAAATGGTCGTATATTTACTCAAAGATCATCAATTAGTTAAAGATCCACCATCGTTTAGTCGAAGTGTCAACAGAAAACAAGAACGACCTTCCATCAGCACATAGAAAAGAACCCATATTTTTTATAAATTTTTCTTTTTCTTTTTTCTTGAAATTATAAGTTTTCTTTGTAAGTTGTCAATTTTAAGAACAGAAATAAATACTTACAACAATGGAGGAGGACCAAATTGTTTCCATCTCAATGGCCAAAATCATTTTAAGATAGGTTCTCTCAAGCCACTTCCAGGCACCAGTCCAAGGTTCTGTCAATTATACATTTATGACACTGAATATGAAATAGCAAACCGAATGATAGCTATTGACTAGTCTCAAGATTTCGATGGAGAGATTGTTCGTGGACTACTTCAAATGTTAGACAGTTATACTGTATTGGTGCAAATCCTGGTGCAGGATAGAGTAAAGGAAAATGAATTAATAGAGGGTAGATTAGTCATTATAGCATCGAGGAGTGGGGATGATAGAGAGCAGAATATGCCGACCGCATCCAAAATGGCTGGGCTAATTGTTGGTAACATACGTGAAATAGTTGGCATGAGGGATATTGTTGTTGATGATTGAAAATTAGGGCTCATTCGAATTAGTGACCCCCACCCTAGCTTTATGGCTACGTAATACATATTTCTTTTCTCATATAGAGAACATGGACATCGTTTAGGGGTGAAGTTGGTGCTATCATCACATAGTCAAGTTAAAAAATGAAAGGGAGCTATAATGATGGAGTACACAACATTCCGCATACAACAACAAAATAATGAGGCAAAGACCTTGATATGTGCATGAAAATTATTCCACACATATATTGTAGATCTTCTTGCATGCATTGAGGAACATCAATTGCTCTGGGTTAGAAAAAATCAAAGTACGTAAGATGCAAACAGAATTGTACTGTGAATTGTCAATGAGCTTCTGAGAGGAGATACAGATGGGTTGCAAACAAAATTGTATTGTGAATTGTGAATGAGCTTCTAAGAGGAGATACAGAGGGGTCACAAGTTAGTCAAAGAAGTGTACTTCCTTTAACTTTTACTAGCGGTCTACGATACATGCATCAGAACTATAAAGATTCATGCTTTATGCCATGTATTGGGAAATCCCGGTCTTTCCTGACAATAACCTCAAATCCTAAATAGAGCGAGATCAAATCTGCATAAGATAAGGTTGGTGGTCAAAGGCCTGAAGAAAGACTATATATTGTGGCAAGAGTATTCAAGATGAAGCTTGATCATTTGATGGAAGGCGTGGAGAAAATAACTTCTGTGAAAAATCAATCGCAGGTAACTTTATGCTATGTTGTCAGTTTCACTCTTATCTGAGCAAATAAATTATTTCTGTTCTAACTGAATTATTGGCCAAACATTTAGATGATCAACTTGAGGAATGAGAAAACTTTGTGTTATGGATTATACTATTAACATTAAACTAGCAAACATGTTTTTGAATAAAAGGATTTTGGATAGTTAACGTTTATCTTTTTAAGCAACTAATAAGTAACATGTTTTTGTATATAAGCACTTAAATTATATCTATTTAATTTTAAATAAAGATACAACTATTTACGAAAGATTGCCAAATTCATATGAATGGTTAACGTTTATCTTATTAGGGGTCTATCTGTAATATTTGTTTTTGGGCATATCTACAATTATATTTTATCATTATCTCTATGAAGTACTAAATCATTTACATTTGATTTTCAGCTTGCAGTTGTATACCCAATAGAATTCCAGAAAAGAGGCCTCCCACATGCACATAGTCTACTGTGGCTGCATCAAAATAGCAAGTATCTAGCACCAGCCTTAATCAATAGAATTATCAGTGTTGAAACACCAGATTTGGAAGTAGATCCAGTGGGTTATCCAGCCACGTGGCACAATTCATGATGCATGGACCATGCGGTAAGGCCGATCCAAAATCTAGGTGTATTAAATATTCTAGTTGTTCAAAGAAGTTTCCTAAAGAGTACATCTCAGAAGTAACTATCGACAATAAAGGATTTCCTATTTATTGAAGAAGGAACAATCATAAGAAATGGGTGGACAGAAATGGAACAAAACTGGATAACGGTCACGTAGTTCCTTACAACCGTGATCTCATTGTAAAGTATCAATTTCACTTTAATGTGGAGTGCTGCAATTGAGGAAGTGCAATCAAATATTTATGTAAATATTATTAAGGGTCCAGATCATGTTTGTGTTTGTCTAAAGAAAAACACGAGTGCTTCAGGTCAAAGAAAGGTGCAACTTGATGAAATTCAACAATATCTAGACTGTCACTATGTCTCTGCGCCTGAAGCCATTTGGAGAATATTTAGATTTGATATTCACTATAGAGTGCCGGCAGTTGAGAGATTGCCTTTCAATTTTCCAGATCAACAATCAAATGTTTTAAAGGACATAGACAACTTAAGTGAGATTGTAAATGACATTGAAGCAAGACAAACAAAGTTTAGTTCATGGATGGAAGCAAATAAAATATAGCCGGAAGCTAGGCAACTTAAATATTGAGATTTTCCAACAAAGTTTGTGTGGAAAGCTAAAGACAAAAAATGGAAGATAAGAAAAAAGGGCCATAGTGTAGGTAAGGTGGCATATGCTCATCCCGGCCCTTGCAGTGAGAGATTTTATCTATGTCTACTTCTAAATGTCATTAAGGGTCCTACATGCTATTCCGATATTGAAACACATGACGGAATACGTTAATCTTTTGCTTTATATCATCATGTATGATACATATTATATGAACCAAATTATATGTGCAGGTCAATGAAGGGAAGCATGGATATGTCTGTATACACACTGATAAGGGAACTGAACACAAAACTGAAGGATCCAATTATCAAAGCAAGGTTAACAATTTGTTCAGAGAATATTAATATAACAAACTTAGAACCCTGGGGACTTCATCTCACATTTCTAGATCAATCAGTAAGTGACATCACACATAGAAAATTGTCCTAATTTAAAGTATTGAATATTACTGATTTGTTAAGATCTATCAACTCTATTTCGGATTGAAATATATTTTATGTATAATTTTTAAATAAATTATCAGAGTGAAGTATCAATCTACAGAAGCGTTTCAAATCAGAGGCTTGGTTCCAATAAAGTGTTGAGAATATATCAAGACCACCATATTTGTATTGACAACAAACAGAGTTCCAACCAACAAGAGGGGATTTTGTGCCAAGAATGGATCAATGGCCTTGAGAGTTTTCTTAGGTAGAATGTAGCATCTAGCCCAGTATGTATGAACCCCACAGAGAACACTTTTTATGAGTTAGACTCTACTGGCACATGACAGATTCCTTTTTTGCCAAGAATGGATTCTAGCAACAATCTTGGATAGAAGTACATTACAGTCAATAGTAGATAATCTCTTAGAAATCATTGGCAAACTCAAGTATTTGAAAGGAAATTCCCTTTAGAAAATCCAAGCGCAGTTAGGATTTGATTCTTGATCTCTAATCTGACACCTCCAAAGAAAATGGAACTCTCAGACAGATTGATTGTAAGACCAGAAACTTGTTTAAAATCATTGAGGCATTTGAAGAGAACTCTCATGGAAGCCATAATCCCCCTACCAAACATAAGTAGGTCATCTGCAAATATCAGGTGTGAGATTTTCAGATGACCACACTTAGGATGGAGCTTGAAGTTATTTTGTCTTGTACCAAATGATAAGATCCTTGATAGATACTCCATACTTCGAACAAACAAGAAAGGAGAGAGGGGGTCCGTTAGATCTGGGATGCAAGTCTTGAGGGGGTGAATAGGATTGCTATAGCTTTTTGACTAGACTTAGAAAATGTAGCAAAAATATAATAAGCCAAAAATAAAAAGCAAACCAACATTCTAACAATCTTGCTATTATCTGTTTATACTTGAGGGGGGTGGACAAGATTTCTATTGATTTTTGCATCGTTTCAAACCACATCTTGCTTGTTCCTGTTCATACTTGAAATATATCATCTCACAAAATATATTAGTAGTAATGAGAGTTTGTTATTAATCAAACAAGAGATATTGCACGAACAACGTTCTAACAATCTCGTACGAACAACGTTCTAATAGTGTCACCTTGCCTCAACCCTCTCTTACCCTCAAAATAACCATGTAATGCTCCATTGAAAAAGATTAAATATCTAGGACTAGAGACACATTTCATGATCCAACATATCATCTGTTGCGGGAAATTTAAGGCATGAAGTATGTCTTTCTGCTACATTCGGTAATACAAGGCTAAAGTTCATTATTGTGTTTATTGGCTTTTTATTTTTAATTCTCAGTTCAATAACAATTTAGATAGAGCTGATATTTATGTGATCACCACATTTTCTCTAGTTAGGATAGCATTGTTTACTTGATATTTGAATACGTATTATAATATCTTGCTAACCGCTTGTGGTGATCACCACATTTTCATAAAGTTTAATTGTCAGACATAAATTGTTTAATGCCGCCAGATGCTATGCACTCATAAGTGTCTTGTTTGCTAGTTAGTACACTGCGAGATAGATTTCAAGGCCTTTGCCATATATCCTTGCAGAACATCAGTTCTTATTCAAAAGACTAGTGAAGTGTTTATTATTAAATATTAATAGTTCTTGGTATCTGGTGATAGTCCTTTTTGGAGAAACATGAAATCAGTATAAGTTGTTTTGTAGCATTTGTTGGTTTAGTCCTGTTAATTATTTTCTGTAAACGTTCAGACATCGTTTTAACTGTTGTGTTTTTTACTTGCATCTGTTCCTTCGTCACGTTACTTTTAGCTGTACATAATTGAAAAAAAAAATTTAGTTCAAATGGAAAATTTAGTGAGTAAGCATTTAATTGTCTACTTGTTGGATCTCATGACGGAGTAAATTAAAGGACGCCGAGTCCGGCTTAAGATTGATGATATAAGTAGTACAGTGGAAATATCAAATCGTCAGTTACACTAAATTTGTTTTATGGAAATGCTCTTTATAAATGACGTGTCCTAAGTACTTTCATGATCGAAATACAAACATAATTTGATCTTCTATGATATGCTTATATAATCACACTGGATCATTTGAAAGTTTGTTATTCCAAGAATTTATATGTCCAAGTATATCACATGCATTGTAAAATTGAAGTATATTTGCTGGCTTCATAAATCAGTTACTCAACATATCAAATAATGATGATTTGCTTAAGAGATAGAACTGATGATACTAGAAAATAGCGAGGTAAGTTTGGAAGGCCTAATTCTACGAGCAACCAACTTGCAGTTATTTTATGACCCTATCCAATAACTTTAAGTCCTCTAGCATCATCGAAATTTTGATATAAGTGAAATTATTAATAAATGTGTATTCACTTGAAATATATTTTGGAAAAACTTTCTCAGAACATGCTAGCGTGCATATAGAAATATTTATTGTATGTAAATCAGTTGATCTGTGCTTCAAATGATGTTCATGAAATAAAAAATATTAACATCTTTCAAGATGAATTCTAAATGTTTTCCTCTAGTATCTCTTGCAGATATGTTTAAATTCTCCTGTTAGTGGAGTTTTACCTGGATGATTTTTCATGCTTGCATCATAAAATCTCTAAAAGAGAATGTGAATATAAAATATTTATTTTTAATTGTTTGATAATATATTTTCATTATTATTTAAATTAAAATGTTTAATATATTTCATGTTTTTTGCCTAGATTGTACTTCAGTTTATTATGTCTCATATTAGTATTCTCAATATCTCTACTTGAATATGCAGCTAAAGTTGATTATAATGTTCTCTACTTCTCAGTTTTAACTTTTTAAGAGTTTCTATTGAGTAGCTATCATAGAATAGCTACAAACACATGCATACACACACATGTCACTTGTTTTTATATGTGTTTTAACATTAGATTCAATATTGAGTTCACAGCTACGTTATGATTTTAGTTATAAATTTTTGATACCATTTTTAGGCACTTTTCAAGTATTAACTTATATCTATGAAAAATCTATATCAGTAAAATGTTGTTTTTATACATCGAATATCTGTATTCATGTTTATACTATCTAACTTTTTTGCACATTACAACCCATCTTTTCACACTTAGAATGAAACACCATATGCAATGTAAGTTAGACATAAATCTTTAGATACGTTAGACATTTTCCTCCTAATGTGGAAACTACAAAGAGCGGTGGGTATGCTCCCACCACACCTTGATAATTTGTAAGACATCACCTCAAACTTTTACAAGGATCTTTTAACTATCCAAATTTAGGAAAGATAAATAGGCTAAATTATGAGCCAAAAAAATTCTCGAAAAATGTTTAATCTAAGATTAGCCTAACAAACAATGAATCAATCCCCAAGGCCCATCAAGTATCGTAGCTCCTTCTATGGAAGGGGAAAAAAAAAAAAAATCTGTGGGCAAATTAGGAAAGGCAACTTATGAAACACGTGCAAAACCAATTCAACTCTTGCCTAGTCGAGCATCCGCGTTGACTCAAACTTAACAATAAGGAAAGAGATAAAAAAAAAGTAAAGGGGGCAGAACCGCAATAAAGCGCAAATATGGGTGGGTGTTTCGTCAATTAGAGCGCCATTATGGACGAGACTTTGGCAGCAGCACTGCGGCGGCAGCAGAAACAGAAGACAGAGCAGCAATTGCAGCGGCGTGAAGAAGAGAGAAATAAAGGAAAGAAAAGAGAGGAGAGAGAAAGTAGAGAGAGAGAGAGAGGGGTCGAGGATAGAGAAAATAAAAAAGGAAGAAGAAACCCATGCTTTCGCCCATCTCCATTAAAATCTGGTTCCCGATCGCAGAAATCGAGGCTTCAGAGCACTCTCCCGCACCCACCGATCCCCAAAATTGATTTTTAAGTCCACATTGGGTTTATTTATTTGTTTCTTTTTATGCCCATTAAAGAAATTGATTGTTCTCTCCCCTTGCAATCGAAAGAGAAGAGCTTGGGGGAATTGCTGAGCTGGAGATTTCTTACTTGGATTTGACTCTGTTTCAGCTTCGCTTTCTATGGGAGAAGCCCAGGTGAGCTCCCCACATCTATTCTTTATTTTAGCTGGCCAAGTTTGCTCCTTTTTATGCGGTTTAGATTCTGCTTCGTTTTTGGTTTAATGGGTAGTTTTTTAATGTTTCTGTCCCTTTTTCGATTTATTCAGCCCAATTTCAGATCTTTTTTCCCGTTTTCGATTCCTCTTTGTTTTATCTATAATGGGTAAGTTTTTTCCCCTTGATTTGGGCTATTTTCGCTCCTTGATCAGTGTCGGAGATTGAGGTTTTTAACATATCGATGGGAGAAGTCGGCGTTTTTTTAAGAAGAAAAAAAATATTTTTTTTAAATTTTAATTTGCAGTTCAATGGATTTGTAGGCTAGATTCATAGTACTTTTGATGGAACTAGGGTTGAAATCCGTGGTCTTCTGGTTTTGAAGATTTACCTATTGACTTAGCAGAGATTTAGTTCTTTTGTTTATGTCCCCTTTTACTCTTGCTTGTGAGATAATTTAGGGCCTCTGTTTACCGGCTATAAAAAGAATTCAACTCATTCTCTCTAACATTTGTACTTCTCTTGTCTTTGTATTTTGAAGTTAGACAACATGACGGACAATATTTCGATCTTCCAACAACAAGAAGAAGAGGATCTCTTCTTGGATTCGAGAGAAGAAATTTCATCACTCTCAGATTCATGCCCTGAAAGCCCATCGACTTCAGTCAAATGGATTGCCAATGATCCTCGAAACAAGGTTTGGGTTAGTAATCCAAGTAGCATTCAGGAACGTCGAGCCCGGTTCATGAGATGGATGGGTTTGGAATCGGATCCTGTTGAGAGTCCTTGTGAAGGTACGTCTGCTAATTCTGACATTGATCAAATCACATCAAATGGTGAAGCTGTGCTTATGAGCTCCGTCTCTCAGTGTAGCTCATCTACGTTTAGTCGGTTGAATGAGGATTCTAGCACATTGGAGGATGGAGCCTCAGAAGATGGCTTTGAGTTTAGGATGAAGAACCTGGATGATGGCTCAGAGTTTGTTGTCGCCGAGTTTAGTGGTGATGGTACTCTAAGATGTCTTCGAGAGGTTGGTTTGAATTGCTGTATGACAGTGGATGAGTTCAATAAAAGTTTTGGTCCGTCTTCTTTTATACAGAAACTTATGCTTAGAGGCTATAACAGGTCAAGCGATGCAAGCAAGGTGAGGAGGAAAAATGGTTGGTTGAAGAGATTGGGTGTTGTGACTTGCATTGCAGATAGGCAACCTGTGGAAGTTGTTTCTGGTTTATCTGGTTCAGATAAGAGTTTCAGTTCTCGTGCTCAAAGAGTGAAGGTTCGTTCCAACAGGAAAAGATCAAAGGAATTCTCAGCAGTCTACAAGGGAAAAGACATCAAGGGACATGATGGAGCAATTTTGACAATGAAATTCAGCCCTACTGGAGAATACTTAGCGAGTGCAGGTGAAGATGGTGTTGTTCGTGTGTGGAAAGTGATGGAATGTGAGAGAAGAGAGGAAGGCGACATTCCTGAAGATGATCCTTCCTTTGTTTACTTCAAGGTGAATTATAATTCAGAGTTGGCTCCCCTTTTTGTTGATAGGGAAAAGCCTAAAGCAAGGAGTATGAAGAGAACCTCAGATTCAGCTTGCGTTGTTGTTCCTCCTGAGGGGTTTCGGATATCTGACCAACCGCTGCATGAGTTCTATGGGCATGATGGAGATGTCTTAGATCTTTCGTGGTCTAAGGCTAAGGTTGGTTAAATTTTGAAATAGATATCAATATTTCTGTTCATTCTATTTTCTTAATAAGTTTCTTATAGAAAATAAAATACGCCTTTGCAGTATCTACTATCGTCCTCTGTAGATAAAACCGTGCGATTGTGGAAAGTTGGTTGCAATAGCTGCCTTAAAGTCTTTGTGCATAGTAACTATGGTATGTGTATTGCTCATTGATCTTGGGTGGTGACTTATTATCTTGTTCTTGTTTAGTTCTGATAGCAGTGTTTTCTTTTTCCCCAATTAATTACGCAGTGACGTGCATTCAGTTCAATCCTATTGATGAAAATTACTTCATTAGTGGTTCAATAGACGGAAAAGTTCGTATCTGGGGAATTCGGGAGCATCGTGTTGTGGACTGGATTGATATTAAGGACATTGTCACTGCATTGTGTTATCGTTTAGATGGGAAGGTAGTAGTTTGTACAGTAGTTTAACTGACTTTATATGTTTGAAATTAAGTCCTTTCCAAAACTAATGCTTTTTAATTTTTAATTTCAGGGGATTGTAGCTGGCAGCATGACTGGTGATTGCCGATTTTTTTATGCATCAGGTATGAATCTATTTTCTAAATGCTACTCCTTCCAAATTGTCATTTTATTTGTAAGATCTAATGCTATATTTATTATGATATGTATAATGTTGATTATGTTATTATAAGTAGAATATTTTAGTTTGACCTTCTAATACTTCTGTGATCGAAGTTGTACTAAGGATAGAAGAATTAAAAGACTTCAATCAATGTGACCTATCTGGCAATATGTATTAGTAATTGTGGGACACACTTAGGAAAATGTTTCTTCCTATATCTGACTTATTATTAACAAATAATCTGTAAATGTATAAGATATCAAGGAGGAGATCATGGGCTTCCGAAAGGAGTTGAAAGTATAGATGCTGGGATGAAAAGAACATCAAATTATAAATATCACCCTATGTATTAAATTATTGATGAACTGATTGAGGTGGTGCTGAAGTCTATTAAAACAAGAAGAAACTGCATTATTGCTGTGGGAGAACTTATCATGTTCGAGAGCACAGTTTAAGGTTTTGACCAATATTGTATTAAACATATATATGTAACTTCTGTATCCCAATTTCTAAGTGAATAATTTCCTTTAATATAAAATTTCCCCTAAATCTACTGGGCCTGTTTTTCTTTGCAATTGTATACTGTTTAGAGGTGAATGACAATCCCATTACTAGTTGATTTTAATATCCAGTTATTTCTACGTGAAAGACAAACAATTTCTTTTCACCCTGTTTGGATGGAGGTAAATGGATGGAAGGGAATGTAAAATTTCAATTTTACTTCGTTTGGGAGTTTTT
>JBAKGM010000002.1:12245051-12264968 GCA_037177215.1 Asparagus racemosus | reverse complement strand
TTATTGCTCATTGAATTATAGTATAATTCTTAATAGTATTTAGTAATATATTATTCTATTTATACTATTATTTTAATCATTTTATTATAATTCATAAATAATCATTATAATAATTTAATTGATTAATTCTAATAATTGTGTATACTTATTTTATAAATTATTTATTTTAATATTTTTAAATAATTAATAGTTATAATATTATTGATAATTATAATTATTTAAGAAGGTGAGAAGGTGCATAATTAATAAGAGCTTATATTTATTTTATAAATGATTAATTAGAGATAATGGCATAGTTAGAATTTATCAAAATTTGCGAGGGCAAAAAAGGAAATTAAAAGTTTAAACACCCCAATCCTCTTTTTATGGTAGTATAGATATAGATATAGATAGATATAGATATAGATATAGATATAGATTAAGCCTAAATATAATAAGGTGAATGTATAAAATAACTAGTATAGATTGTCTAGAAACACATTATTAATCAAAACTTATGAAAGCATGGTCTTAAACATTAGAGAACATTTTATTAATGTTTCATGAAAATTTTCAGATTTTAATCTGATAAGTTATCTTTCCATATACATTCATTGTATACATTTATTTTTGAATTAAATTACTTAACTTCTCAGTTATTATCCAGATTTAGATGCTCAACATATACTTGCAACATGAAATATATTTTCAATGAGAAAGTATCCATTGGCTACAAAATACCTAACCATTCGTATCTCATTAATATCTAAAAAAAAAAAAAAATTTAAAACTCACAATATGTGGTACACGTTTATCAACCAGAAAGTCCGTGAAACATAAAAGTGAGAGAAAAAACCTTCTACGAGCAATATTTTCTCATCAATTTATTATTATTATTAATAATTATTATTATTATCATTATTTTATTTTATTGAGTTCATATTTTTTAATTTTTGCTGGGATGCAAAAACATGAAAATGCCTAAAGTTTGTGAAAATGACATGATATTCACTTGGCATTCATTTTCTAATTGCCAAACAAGATCCATGGTTGGTTCAGAAATGGGCATCGGGCCTAGTTTTAGAAGAGCACCTCCTAACAGTGAGAGAACAATTTGTAGGGTTTCTTGCGAATAGACTCCTTATAGGCTATAGTATCACGTAGTTGTGAATAGACCCTTATAGTACTATTTATGCAAATAGATTTCTTGTGCTATTGGCTCAAGAGCGAAAACACCTACTTACTAAACATTTTTGACTCTTTTTAAAGTAAAAAAAAAAAATAATAATTGGGAGTCAATCCTCACCAATAAAACTATGGAGGTTCTATCCACCTACTCAAAATCTTTTAACAGTTTTAACTGTAAAGAAATTTACTCAGGGGGTCTATTTGCACAAGTACAACTACATATGATCTAGTCGCAATTTGGTGATAGGTCAGCAGGTCTATTTGCAATTAACCCTAATTTATAATTGCCTCTCAATTATTTTTAGCCCTCATTACAAATATGATCATAAAGAGTATCTAGGAATCAAAACAAGCAACAAACGAGAGAGGAGCTCTTTCCCTTTCTCATATCGAAAGGAGCGGGAAGACCGTCTCTATATTGAGAATGTTGATATATGCTGAGGCCCATAATTTTACAACTTAGGATGTTATCGTATTCTTTAAAGAAAATAAGTTATTTAGTTTACAAATTAAGAAGTTATGATTTTATAGAATCTTAGTGTTAATTAATTGTTTGGTGTGAGAAATTAAAGAAAACAGGACACAGTAATCATGCATTGTTGAATTTCTATTTGAAAACTACAAGTTGCAATATTGTGATTTCAAGTTGTTTCCATGTTCTACACCTATCCAAACAGTAATTTCTACTTGAAAAAATCGGGTAATTTTTTTTCTTAGAATTGGAGGCTACGTAATTTGGATAAATCTGAATACTCACACATTTTTTGGTCAGAAGAAACTTTGAAGTCAAACTAGAAGCAAATATTATGACATATGGAAAATGTTTTATATCACGATTTCCATATTTTATCCAAATATTGGATGCTTTAATAGAAAAAATCATTTATACACACACACGTAAAAGTTGTAGAATTTTAAACAATATTAATATTCTTGAAAATGTAATTGCCTCAAAGTCTTAGAAACAATTCAAAATCGAATTTGACAATATCACAATTAAATCCAGAATTCAACCAAAACATCATGAACAAAGTTTTCCGTAGATTTGGAAAATCCATTGTCCAAAACAATCTCCACGTCAAAATTTGGCAAATGGACTCGGACAAAGCCGGCTCATTTTCAACCAATAACGGGTCGGATCCGGATCTAGTGTCTCCAGACAGTAATGGCGTCCGTTAGCTGTCGGCCCAAGAACCTTTATTTATGCCAAAGAGGGTATTTTTGTCATTTCTAAATTCTCTATATTACTCATTTTAAAGTGGGTTATATTTTCGTTCTTTTTTCCATGTCCAAACTTCTTCAGCGCATTAATGGCGGAAGTCTCATTCTCTTGATCCGAAGCATCAAATTCAGCGCTTTCACAATCTATGCAAGTATTCTAATATCTGAGATTTCCTTACTTTCTGTCGAATCTGGTTTTTAATGGCATGATTTTGGATGAGGCATTTTTTAGAGGAAGTTGGAATTTCTGGATCAAAGTCGATATTATGAGTTATTGATTGGTAAATTTATTTCCAATTTCGTTCGATCTGAGATTTACTTTCGGAAATTGAGGGCAAAATCGGGAATTTGACGATTCCGGGTTCAAATTTGTTCTTTTGAGCTTAATCTGGAGTTTGTGCAGTTTGGTTTGATTAAAAAGCAAAGTCGAAGATTTCTGCTGTGGAAAATTATATGCGAAGATGGAATTTTTGTTCGTTTTGTTTGCATAATTTGAGGCATTCGAGCTCCGTTTTCATTGAATGCTGAGAAGCGTTGTGCAAAGATTGAATTTTTGAAGGAAGCATGAAGATGTCTTCGACTTCGAGTAAAGGCCGTCCTGGTGTTATAACTGTTGCAGTGGGAGGGTTAGCAATATTTCTTATTATGGCATCTTTCCTTCTGAGTTTAAACTTTTTCAATTCGTCCTTTCGAGGAAACTTCACTGCATCAAATGGTAATGAGGATATTGTTGTAGAGGAGGAGAGGGTTTTATCTTCCAATGCCCAAGAAGAAGATGATATTACTGAAGATTCTGTGAAATCATCTACTGATAGGAAACAATTTGCGACGGATGATGGCTTGGTTTCCTCAAATGGTACGCCGGTCTTGAAGATTGATAAGGGTCCACCTTCTGGTTTAGAAAATGATCCAGTATCAACTTCTTCAAATGCGAGAATGAAATCTCATGAGGTGCAAGGGGATTCGACGTCTGATATGGAATTGACTTCTGATGACAAAATAGAAATTAGGAGTGATTCTTTAGTTCCTCAGAAAATTAATGAACTAATGGAAATCGATAAGGATTTGTCCTCTGGCTTCAAGGATGATTCTAAGAAGGAAAGCTCGGAAATACATAAGGGGGAGGCTGTTACTTCTCCCTCGAAATTAAAAATTAGAAAAAGGAAGGCTGGCCAAGGTTAGTCTTTTATTTCCTACTGTATTTTACGTTTAATTCGTGCTTTTCTACAAGTTTTGAATTATTAGGTAAACTGGTCTAGTTGATGGTTACTTCATTCAATGTATTGAAGTGAGCTTCATTATGATTTATTTACCCTTGTTAATGACTTGATTTTGGACGGGGATAGACAGTTTTGGCTTTTGTTTTGGGTAGTGGAGAGAAGAGAGAGGAGGAGTTGATGGTTTTCTATATTTTTTGGGAAGTATTGTTGGGCTCGGGAGCAATTTCGACTATATGCTTCAGTACCATCATATGTTGAGAAGGCTTGATTGTAGTGAGAGATAATTAGATTATGTTTATGCAAAAGCAAGTTATGTTAGGGGGCTGAAGGGTACCTTGAAATTAAAGGAAAGTTTTACAAAACATACATAAGGTCAATGATGCTTTACGGATCAGAATTTTAATTATTAAGAATCAACACGTGCAAAGTTCAGCAGAAATGAAAATGTCATAATTGACATGTCGATATAACCAAAGAGATAGAATAAGAAATGAATGTATTTGTAGGAATTAGAAATTGCTCCAATTGAGGATAAAACTAGAGAATCAATCGATATGGTTTGATCACATGCATCAGTGCATAGCATCAGTGCGCATTAAATGCGCTAATTAGAAGAAGAGATAAACTTATAGTTAATAATGAAGTAAGAGGACAAAAGGCAGGGCTACGAGAACTTGGATGGAATAATTAAGAATGATATGATAATGGTTTACTTAGACAACTGATGAAGAATAAGGTTCATGAGAGCTGGCCCAAAAATTTTGGGATCAGACTTTCTTCTTCTGTTTTTTATGTTGTTCTAGTATCTAATACCATTAGTCTATGGTGTGTGGTCAAGCTCTCTAGTAGCATGCTTTACAATCTTCGCTTGCCAACCTACTTATCCTCCTTTGGAAGAAGTTATTTTTGCTGTTCTATCCACTTTTAGAAGGTATTAATCTTCATCGCTCTTTTCGAATATGTGTATTTCCGTTAATAAGGTTATATACCATTACAATCCAAACTCATATTTATTCATTCTTTACTTTATATTCATGAGGTTCTAAGGTTCTTGCCCGAGGTTCTTGCACAAGTAACTTCTTCATGGACAAATTTCTGTTTTTTACGTTTGATAGCTACCAAGATTTGTATTTGTTGTTAGATAAATGCTGATTAGGAAGCATGGTTTTCTGGACACTAATAAAAAAATTTTGGTCTGTTTTATCGCTTTTGTAGTTGCCATTGCAATGCTTCACTGCATCTTTTCTTGAACTTGAGAAATTATACTTCATGTCTGTTGCCTTAAATGGAATGATTTTTGAAAGATCACAAGCAGATTAAGCGTATTTAGTTGGAGGGATCAGAGAACATAAACAATAAAGGAGTTTCTTAGGATCTCGCAATAAGGAGAAATGCTTTACAGAATTATTCCCTTGAAATGCAAAAAGGGCTTTTCCTTTATTTTTAGAATTGCGTATAGTTTGTTGTTTCTAGCTGTGAGTATGGTGCAAAATAAGGTGTCTCTTTCTAGATTTCACAGAAGTAGCCTCTTTCTAGATATCCCAGAAGTCCATGTGCAGGAGAAAATTTTAATTCTAAAATGCCAAATGATGCAGTATCTATGTAAGTCTTAGATTTCAGGTGTAGCGGTCTAGGTATGCTCACGAAGGATAACAACGATAGAAGCCCATTATAGACATTACAAATTTGGCTTCTTTTTAAGAAAACCAGAAGCTACCAACATTTTAGTAGTTAACAAAAGCTTTTTTTGTGTGTGAATAGTTGGTAGACAGTCTTCATTAATCAAACCATTTGTCAGTTGGGATCAGGAATACCGAATACCCCTAGGAGTAGAGAGGTTGCAGCAGTTGTGGATACAATATGATGTGAAGTCTTCTGTCTCAGAGCGTAGTTGACTGTAACTATCAATTGTTCCTTTCGTAGGCTGTAGCTTTCATAAATCAAGCTTGTTTTTTCTTGGGGGAATGGAGGTCAGTGGGGGAGTAGAGGTGACCTGATTGAGCATGCCACATGAACTACAGTTTGATGTGATAGAGAGGAACACAATGAATTTGCATATTTGGTGTTTAATTGGACTAATATGTAAAAAGAAAACCTTACTGCAGATACCATTGTTTCTTTACAAATTTACAGTTTATTGTCTTGTTTACCAAGAAGGAAGTTTGTTCTTTTATTGGCGTGTAAGTGCTAGATTCCATGTGAGGATGCATTTGATAAGATACAGACCCTCCCTCCCTCCCTCCCTCGTGTGTATTACCTTACCTGTATATGTTCTGTTGAGTAGATTTGTCTACTGACATGAATATTGTTCAAGCATGGAACTCATTAACCTTATTTGACAAATAAAATGGGTCTTAATTGAATTGTAATATAGGTAATAACCGGAACTAGTAGGATTTTGACATGTAGGGCAAAATACCCGGAAGGATGAGATTTGATAGTTTCTTATTTGAAAATGTTAAAATGTATAAGCTTTGCATGAACTTGCCCTATCCTTAACCAAAATATATGTTCTTTGGAACATCTTCGGCATATTTGGATTTATATTCAGATATATTATATCCATTCTACTTTTAAAGTGATGGAAATCTAACATCTCAAATAGTTCCTGACTATTATATCCATTCTACTTTTAAAGTGATGGATATCTAACATCCTTATTTGTTCAAACTGGATATGAAATTGGATATAGACTAGATGCTTTCATGGTTCCAATATTTTCGCGTAACTGTCAAGCGGTATAGAGTATGGTGCAAATCTGTAAGATGTAGTTTGCTTTGTTCACAATCCTTGCGAGCTTTTTGAACGTCCAGGTTTAGGTGCCAATGATATGGAGGATGAAGTGATTTGAATCCATAGGCATTCATCAGGATGAAGTGTCAAGTCCCGAAGATCTAATGGGGTTAGACATTGAAGTATTACTCGATATGATCCAGGTGTACTCTTGCTAATTCAAGAGCAATACCTTAACAATCATGTCCAGTAATCCACTTAGTTAAAAGATATATAAAACATTTCAGCCCTAGTTTCATCCAATACTAACAAAGAATCCAAATCTGTCAAAAGTTTTAGGTTGATATCTAACTTCTTATGGACTCATGCTTCACAAAACCATTTCTAAGTTTAAAACATAGTCTATTGCATACAAACACAGTTACAGTTCAAGCCAAAATACATGTCAAACCCATCTTATACAATACCAACAAACACATAAGATTAATTTATGATCATGGAGACATGTCCGCGTTACTCTATTTGCTTTGTCCGTGTTACTCTATTTGTTTATGTCCCCAATTTAGAGTTGAACATACGCAGAAATATTAAAGGTGAATTGAATCAGTACACTCAGTAACCCTCTACTTCCTAGATTCTAGATTTAAAGAAAATGCTAAAAATACTGTCATATACATCAACAAAATGTAAAATTAATCTAGAGTAAGGAATACAAAAATAAGAAGTGATGTTTTTGATTTAAGTGAATTTCATGTGTTTCAAACATATCATCTTTAAGACAAATCTCAAACTTTACAGTAAAAAAGTGAGACATTTAGAGACTGATGTCAGTATTATAGTAAAGCATGTAATGCAATGCCTTGAACAGTTGACTACTTCTATAGTTCAGTACGTGTACGATATCCATAATTTTAATTTATTTTCATGTGTTGTTATATCATCTAGGCAGGGGTCCAGTTACCAGATTGATGTCACCAACAGGTCCAGTACAGTACAATAAGAATCCTTACAAAAAGAATTTATACAGGTCAAATGAATCCCTCCAGTTCAGTAGCTTTCACAGACGTCTCCGAAGGAATTGGTAAAGTCCTTTTGGACGTCTCCAAGGACTCCAGTAAAAAACCAGCGTACATACCCTTGTAGCCCAATAATATTTCATGGGCCTGGTATAATCTATGCCCAGCCTAGGCTCCACAGTCCATATAAATAACCCACTGATTTACTGCACCGATCCAGTAAACCCCCACGGCTTGAAGGTTTTGTTTATAGCTATATAAACAAATGAGCTTTTTTTTTTCTTCCAAAATTTCAACTTTCGACAGGTAAGAGTACTAATCCCAACATCATAATGTAGAATTCTAAATTCAAAGTTTAATTGTAACACTTTAATCTCCAGTAAACTATCCTTTTACAGCGTCAACTTTCAGCGCACGCGTACACACATGCAGACACACACAAGCAAGCATGCACGCATGCACACACGATAAACAGATCCTAAGTTTACTCAATAGGATTAAATATATAGCTATATACATTTAAGTATTGATAACCTGTCACAGACCAATTGATGTTGATGAAGTTTTATGTATCCTGTGATGCTGATCCATAGCAGTTTACTACTTTATGTTTTAAAGTCCTTTGAAAAGCTACACGAGCTAAAATCTTCTACAAATTATGTCAACCGCCTTTAAAAAGTTACACGAGCTAAAATCTTCTCCAAATTAGGTCAACCTCCAGTATTTTCTCTATCTAGTGATAGACATGGGTAACCTAATGTTATGTTTTTTTACTTTTTATTCAGGTAAATGTGATCTCTACCAAGGGAAGTGGATTAAGGAGCCAGCTGGGACACTGTACAAAAATGACAACTGTCCTTTTATGACGCAGATGCAGAATTGTCAGGGAAATGGGAGACCGGACAAGGAGTATGAGAACTATAGGTGGAAGCCTAACCAGTGTGAGCTCCCAAGTTTCAGTCCCAGGAAATTCTTGGAGTTGATGAGGGACAAGACTTTGGCTTTCGTCGGGGATTCAGTTTCTCGGAATCAGTTTGAGTCATTGCTTTGTATCCTATGGCAGGCATGCTCCCTTGTTCCTCTACTTACCTGTCATTAAATAGTGGAAGCCTTAACGTGCTGGTAGTCTTTTATCTTTTTTGTGGGCTATTAATATAGAATTGATCCCTCCCTAGGGGCAAGACTCCTGTTATTGCCACTTGAGTTTAACCTGGTTCGAATCACAGATTCCTAAAAGATGACACCTTTACTTCATGTATTTGTATGAGTTCTCTGTGGTAAGTGGTGTCATCACTGATTCAGTCTCCTGTATGCCCAAAGTTTTACAAGTGATGCATGATCCCGTGAAATTAGCACTTAATCAAAGGAATTAACCATTTTTGGGGGGCTTCTAACCCTTGAGATAAGGCGCCACAGCTTTTATGATTGATGTATTGAGTATATTTCTTCCCACTTTCTTTAGGACACATTTCTACAGTCCCTAGGAAGATCCTGACTATACTTCGACAGGGAAAAGGAACCACTACATTTACTTCGTTTCGAGTAGAATAAAACGAACTGTTGATTTCACACAACCAGGCCCCTCTGTTAATAACTTTTTCTGATCAGCAACTGTCTGAGCTTGAGACTCAACATACAATTAATGTGTTGCAGGCTTAGTCTCCACCATTTATTTTCAAGGGAAATTGGACACTATTAAAGAACTGTAATTTAAACCAAAATTTTAGTAAGTTTCTATCAAAGCGAATTCATGGTATTCCTTCATATAACACAGGAAGAAGCTCCAAAGAACCGAGGCAACCGTCGGATGCAGCGATGGCAATTCAGATCGACAAATACAATGATCATCCGCATATGGTCCTCATGGCTTGTACACACTAACCCTGAAGAGTTCCAGTTTTCCCCAAAGGGAGTCACCAAATTATTTCTCGACATCCCTGACGAAACCTTCATGGAATTTCTCCCAACCTTTGATGTAGTTGTTCTCTCCTCTGGACATTGGTTTGCAAAACAGTCTGCTTATGTACTCAACAACAATATTCTCGGTGGACAACTCTGGTGGCCTCAAGATGCTGGAGATATGAAAATTAGTAGCCTTGAAGCCTACGCAATCTCAGTCGAAACAGCTGTGACTGCAATTTCAAACCACCCAAATTTCACAGGCCTTCTGATTCTTCGATCATACTCTCCGGATCACTACGAGGGTGGGGCTTGGAACACAGGTGGATCATGCACGGGTAAAACAATGCCAGTGAATGAAATGGTTAGAAATGGGTTTACTGATATTATGCATGAGAAGCAGATAACAGGTTTCCAACGGGCGGTCAAAAAGACAGAAAATGGCCGCCCCAAATTGAGGTTGATGGATATAACGGAGATGTTTGGGTACCGACCTGATGGACATCCAGGTCCGTATAGGAGTCCGGACCCAAACAAGATTATAGAGAGGGGGCCAAATGGTGAACCACCACCGCAGGATTGCTTGCACTGGTGCATGCCGGGGCCAATTGATACTTGGAATGAAATTGTTTTAGAGATCATCAGGAGGGAATTTGAGGGAGCATGAGACTGACTGCAAGTTTGCACCTGTCATATGGTATGTATATATATATGAGGATAATTTAGTGCTACGGCGACCACATCATACCCACGATATGAAAGAGGTATATCTAGTCATTCTTTTGTTAATCATTCTTTAAACTATTTGAATTTGTATCTTATGTTCAAAGGACTGCTGTATGTTTTTTTATCATCTGAAGATGATCCCTTTATTGTACAACTTATAAGACCGAGCGAATTTTGGTCATCTGCTAATTTAACGTCTTATCGTTTGGTTGAGGAGAAACTCTTTTAGCACTTGCTTTTGGGAATGCATAATGTATGGTTAATTCCCCTAAAGACCCATGAACTTTTGGGATATTTGCAGTAAACTACCGTGAACTTTGAAAATTAGACAAAACACCCATAAACTTTTGGCATTAACCCCCCCCCCCCCCCCTAAAAAACTAACACCATCTTTGATGCTGCATGTGCATGGCACGTGAGCCCGAAAGACTAAACTACCCCTGATTCCTGAAAAGTACCTCCCTAGCCTTTTTAATAAGAACTTTTGTATATATACACGAATTTTCTCTATTTGTCATATACAGCCTCATATTTTCTCAATTTTTCATATATGCCCTTCTCTTTCTCTCCTCTCCCAAACCCCACCGGTCATTCCCATCGTCAGCAGCCCCACTGCTGCTGATTCGGCTTCCCGCCCTCCCTCAAATCCACCATTGTTGGCCTCCCGTATACTAATTTCTTCAAATGCTTGCAAGTTAGTGATGTTAGGATTTATCCAATTCATTCAGCTAATAGTAGTTTGACCTGGATTGGAAGATGATTTTGATTTGAAAGAAGTAAATGCCAATTGGAATTGGATTTCAAATTGAAAGAGGATTATATTTTGAATAATTCAAGTCAAAAAGGTAAATCTACATGAACTCAAACGTATACATACTTCGTCAGATATCCACTGGAAATCGAGAGGGGGGAAAAATAAAATCTAAGATGCTGAATAGGGTGTAGAGGAGAAACTAAACAGAAATCCTAGAGTTTGTCAGTGACTTTTGAGATTAGGAGGATGATTTTTGTAGGATGCTTGTAGAACACGAGGGAGGTGAACATCTTGTAAACTCCAGTGATAAAGATGGTGCTTTTCTCTCCACGTGAACATCTTGTAGACTCCAGTGATAAAGATGGTGCTGAACAGTGCTCGGACTTCTCTTCATGGTACAAACCTTTGCAGGGTCGACATAGATTCATTCGGTTTCCTCTGGTTGATCTAATATTTATATTCTTGCTTCCACACCATGACACAAGGTTAAATTTTCTCTCTTTATAGGCACACTAATTAATAACAGAGGGTTAGATTTCACAAGTGAAGGTGAACTGCAAGTGTCTCAGAGAAGAACTATAGAAATTCATGGGATTGAAAGGAGCAGAAACTATGCTATTTGATTACAGTCAGTAGTTTTTTGAGTTATGCTTATCTTGACCTTTAAGAATTTTTAATGAATTTGTAGGAGTGCAATTTTCGATATGGGGAAAGAGAGTATTTTGGGAAAATGCTTCTTTACAACATTTTACTAGAGTTTAGTGACTCAAACGTTTAGTCGTAGTCTTTCTTTGTAGACAACTTGGTACTTTTTTTTATTTATACATCAGTCCCAGATTTTATTTACTTTCAGTCATCAATTGTCCTATTGATTGATATCATACCAATTGTAGATATCACCAATTTCTGTTCTTTTGCACCTTTTTTGGCTGGGATAATTTCGATTTACACCTCCAAAATATCTATTTGAACAATTCAATTTTCACTGTTTTGTGGAGAGGTACAAATGACCTACAACTATATGATCCCTGTAGCTATAGAGCAGTTTGTTTTACGATAGGATTCTTGGCAACATGTAAAGTTCATTATAAGCTTTGAAATATTGTTCTAACCCAATGTGAATAACTTGTAAATGAATAGGAGTTTAAACATGCAGGCCTGGTCAGTCAATAACGGCAGTACCAGCAATATTAGCCAATCCTGGCTAATTCAAACAAATATTAATTAATAGTGATTAATTCACGACGAGATTTGGGGTTTGAAGTACCAAAAGTTGATTTGACTTGGGAAAAATAAAATAAATGTATCGAAAGCTTGTGACTAAGTAGCTTATTTTGTTGAGTCTACCCTAGATTATATTTCAAATTTGAGTCATATATATATTTACAGAATAAGCCAATCAAACACACCTAAAATTTGGCCGTCTCAAACTTGTCTGCATTCAGATTTACATAATTTTCTGCCTGTACATGATTGTAGTGTGAGTACTATATGCATGATCAAATATTTCAGTAAGATATACATGTCCAAACAGATGGGAGCAAGAAATGTTTATATTGTCTCTCCGAATTTCTTTTATTGGATGATCTAGATATTCTTTATTCATCTATTCATGACCGTCAACTTCTTAGTTAGATATCATGTTCATTGTTCATGAGAACTCGGAGTTTCCTTTCTTTTACTAAAATCTTGAAATTCGGCTTGCTGCATTTGGGCATGGCATACCGATATTGTAATTTGTTTATTGCGTTATCTCTCTCCACGTTTTTGAAATTTAGCAAATATGAAATTTTGGTTCACCTCATTCATGCTAGCCATTTAAGGAGAACCCGCAATTGAAATTTATCCTTTGTTTTACAACTATTCTCATGAGAATTTTCTTTCAATAAATACTGAAATTCTAGGATTAAAAAACGTTGGCTTCATGTACAAATTAACATAAAAGTAGGGTCTTCTGAGCCATGTTTTCGATTGTGTTGAAAGAAGTAATCAGAAAGGATATTTTAGTTCCCCCTCTTAGATGTTAGTTATAATATCACAAATACAAAGTGGTTTGTCCCTAACCAATGTGGGACTAAACAACATAAAGAAACAACTCTCAACACTCCTCCTCAAGATGGCGAAAGATATCTATTAAGCTCATCTTGTCACACTCTCTAGTTAGGTCTACTGAGCTAAGTCGTTTAGTCAAGCAGTTTGCAGCCTGATCCTTAGTTGGAACATAACCTAATTCTAGTAGTCCACTCTTCAGCTTCTCTTTGATGAAGAACCTGTCAATCTCGATGTGCTTGGTTCTGTCATACTGCACTGGGTTGTTGGCAATACTAATAGCTGACTTGTTGTCAAATCACAACCTAATCTTGGTCCCTTGAGCTAGCTTTAGCTCCACCAGCATGCTTTTCATCCACATCAACTCCGCAACCCCCACGGTCATAACTCTGTACTCTGCTTTAGCTATTGATCGTGCCACCACAGATTGCTTCTTACTTTTTAGGAGACTAAATTGCCTCCTACAAATATGCAGTACTCTAAGATAGATCTTCTATCATCTCCGCAGCTAGCCCAATCTGAGTCACAGTAGCCCTCAATGTTCACATGGCCATTCCTCCTAAATATCAGCCCTTTGCCAGAGGCACCCTTCAGATATTTCAAGATCTGGTATACTGCGTCCATATGACCCTTCCTTGGGTCATGCATGTAGCGGCTCACCACGCTCACAGCAAATGAAATATCTGGACGTGTGTAACTCAGGTAGATTAACCTACCAACTAGCCTCTGATATCTCTCACGATCAACTAGTTCTCCTACCTCAGCACTTAGCTTGAACCTCTGATCGATCAGTGTAGTAGCAGGTTTGCACCCCAACATCCCTTTCTTTATAAGAAGATCCAGTGCATTCTTCCTCTAGGAGAGAACAATCCCCTCCGCTCCATGAGCTGCCTCTATTTCAAGAAGGTATCGAAGTTGACACAAATCCTTCACTTCAAATTCTTTGCTCAATCTCACCTTGAGCCGGTAATCTCTTTCTCATCATCCCCTATGATGATCATGTCATCTTCATACACTGCAAGCATAATGATGTGGCCCCCACTTTTTCAAAAGAACATAGTATGATCGGTATTGATTTGCTTGTATCACATACCAACTATAGCCCTCCTGAACCTGTTGAACCATGCTCGGGGAGACTGCCTTAGCCCATACAGAGACTTTTTTAGCCTGCAGACCTTACCCACTGTCTGTCCTGTGCTAAATCCTGGTGGTATCTCTTTTTACACCTCTTCCACTAGATCCCTATGAAGAAACATATTCTTCATGTCTAGTTGGTATAGTTCCCATCCACCATTTACTGCCAGAGAGATCAGTGTCTGAACAGTGCTCATTTTCGCCACTGGTGCAAAAGTCTCATCGTAATCAATACCATTATCTGGTTGTACCCTTTTGCCACCAGTCATGTCTTGTAGCGTTCAACCTGCCCTTCTAGATTCTACTTCACAGTAAACACTCATTTACATCCCATTGCTCTTTTCCCTGCTGGTAATGTCACCAACTCCCATATGTGGTTCTTCTCGAGAGCTCCCAGCTCCTCGTGCATGGCTACCTTCCACTTTGGGTCCTTCTTAGTAGCCTGCCAGTTGTTAGGTATGGTAACAAAATCTAATGATGCAATGAATGCTCCATGTGAAGGGGATATGTTAGAATAAGAAACAAATTGAATAAGATCTCAATCATATCTGTCAAGAGGATTACCCACATTACTGCGAGTAGTCCTTCTTATAGACACTGACGTGGGCAGAGGAGTAGGAGTAGAAGAAATGATATCACCTGAAGTGGAGAATAGTGTAGGTGCCTCAAGAGTTGGAACAGAGCGGGGCAGGGACTGGGCACTGACACTGTAAGCACCTCTAGCACTGTAGGCACTTCTGGTACTGTAGATACCTCTGACTGCTTCCCCCTCTTTCTGGATGTACACAACTCCGCCTGAGCTGTAGGCAACTCCCCCTGAGCTGTCGGCCTAGCATTCTTAGTCTCCTCCTCCTCCCCTTCGTCTTCATCCACTTGCTCCTCTGAGTAAGGGACCGAAATTGGGATTGACCCCTTTGAACTCTCATCATTCTCCCCCTCGCCTCATACCTCCAGTATTAGGCGAGTCTCCAAAAGATGAAGTTACCCCCAATGTGTAATATGGCTCGAGCTCTCGAAACCACATATCCATGCTGATAAACAGTCTTTTTTACACTGGGCTCTAACAGACATACACTTTTTGTGTGTCAGAGTATCCCACTAACATACACTTCACAGTCCTAGGATCCAGTTTCTCAACAGATGGTCTGTTGTCCTTCACAAAGCACATACAGCCAAACACCTTTAATGGTAGGGTCCCCCCCGTTGTCTCCCTTTAGTGTCTCACTCGGAGACTTCTATTTCAATACACTCGAAGGCATTCTATTGATTAAGTGAGCAACGAGTCAAAACTGCTTGTCCCCACAACGTCTTTGGAATATTCATTGCCATCATCATATTCCTAGCAACTTCTAATATATGTCTATTCTTCCTCTCTACTACCCCATTCTGAGTCGGGGTGTATGTGCATAGTATTGTATCCCTTGAGCTGACAGATACTCCCTAAATATTCTGTTGGTGTACTCTGTCCCATTATCTGACATCAACACCTTTACCACTACACCATACTAAGTCTGCATGTACCTATGAAAGTCTTTAAAACAATCAACTACATCATTCTTATTTTTCATTAGGTACACCCAAGTGACTCAAGAAAAACAATCAAAACAAAATACTTGCATCCATTTATAGAATTTATTAGACAAGATCCCCATATGTCGGAATGTATCACCTCAAAGCTACAGGAACTCGTATTACCAGAACTAACATAAGAGTTTCTAATAAGCTTCCCAAACTCACAAGCATCACACTAAAGCTTCTGTTGATTTACTTTCTAAAATAAAGTTGGATATATTTTACCCAGAATACTAAATGAAGGGTTGATGATGTAGCATCAACTCATTCTCTGCGCATACCTCAGTTCCTCCTACTCCCGTCCTCTCAACTATAGATGTCAGCACTGAGTCCATCCCTTCACGGTCCAGGTACCACAGCCCGCTACTCCATGTGTCAGTCCCAAGTTTTCGCCCTGTCCCCTTAACCTGAAAGGTTACCTTAGGAATATTAAAAGAAACAACACATTTTAGTTGAACGATAATGGCACTAATGAATAATAGGCTAACAGGAAATGAAGGAGCATGCAAAATATTAGATAGTGTTATAGAACCTGTACAATTAACAGTGCCCTCAACGACCACAGCCTGTGTTGTACCATTCACAGCCTGGATACTCTCTGGCTCTGCCATGTGAGTATAAGACGAGAACTCACTGGCATTGTCAGTTACATGTCTAGATGCTCCAGAATCTATTATCCAGTCTGTGGATCTAGTGACAGCCATAGATGTAAGGGCATGCGTGTCGTCCATACCTTTATTTGGGTGGGCGCGAAGAGCGTAACTGGCATAGTCTCCTCTAGAGAAAGCAGTAGATGCACCCTCACACGCGTCACCTACTGCTATCTATTTCCTTCTCAGTGCCGCCAAGAGAGCTCGATCCTCCTCAGTGAAAGTCATCTCAGCTTCTTCCTCCCCCTCTGCCACTGACAGATTCACCCGATGACCTCTTTTTCTACCTCACCGGCCTCCACGGTCACGACTGTAGACATCAAAAATTGCTTAGGAACCCCAAATGTGACTTAATCGTAAGAAGGTTGAAGAACGACACCATCGAGTTCTAAGGAATTCAACTACAAAGGTGAAATCAGTGCCCGAAGCACCTTTGGTGTCTCGCCATTAGCGCGACACCTTGTTGTGTCTCGACCATTGGCGCGACACCTTGTTGTGTCTCGCCATTGGCATGACACCTTGTTGTGTCTCGCCACTAGCGCGACACCTATACGTGTCGCGCTCAACGTGAGACATTAAATATGCTTGAAACATGCTCTTAAAGGATCCAATTAATGTTTGTGGGGCCCGCTTGACTTTTTCAAACGGAAAGAGACGTTCAGCCACGTTAGTGGGCGGTTACACGCTGGAAATACACCCACTAAGCTTGAAATGAGGGCATTTAATCGTGCCTAAAAAGGAGGAATAACGGTTACAGCAGTCAGGAGAGATCATAGGTGCGCGGCAGTTTTGAGCGAGACAGCCACGACTGTCGCGCCAAAGGCATGACAGTTCTGTGCGCGACACAACGAAGTGTCGTGCCCACTACATACGTAAATCACGTTCTTTTCGGCAGTTTTTCCTCCTGAAGACTATAAATACCCCCCTACATCCACTTGGGAGAGGGGAGAGATTCTGGAGATCAAAAGAACTCATAGTTAGAGCTTGGTGTGGAGAGAGAAGAAGAATTTAAGCTTCAACATTGTCAAGAAAATTTCAAGAACACTATCCACGTGGAGATTCCTCGAGTTTAAGCTTAGCCTTATTCTTAAGAAGAGTAAACATCTTACTTTGCTAAAATATCTGCTTAAGTTCTTCTTTCCTTCATGGAGCATCAACCTTATCTCGTTAATCAACGATCATTGTTCGGTGGTCCACGTATTACGCGTCCCCGGCATAGGCAAACAACCCACAAAAGCAGGAGATCTACGCGTGTAGCGTCTTCTGTTCGAGTTTGTAGAGAGTAATTCTATTTTCTTTGTAATAGAGAGATATACACGTGTAATCTTTCACTTGTTTCGTTATAAAACGTTTTGTAATGGACACAGCAAAGAACGTCACTTTCGGCGCAAACAACGACCTCCGGCCTGTCTACATCCACCCTAGTCCCTCTCCTTAGGTGGCTTAGAGCATATTTGTCTCAGATGCCCTACCTCTTCGTAGTTGAAGCACTGCCTAGTCTCCCTTCTGAATCCAGTGTTACCTGGGTTTGAGATCACCAGTGCTGACTTCTCCCCTGAAAGTCCACATATCTCAGCCTGTAGCCTGATACGGCTCTCCTCCTGTATGATGGCCGAGACTGCCTCCTCCAGAGATGGAATCTTCGTCTCGGCTAGTAGCATCACCGTTCTTTGCTCAAATGATGGAGCCAAGCCCCGAAGGAATAGCATGGTTCTCTTCTGCAAAGAGGCCTCTCTCTCTCCTTGCACTCAGAGTCCTTGTAGCTTGCTAGGGGTGAGAAGTGATAGTGATCCAGCTACAAGCGCTCCTTCTCTGTGGCATACTCCTATACAGTCCTCTCTCCCTGAACTGTAGCGCGGATCTCCTTTTCGATCTGGAATATCCTCAGGTGATTTCCCACCCAATCGTAGGTCCTCTTCAGCTTCTTCTAGACATTTTGCACCTTCCCAAGGCCATCTACTGTGGCTGCAATTGGCTAGACTACAGAATTGAGAAACCAGATATACACCAACATATGAGTGGACTTCCACTAATCTCTTCCTGCGGAGCCCTCAGTCGGCTCGGTCTTCTCCCCCATCAGATATCCCTCCACGTTCTTTCCTGCAAGGGTGTATCTCACCCAGCGTGACCACCTCAGATATATCGTTAGCCCTTCGAGCTTCGCGTCGATAGGTGGAAGCTCCACCTTTCTGGGTAGTGGCTTTGTTGAGCCCTCTTCTGCTGTCATCCTCATGAACTACATTAAAGTTGAAACATCCTCCGGGTTCAACTTCTTGATGAGTTCCGCCATCAGATTTGTGTCGGTCTCCATCGATCTAATTTGTGTTTGGTTCTCTCACACCGATCCCATAAATCTAGATCCCACACCCAGCCTTCAACTTTCCTCGTTTCTAAATGTCACCCTCTTCTCATCATCTACCTTGCCCGCCGTTCATCTTATCTCCTCAACACGAGGGGGGCTACACGATCAATGGGATTATCTCACAAAGGAAATAATCGCCAAAGTGAGTGAAATCGACCAGGCGAAATCACCACTCTTCTCAGGATCAAAGCAAGGTTTGATCCAGAGGGTCAAGTGTAGATCTAATCCTTATATCTCTCGAACTCTAGGATTTTGGATCTTAGGTTTTGTAAGGAATGACGGCTACGGTTAGGCGATTATTTCATTAAGGAAATAATCACTAAAGGAATGACGGCTAGGGTTAGGGAATTATTTCACGAAGGAAATAATGGCCAAAGGAATGACGGCTAGGGTTATTGTGATTCTGATACCATGTTGAAAGAAGTAATTAGAGAGGATATTTTAGTTCTCTCTCTTAGATGTTATTTATAACATCACAAATATAAAGAGGCTTGTCCTTAACCAATGTGGGACTAAATAACGTAAAGAAACAACTCTCAACAGATTACAAACTGAATGATATTAAGACATTATAAATGCTCTGAAAAGCTTACTGTATGTTTCTACTTCTCCTTTATTTCAAAATAGGATTTTTTCCGAGAATCCACCTAAACAATAGGGTAATTATATAGAAACTCTTTTATTTTCAATTAATATATAATCATCTTTTAAAGTAGGTTTTTGTTGCAATCAACCACCTCCTAGCTAAATTTTTACTAAAAAAATAAAAAATAAGCTTAAAAAATTCAAGTTCAAGGTACTTGAGTTTTATTCTAACAAAACCTAAACACTAAAAAAATTAGTCATGTACATTAAATGTGAGTTTTTAAAGGTAATTTCGGGTTTTAAGTGAAGAATTTGATTGGGAGGTGGTTGATTGCAATAAAAACCAAATTTAAACGTGATTTATATATAAATTGAAAATATTATGTGATTTTCGTATAATTACTCTATTTTTAAGGTGGTTTCTTTGGGAACAAAACCCCTCAAAATTATGATTCTACTTCTCCATGGAATGCAAGTCCTTAAATTTCTATCTCAATATTTGGTTATTTTCATTTTATGTGTTTCTTAATGGCGTAAGCTCTTGCCAGAATGGATAGGCTTTCTGCCTGGTCGCCCTCTATTCCATACACATAACTGATATCGGTCCTTAATATTAGTTTTTACAATAATTCAAGTAGGTCCTCTGCATTTTTATGCATGACATGAAAGTGATGGAGGCTTTCTCCTTCTTCTTGTTATGAGAGTGATGGATCTAATTTAAACCCTTGGTTCAATTTAACTAGTTGTTGATCTCTTACTAGGCAGCCAGTTGTTAACAGTTTTTTTTTTAACAAAAAAAAATTAGGACGAGTAGCCCTATTCAATATAT
>JBAKGM010000002.1:12214488-12236125 GCA_037177215.1 Asparagus racemosus | reverse complement strand
GACCCTGAGTCTAGGACGCAGCCTAGACTAGAGGGTGAGTTTAGATCGCAATACCTGACCTTAAGATCGGCGGGTGTAAGCGTCGACGGTTGTTTTTGAATTTGGCAGCGCTCCCGCGTAGATCCGGATCTTTGTCAAAAATTTTCGACAACAGCAGAGCTTGAGTGTCAAAAATTTTATATTCTTGGATTAAGGGGCTTTGTTGAAAAGAATAATATTGGTGACAGAGGAAAAATTTTATATTCTATCTCTCAAAGCAAGCGAATGAAACCGTGAGCAGGAGTCCTGCCTTAGGAGTCAAGAGGATTCAAGCGACCTTCAGTTGGACAACCTGGTCCGAAGATCCCAGCGCATACCTTCAATCGGTGCTACCTAGGAGAGAGAATGGAACTAAGAGTGGGGTTTCCACTCTGAGAACTGATGAGACTCAGGTGACCTTCAGGCAGACGACCTGGCCTGAAAATCCTGACGCATACCTTCAGACGGTGCTACCTAGGATGAAGAATAGAACTAAGAGTGGGATCTCCACTCTGAGAACCGGAAAGGATTCAGGTGACTTTCAGGCAGACAACCTGATTTGAAAATCTTGGCACATACCTTCAGGCGGCGCTACCTAGGAATATGATAGAACTAAGAGTGGGATCTCCACTCTGAGAACCGAAAAGGACTCAGGTGACCTTCAGGTGGACAACCTGGTCTGAAAATCCTGGCGCATACCTTCAGGCAGTGCTACTTAGGATAAAGAATGGAACTAAGAGTGGGATCTCCACTCTGAGAACTGGAAAGGATTGAGGTGACCTTCAGGCAGACAACCTGATCTAAAAATCCTAGCGCATACCTTCAGGCGACACTACCTAGGAATAGAATGGAACTAAGAGTGGGATCTCCACTCCGAGTATGAAAAGGATTCAGGTGATCTTCAGGCAGACAACCTTATCTGAAAATCTTGGTGCATACCTTCAGTCAGTGCTACCTAGGAATAGGATGAAACTAAGAGTGGGATCTCCACTCTGAGAACCGGAAGGGATTCAGGTGACCTTCAGGCGGACAACCTGATCCGAAAATCATGGTGCATACCTTCAGGCGGTGCTACCTAGGAATAGGATTGAACTAAGAGTGGGATCTCCACTCCGAGAACCAGAAGGGATTCAGGTGACCTTCAAGCAAACAACTTGATCGGAAAATCCTGGCGTATACCTTCAGGCGGCGCTACCTAGGAATAGGATGGAACTAAGAGTTGGATCTCCACTCTGAGAACCGGAATGGATTCAGGTGACCTTCAGGTGGACAACCTGATCTGAAAATTCTATTTCGACCTATGCCTTCAGTCAGCAGGTTTTGGAAAAGGAAAGGATATTCTTGGAGAGGAAGAATTTTATATTTTATCTCCGGCGTGAAAGAAATGTTTAGTGGACCTCTTGTTCATGGAGGGAATCAAGAGGGGATTTCAATAATGGACCAAAAAATTTTATAGACCCACCGTCAATGAATTTGATCGGCGGGGGAGTTTATGGTGGAGGATAAATGTAGGGTTATCCTCGATGGGAGTGGGTGAAATATCCCACGAGGAACTTCCCGTTGAAACGAGTTATCCTAAAGATATCAGGGTTAGTATTTCTTCAGGAACTTCCCATTTATTGGCATTAATTGTCGGTCACCATTTTGATTCATTAGGCGATACGCACCGTTAGAATAGACTGTCTCTATTACAAACGGGTCTTCCCATTTGGGCCCAAATTTACCTTTTTTCTTAGAGTTGAGGATTATCGGTCGTCGAGCAGCAAGGACCAGATCTCCTTCCTTAAAACGCCTCTGTCGCACCTTCTTGTTGAAAGCTTTCGGCATTCTTGCTTGGTAAAACTCAATGCGTTGTTGAGCCTCCAGGTGCTTCTCATCCAACATCTCGAGCTCCTTGAGACGTTTTTGATGCTGTTCTTCGATCATCATCTCTGTTGCGAGGGCGATGCAAAGTGATGGAATTTGGATTTCTAGCAGAAGAACCGCTTCATACCCGTAGATCAGAGAGTACGGGGTCACTCTAGTTAGCGTGCATATGGTGGTACGATATGCCCAGAGTGCTTCTCCGAGTTTATCGTCCCAATCTCGCTTGTTAGATTTCACAAGTTTTGATAAAATCTTAATGATCATCTTGTTGAACACCTCTGCCAATCTATTTGCAGCTGGATTGTACGCCGTTGATGAGACATCCTGGATTTTGAATTTATCGCAGAACCTGATAAATGAATTGCTGATAAATTGGGGACCGTTATCATGCACGATCTGCCTTGGCACATTGTGTCGGTAGATGACGTGGTGTTTTATGAATTTGATGACGTTACTCGTCTTCACCTCTTTTATTGGTATTGCTTCGGCCCACTTGGAGAAGTAATCGGTGATTGCCAAGATAAATCGATCACCCTTGACGGACGGGGGAAATATAGGACCTACAACATCCATTTCCCAAGTCTCAAATGGCCATGATGTAGCCGAAAGATGCAACTATTCCAGAGGCTGATGCATGTAGTTTGCGTGAACTTGACACGCGTGGTGCTTTCGAGCCTACTCGATCGCATCGTTGGCCAGAAACACCCCATTCTCCTAATACGGTCATAGAGTTAGGGACCGGGTTGGTACGCGCTGCATTCACCTCTATGCGCTTCTCAAAGGACCTCATCTGCCTCTTTGCTTGAGAGACATCAGAGTAGAAGACCGTCATACTCGCGACGATATAGCATCTAGGTCTCTGTGTCATAGAAGAATTTTGGAGCCCTCCGTCAGAAAGATTCTCTCTCCTTCACGTCTTCTGGTAGGATGCCATGCAAGACGTAGTCAATAATAGAAAAGCGCCAATCTCGGGGCTCTAATTTGGCCTGGGTGGTGTATACTTCTTTGGTAACCACCCCCTTGTCTCCTTGTACCTCATCATACACTGGTACAAATAATTGATGAGTCTTGACCGTGACCAGTTGCTCAGTCTCGGGAGGTTATGCTAACAATACCGCCAACGCCGCCAGCACGTCCGCATAGGTGTCTTGAATGCGCGGGATATATTCGATGAAGAATTCCTCGAACGAGTCTGCCATCTCAATGGCTGCTTGGTGATATGGAACTAGGTCTTGATTTCGACCTCGTAGTCACTGCGGATCTGCTTGACTATCAGCTGTGAATCACCGTATGCTTTGAGATACTCGACCCCCAACTCCTTGGAGAAACTAAGTCCAATAAGCAATGAGTTGTATTCGGCCACGTTATTGGAGCATGGTCTGGTGAGCGAGTAGGCTCGGGGCATGACATGTTTCCCTAGGGAAACTAAGACAACTCCTACCCCAGCGGAGATCTTAGAACATCCGGGGGTACTTGCCACATTAGTAGCTCGAGAGGCTCCATCAAAATACAACCGCCATACTTATTAGTGTGATGTAGTATTGATTTCGTGAGCTTCATCTGGCAGGTCATCATATAGTTCGGCTGTCTGTGGTCGGATTTGCAGCCAAAAGGTCACAAATTGCTTGTCCTTTGACCGACTTCTATTATTTGAAGTACAAGTCGTACTGGGACAAGAGCACCAGCTCATGGAACTCGGTTGTATCATAAATATTTGGACCAGATTTACGTTGGATATAACATAAATCGTCTGTCTGACCAAGTAGTGCCACATTTTCTGAAACACAAACACTAATGCTAGGCACTGCTTCTCGATCATCGGGTAACGGCACCAACTAATGTTCGGCTTAGGTAGTATACTGCATGTTCGTGACCGCTGTCGTCGTCTTGCGCGAGCAATGTGCTTAGCGAGTGGTCCGTTGTATTGGTGTAGGTTAGGAACGGTTTACCTGACTGCGGTGCAACAAGAACAGGAGGTTTCGCGAGGTATGCTTTGATCTCAAATGCCTTTTGGCAAGCATCGTCCCAAATAAATGAGACGCCTTTCTTGTTCAGCTTAGAAAATGGCTGACACTTCTCGGATAGATTCGAGATGAATCTCCGAATATACATCAATCGCCCTTGCAACCCTCTGAGCTCTCTCAAGTTTCTTGGAGGTTGTAAGTCTTGAATTGCCTTTACTTTATCAGGGTCAACATGGATGCCCTTATTGGTGACGACAAAGTCGAGGAACTTGCCACTGAGCATCCCGAGGAAGGACTTGGCGGGGTTCATCTTCAGCTGATGAGCTCGCATGAGCTCGAACATTGTTCCGAGATCTTTAATGTGATCACCCTTGTTGCGGCTCTTCACAACTAAGTCATCGACGTAGCACTCGACAGTCTTCCGGATATGATCCTAGAAAATCATCATCATTGCCCATTGATACGTTGCGCGGGCATTCTTCAAGTCGAACGGCATCACTGTATAGCAGAATATGCTGAGGGGCATCCTGAACGCCATGTGTTTGGCATCATCCGGGTGAATCTTGATTTGATTGTATCCCGAAATGCCATCCATGAAGGACATTCTCTCGAATCCACATGTTTTGTCAATAATGATGTTAGTGATCGGGAGAGGAAAATCATCCTTGGGGCAAGCGGCATTCAAATCTCTGTAGTCGACGCAGATCCTCATTGTCCCATTCTTCTTTAGTATCGGGACAATATTTGCCACCCAGTCAGGATGTTGCACTTCTGTGATGAAGCCTGACTCAATGAGCTTCTTTACTTCTGCCACAATTGCCTCCATAATTTGTGGACGAAACTGTCTTTGTTGTTGCTTGATAGGTTTGGCATCCGGCTTGATTTTGAGGCAATGGGTTGCCACATTCGGGTCTAGCCCTAGCATGTCTTCGTAGTTCTAAGCGAATACGTCGATATATTGCCTAACAAGAGCGATCAATTCTTCTTTTTCTTCTGGGGGGAGACTACTGCTCATAAAGATTGACTTTGGATTAGTCTCGTCGCCCATATTGATCTGGACGACCATATCTTCAGTGGGGGGTTCTCTTTGCTCGAACTGGTCCCCGTACTGTACGTTGAGGTGATGAATCCACGGGGCTTCCCATGTTGGCATCTCCTCGTCATCTTCCATGGTGGTAGGGTCGGCAACAGCCATATTGACCATCAGAGCTTTGAAGACTTCACCTAGGCTGACGTCAGAATCCCAAGCGGATGAATCAAACGAGTGTCCATCTTCTTTGTCAGGTAAGTGGTTATCGATTAACCAAGAGCATTCATCTTCTGAGGAGGACTCTTATCCCAATCCTCTTTTGAATCCATAATAATTGTCTGGCTTCCCTTTCGGGACATATGCCGCTTTGGGTGGGACTTGAGGACCTCGTTCGAAGCAGAGACCTCCCCCTTGTGCCAAGTTGTACCCCTATTTCTCCATGATATCCAGCGTTTCTAGACTATATTTGAATGTGTGGAGCGCAGGCTCATTGTCATCGATGTCTTTCTCTAGGAAGTGATTCGGTGTGGGGACCGCATCTCCTTTTTCATAGATCAAGTCCTTTTCATTGATGTATAACAGGAAGTGATTCGGTGTGGGAACCGCATCTTCCTGGGATGATGTGTGTCATCCCGAAGGTCTTGGAGTTGTTTCTACATTATACATGATGACCGTGTTGGCAGGTGCAAGTCAGGATCATTGTACAATTCTGTTATTACATCAGTCAAAGACAACGGGTACTCTAAATCATCATTTATTATCTCGTAGGCAAGTTGCCAATTACAACCTTCGTCCGACGATTCTTCATCATCAAGATTAATTACCAGGGGTACAATGTCATTTAAAACAAACTCGCCATTATAATCAAGCCCGGCTTCGGTATCAGCTTCCCCACCGCTGTCCGTGCCTTGGACCGATAATTCAGTGTCAGACTCATTGCCATAGAGGAGAGAATCAGTAAAATAATTCTCCATCCCCTTGAACGGTTGTTTGTTCGCAACCACCGTCTCGACTTCATTATTTGTGTCTACGTATTTGAGACACTAATGAAGAGTAGAGGGAACTATAACGTTATTGTGGATCTAAGGTCATCCCAACAATAAGTTATAGGAAGTCTTAGCGTCGATCACATAACATGTGACCTCGGACTTCAAATTTCCCATCTGGCATCTCACTCAGATTTTACCAAGTGACCGTGAACCGCTGGTGTTAAACCCGTAGATCACTGTGCTAGTCGATGCCAGCTTACTGGCAGGAATCCCGAGACTGTACATGAGCCGTAGGGGCATTATGCTCACAGCGGAACCCAGATCAACTTGGATCTGATTAACTTCACTGGAGCCAATATACCCGGTGAAGTACAGCAGCCAATCATGCTTGGAATTCCTCGTCTGCATGTTCTCTTTGGTAATGGTGATGCAAGGGAGGTGCTTAGCAGCCAGATTGCAGTGTTGGGCTGTTGATGACTCCGGTTCTTCAGGAGCGGGCTTGATCTGGGTGAGGAAAACCTCCGAATCAGCCAGAGCTTCTTGTAAAGCTTCCCAGGTTTCTTTTGACAGTCGCAGGAGCTCGTAGAGAGTGATCCTTGCTGGTATGTTAGCCAGCTGAGCCATCACGTTGAAGTGGTACAGGGAATTAGACCTTCATGATTTGTCTCCTCCAATCAGGCGATTGAATCGAGACTGCTTCGGGAGCTGAATCTCCTGTGGTTACTTCTCCTTTAATTTATTTGTGGCTTCCTTGGCTGCTGCTTGTTGTGCTTTCTCTGCGCGGGTGAGGGGGTTGCTGCTACCCCAAGCTCCGACAGAGTCTTGGCATTTGGATCGGGAACTTCCGGATACTTGTACTGGTACTCGTGTCCGCTCCTGGTAGCGTGGACTTCGGGTTCCTCTCCTGGGAATTGGAACGTCACCATCCACTCGTCGTCTCCTTCTATGACTGTAGAGGCAGCATGGCACAACTTTCCCTTCTGCTTCGACTTTTTCTTGGACGAAGAGGGAGCTGCCCATTGATCATCTTCAAGCAAGTCAGGATGGACCCACAGAACCTTGCCATTTGGAGCCGTATGTGGTACAAACCCTTTTTGGCGCTGCTTGTGCGGGTCATCATTGACCGTCTTCATTGCCACCTTTATTACAGGTTCTGGTTCAAACCATGTCAAAGGTACCAAGCCGAAGCTGATTGACATTGCATTTGCTCCGACCTTCTTCTCCTTAGATGGCTTCATGGTAATGACCCCCACGTCGATCAAGGCCTGGATATTATCCTTGAGGCTGAAACACGACTTGGTGGGGTGGTGGACTGCCCTGTGATAGGCACAATACCTCGGGTCGTTGGTCCTCTTCGCCTCCTCTTTATTTTGGATCGGAGGGAGCTTGATCTTGTTATTCTCCACCAAGTATTTGAAGAGGTAGGGAATCTAGTCGTCCCTAAAAGAATAAGACTTCGGGAATCTTGGCTCTGAAGGCCTTTGTTTCTGTACCCCTTGCTGCCACTGCGACTGTGATTGTGTGGTGCCCGTTATTGCGTTTGTTGTTGGGGTTGCAGCTGGAACGTCTGGTTTGCGACCGCCGTTCTAGCCTACTCCTTTCCTTTGCCACGCGGAACATAGTTGCGCTTCGGAGCTTTTGTGGCTGGTTGGCCTCTTTCTGCCTTTTTCTCTTCAGGAAGCGTTCAGCTTGCTCACCATGCACCTTCAGATCTTTCCACGTAGTGGAGGGCGCTATCCCCATTGCTTCGAGTACATCGAGCGACAGGTTGTTATGGCAAGTTTGGAGAATAAACTCTTCCGTAATCGGATCCCGGCAGTTCATCGCCTTGTTCCGGAATCGTTTGACGAAGGTGTCCACCATCTCTCCGTCCTTTTGCTTTTCATCGAGCAACGTCCCGATAGATATCTCGATGTCATCATTGAAGAAATTAGTGAGGAGCAGGGACTCCATATCATCCCAGCTGGTAACGCTGCCCAGTTTGAGATGGCGGTACCAATTGAAGGCAGCTCCTCGAAGGGTGCCAACGAATGACCGAACCATCAGGGGCTCGTTTCTAGAAATTACCACCAAGTGAGACTTAAAATAAATCAAGTGCTGAGTAGGGGACCCCTTTCCATCAAATGGCATGAAGTTGATCAGATTAAACTTTGACAGATACGGGATCGACTCCCACTCTCTCAGGTATAACGTCATCGTCGTCGGATGAAAACGTCTCCTTCCGAGGACGGATCGCTTCATTAAAGCTACAAAAAATAATTCACCTTGACGTTCGCCTGTGTGGGCGTGAAGTCTCGGCGGACTCTCGGACTTCGATTCTGAGTCCGGTAGGTGGAGCTGGAGAGGCCCTGAGGTGGGTTCAACCTCCTGCACGAGGAGTGACCCGTGATTCCCTCAACGGACCAAGGTGCTCTTTAATGGTTGGCCTATTAGTCGTAGCCAGAATTGGCCCCGCCAGAAATTTAGATGCAGATGCCAGAGATGGCCTTAGCACTGTAGCAGCCTGGGTTGAGGAGCCGGACGGCCTTGGCCTTGTCGCTGAAGCAGTTGCTATTGAGACGCCTTCAGCTCTTTGCTTGGGCGTCGGGGCAGGAGTTGGAGTGTCAGCGGTCTTAGGCTTGGTCGCCGTGACTGCCGAAGCTAGAGCACTGGTGGATTTGGGTCTCCACACTTGGTGGTGCGTCGGCGGCTTCTCTGCCACCTCCTTCTCCTTCAATTCACGAGCTTGCTGCATCAATGCTCGTGCCTGCGCGAGGAGCGCGCGTCGCTTCTTGATATGTTCCTGAAGCGTAGAACGGCTCCGTTTGACCTAGACCCATTCGTTAGTTGACGGCTTGGAGAGACCGTCGATCATCTGAGGCTGGAGCCTCTACGTCAGTTTAGATCTTAGATCCGCCTCGTAGCGGACCCCATCCATGGATTGCATGGCCTTGGCGAGCTTGCGCGTCATACTTTGTCGTTGCCTTTGATGGGCTCGCTTGGAAATGGTGGGCGCCTCATCAACGGTCATCTCGGGTGCCGGGGGAACTTGGGCTTCGGACGCCGGAGGGATTTTACTGCTGCAGGTGGTAGCGGGGTTGGTTTCACGGTCCTGAGACTCTACGTCTGAGGCCCATCGGATTCTCCTTGAAGAGGAGACCTTCTTGGAGCAGCGGGGAGAACTGGATCTAGAGGAAGAGGAGAGGTATTCCTCAAACTTCTGTTGGTCGAATTCAAACTCGACCTCTTCTTCCATCGGCTGTGGCACGACGACCTCAGATCTGAGGCCGGTGGCTCCCACTGTGGTCGCCAACTTGTTCGCGGGGAAAGTTGTTGAAATTTCCATTGATCTGAATCTGTTACACCTTTATGGGATTACAAACAAATTCAAATAAAGAGATTGCCTTTTTATAAGTCTTACAATGAAAAAATTAAATAAAGATTACAACTTTGACCCAATTGAACAAACACGAGATCTGTTTATCGGATCCTCACTTGTGTGGGTATCTTGGCCTATGACGGGGACTTGTTTCGTCCGTGGACCACCGCGCAATCCCGATCCAATTAGGGATCTAGATACTGGATCTGCAGATCTGAGGCCTTTATTTCACGAAGGAAATAAACCACCGATGGGGATCGATCTCACGAAGGAGATGATTGCTGGAGTGGGTGAGATCTACTAGGAGAAATCACACACTGACCCTGAGTCTAAGACGCAGCTTAGACTTGAGGGTGGATTCGCAAACCTGACCTGGATCGTCGTAGATCTGAGCTCGAGTCTCCACCTCGCTGCGTAGATCTGGCGTGGACTGAACCGCTCGCTTGGACGGGACGTAGATCTGACCTTTCGACCTTCGCCGGTGCTTGGATCTGTGCGAAAGAGCTTGTAGACTCGAGCCCAAAAATCTCCAAAATTCCAACCCTTTTCAACTAAGAATACCCCCCCTATTTATAGGAAACAAGAGAGAGGGGGGGTTTGATTCGGCCAAGGCTGAAGTGCTTCGGCCAAGGCTGAAGTGCTTTGGTCTTTGCCGAGCTACTTCAGCCACGGCCGAAGCTTTTTCAGCCTAGGCCTTCTTTCTCAGCGTTCGGTCCATGTTCCCGCCTATTCGAACCTGTTTTTTAGTATTTTTGAGCTTGGTTTGATTGTTCTGTTGATTCTAGAATCAGATTGACGTAGCGTCGTCGCTTGAATTCAGTTAATTTCGTCACGTCGATGCTTGAGTCTGATCGACACGCCTCATTGAATCTCGCTGACCTGGAGCTTCATCGTTGGATTTATTCCACGATACATCACTCCGTTGACTTGCACGCCTTGCCAACTCACTTCATGCATTCGTCGGCTCGCTTTATGCTTTTTGTAGTGCTGTTATGTCGTCAGCGGTTCTTGGTTGCATTGCTTGACGGGTTGTTGGTGTCAACCCACTGTCTTGAGTCTCGTTCTTGGTTGCATTGCTCAAACGAGATGCGATAGGAATTCTTGAGGCTTGAGATGTACTCGAGACACTTTTGAACACCAGTTTGAGTCTAGAAACGACCCCTAGTCTGCTGTCGTGTATGGACTACGTGACCCAAACATTCTTTCATTGGTGCTTTGCCTTAGTTTTCAGGCAGTGGACCGACGCGATTAAGCATCGAAGTTGTGAGTTTAGATGGATTCTCAGGCTTTGTCGTTGATACAACAGCAAGAGAGGTGGATGGAAGAAGCAAAGGAGAACCCTCTTAGCCGAGACAGTTGGAAGTGTCTCGGCTGAAACTTCTTTGGCCGAGACACTTTAGACTATCTCAGCCAAGTGCTCTTTGACCGAGACACTTGGAAGTGTCCCGGCCAAAGGCAGAGCCTTGGGCAGTTTTTGTCCTGTATTTTGTGCAGATTTTAGAATCCAAACTTGGTGGCTTTGAATTGATCCCTTAGCCGATTTCAACTCTTGCACCTTGCTTATAACAGTACGTGCACGAGCGACACATGCATGACCCTTTTGGGCGCACTCCTTCTTCATCAAACGGGTCCTCTTGACAAGAATCCATTCCTCCTTGATGGGAGTGCTAAAGGTTTGGGATTGAGACGCTGTGGTTTCTTAACGCCTCTGATTATGTAAGTTCGTATAATAATGAACTTCGTCCGTTGACTCCATAGCCTTCACAAATTGGCGGGCCATCTTCTGACGTTGCCTCTTACGAGCCTCTTCGTCAGAGTTGTAGAGACCTTGTAAGATGACTCTTTCCTCGGAATAGAGCCATTATGCGCAGAGCTCCCGGTTTTACAATTTGTTAGGGTATTGTTGCGAGGGGAAACTTCAGTCACAATTGGGTGAGATTCATCACTCTTTGCAATAGATCGGATCTCCCTCCTGAGAGATGAAACCCTCTGATGCTTGCGAGATGAGGAGGATTTTGATGAAGAGGAGGAGAGATACTCTTCAAACTTGGCTTGATCGAAGACATAATCTAGTCCATCGATCATGAGTTCGGCTTGATCATTGTTTGGTTGTGACACAATAGCCTCAACATTAGGACTATTGGCTCCCACTGTGGTCGCCAGCGTGTTTCCACCGAGATGAGGTTTCTTTGCAGTTTCCCTTTCAAAATATTTCAAAATAAAAATAAATGAAAGATTACACGCGTAACTCTCTCTATACAAAGAAAATGATCTCACCTCTTATAAAACATGTACAGAAGTCACTACGTAGCGAGCTCCTGCTTGCATGGGTTCTTTGCCTATGCCGGGTACGCATCATCCATAGACCACCGAGCAACGATCATCGAATTGGTGGGATTGAGTTTATGTTTCACAAAAGAAACAAGAACTTAAGCAAATATCTTAGCCAAGTAAGATATCTACTCTTCTCAAGATTTAAGGCGAAGCTTAAACTCGAGGAATCTCCAAGTGAAATGTTCTTAAACTCTTCCTCTGCTCCTTTGAGGTCTCTTCTTCTTAGAATATCCAGCCCTCTAAAAAATTCTCTCCTTCCTCTTTCGTTATGGTTGTAGGAAGCTATTTATAGACTTTAGGAAGTGTAACCGCTGAAAAGAACACAAGTTGTGACCTGCCAGAATTGCATAGTGGGCGCGACACCTTTTGTGTCTTAGCCCAAAACTGTCTCGGCCAAAGAGGTCAGGTCTCCTCGATGTTGTAACTGCTCCTCCCTCTTTTTAAGGCATGTTTAATACCTCATTTATACGCTTAGTGGATATTTTTCAAGGATGTAACTGCCCACTAATATAGATGAACATCCCCACCTGTTGAAAAGGTCCAATGGGCCCCATAAATAACAATAAAGCACCTAAAAAATGTTTCAAATACTTTTGGTCTCGGTGATGGTCGAGACACAATAAGTGTCTCGGACATGGCTGAGACACAATAAGTGTCTTACATGTGCCAGTTTTACCCCCGTGGTTAATTTCTTTAGATTTTGATGACGTCGTTCTTCAATCTTCTCATGTTAAATCGCACTTGGGGTTTATCGGTAATTTTTTATGCTTATAGCAGGTGTCCATAAAATTATGTATTTTTCTTTTTTATGTATTGATAAATGTAAATAAATTTGTTATTTTTTAAAGTTCAGGTTTTATGAATTAGTAAGGGAGCTAAAGTGTGAAATAAAAGAGAAAGCCTTATGACCCATTTTTATTGAGAGGAAGTCTAGATCCTTTCAGCAAAAAGCCATGATGAGGTTAATTGAAAAGCCGAAGTGTATGAGGAATTTCACTAGTCAAACCATTATATTATCCAATCATAGTGCATCACATCATCAACTAGTATATACATTTCTAATGTATCACAAAAATTGCTAAGTATAAACTACTCTTGAGAGGATGACACGTGTCTCAATTATCCAACTTAAGCATTATAACACTAACCTGACCCAGGTATCCTGAACGTTAGCTCCCCTCCTTAAATCTCCTTGAGATACTAGACGAAAGGCTCCGTCACCCGGGCTTTCTCTCAAAAGCCTGAGATGAAAGGTGTCCTCACTCGGACTCCTTCAAGGGACCGAGATGAAAGGAGTCATCACGCGGTCTCTCTCTCAAAAGCCAAAGACTTCTTCACTCAGACTCTCTTGAAGGACCAAGATGAAAGGCGTCTCCACTTAGACTGACAACACATCTTAAACCATGGGGAAACCTTTTTGCTTTGCCTGCCCCAGCAAAGTTAGCCAGTCACCATTGCATTAAATGCATGGCCAAAGCCATCATTACTCCCCCACCGAAGTCATAATGACTCCTAGAATCACACCAGCACCTTAGCCATTCTGTCACCACTGTATTAAACACAAGGATGAGTCAGACTGCTAGTTGCCAATGTGTGTAAAGTATCGACCAACTAAGCTGATTGCATGGACCCGACCGAAGTTACCCAAATACCCTTATCCGCTCACTATAAATATGTAGTTTTTCTTCTGCATGGAGGTAGGTTTCTCTATGATAAAAACCCCCATACATTTTTTATCCCTTGATATCATCACTAACTTGGTAGTCAGAGAAACCACCGAAGAACCCAACTCCAACCCTTTAACATTCTATATTTGTGCACGAATCTTCTTTTGCTCAAAGTGATCAGCCTTCAAAGAGGATTAAAGGACCCTAAGCTCTCCTAAATTCACTCTAACCCACACAATAAGTTTCTAACATAAACAACTTCTTTTTGCTATTGTTGTCTTGTCAACTTATCGTATCTTTCTTGAATGCTAACCCTTTCATGGTGTTGTAATTGTTAGTGATGATATTACTTCTAGTGCGGGAATTGCTTGCAAAAAATAGGGAGGAGTATCATGAGCTGATTGAGTTAGAGAAGTAGTTAGAGAAGAATGGTGGGGGTAACGGCGACAATGAAGTTGAATATGAAAGTGATGAGGAAGATGGAGAGGATGAGAAAGATGGGGAGGATGGTGACAACACATATGACAAAGACGGGGAGGATGAGGATGACGAGGGTAACAAAGATGAGCATGGAGTAAAAAGTCATGAAGAGGATATTGAAGCAAAAGAAAGGAGTAAGAAAGAGAAGAATGATAGAGAAAAGAAAATTAATAAAGAAAAGTGAGAAAGAAGAGAATAATAGAGAAAATAAAAATAACACTGGATCTAATTCCAAGAATAAGGGAAAATAATAGGGAGATAATTGAGGAAGAGGTAGTTGAAGATGATGATTTTATGGATATATCTTTTTTGATGACCCTATCAAGTAAAAGGGATATCTGAGATTATAAGCGGAAAAAACAGGGAGAAACTTTTGATGAGGAGGATACACAAAACGAAGATGATAACTCTATTGATAGTACCACATCAATTAAACGGGTTGCTAAAGATAGGAAACATGTATCTGCAAGTGCATATCGTTCACCTTATACGCTGCTGCTAGGCCATAACGAGAAGAAGAAGGATATGATAAATATTTCTCAATTGCAAATGCCAAAAAGGAGTATGGGTTGTAACAAAAAGAAGGAAGTGACTAATATTTACTAATCGCAAATGTTGAAGAAGAGAAAGAAAGTCAATAGAGAGATTGATTTTGTCCCTAGGATTTGTAATCATCCGGTGAAGGAAAAGTTTAAAGAAAACGAGAGGAAAGTTCTTGATGAATTTTGCAAGAAGAGAATGAACAGATATAATTTATGAGACACGTGTGATTTTCTTTTATACACTTCAGTTTATGTTTTTCTTCCTTTCATATTACTTTTACATGACTTGTGTATATTTCATTTATCAAAGAGATCAACTTGTTTGGCAAACTGTAACTCGATTAGATGTATATCATCTTCCAATTAGAAGGACAATTTCTGATGTGTAAGTTCCCAAACCTTAACAGTTTTTGCATATTAACATAATTCAGTTATAATCATTTTTTGTTCATAATTTTTAGTTAATTGATGGTATGATAGAGAGATTTAAAATGAAGATTGAAATGGAAGAGTACCCAAAACACATACACATCATGGGATTATTTTTGTCTATGAGTACTAGCAAAATTTCTTTCATTTAGATTAATTTCTTTGTTAAATTTGATGGTCATATTTTAACATAGAACATTACTATAAGATAATCCTAGTCATTAAACGAAACAATTCAAGGTTCAATAGCTTCCACATGCACGCTTTCAAGAATGCGAGAAGATTCTTTTCCTATTCTTATCTGTAGCCATTGGCATATGTTGAAACTAATTAGGTTCGATGAGAAATTTTATCATTATTCATCCCTCACATACATTAAATATCTCAATGATGCCAAGAAGTTCATGAACAATTTCTTAGCTTGCATTAAGGATGAATGGAAGATAGGAAATGTGGATGAGTATAGTATAGAAACCCGCCAGGTCTCTCAACAGGATGGGTATGACTAGAGCTTGAAATGTATTAGTGTAGTTTTTATTAAAATATTATTGTTTTGTCATTTAGTCATTGATATATCATTTATGTATGCAGGAGCTGAGATTGTGGTATTTTCATGATTGAATACATATATTCTATCGTTAATGGCACAACTCTATTCATTCATCAAAAAGATTGTGAACTACTAAGAGCAAATACTACTATTGTGTTTATCTCTGAGGGATTAGAAAATCTGCTCGAAAATACTTTTTCTCAGGAAGAGGAGTCTGAACATAACTGTTCAGGATGTTCTAATTGTTGAAGTTGTATCGATTCTGGCATCTGTAATTGATGTTGCATGTCTTTGAAGAAGGTTGATGTTGTGATGGTTTATTAGTGGTGTAGCACCTTACCGACATGTTAACTTTTGTTAAGACAGTGTCTAGGTAAAGTGTAGCACTTTATGCCAAAGCATATCACCTTAGTTGCAAAGTGTAACACCTTATACAATTGTATAGCTTTTATAACAAAAGTGTGGCTCTTTTTTGTGTTAGTTGATCATCTTTCGCTTACTGACAGGTCGACTCTCATTCATATAATATCTGGGCAAGGTGTAGCACTTTATGTCGAAGCACAACATTTTATTTGCAAAGTGTAGTCCTAATACAATTATGTAACTCTTTATAGTTGAAAGTTATTTAATGCTAAAATATAGCTCTTTCTTATTTCTAGAATTGTTGAAAATAAACCGAGTCAGTATTTTTTTTGAATAATGTAAATGCGTGATAATGTATAGATTGTATTATTTGATCAATATTTTACATAACTGACAGGTCCATTCGCATTTATACCATTTTTAGGAAAAGTGTAGTGCTTTATGTCAAGGCTCTCATTTATACAATTTCTAGGCAAAGTGCAACACTTTATACCCAAGCATAGCACCTTATTTGCAAAATGCCGATCCTTATACAATAATATAGCTATTTATAGCTAAAGTTCTTATCTCTAAAAATGTCGAAAATAAATTAGTTAGTATTTTTTAACATTGTTAATGTGCAAAAATGTATACATCATGTTGTTTGATCAATTCTTTATATAACTGACAATTCTAATTGACAAATTCGTTATACAATTTCTCAACAAAGTGTAGCACTTTATGATGAATCATAACACCTTATTAGCAAAGTGTAGATCCTAATACAATTGTATAGCTCTTAATAGCTAAAGTGTAGCTCTTTAATGCTAAACTAAAGCTCTTTCTTGTCTCTAAAAATGCTAAAAATAAATCGAGTTAGTATTTCTTTGAATAATGTAAATGTGTGACAGTGATAATGTATACACTATATTGTTTGATCAATTCTTTATATAACTGATAGGTCCACTCTGGTTATAAAATTTCTGGGCATAGTGTAGTACTGTTGCCAAAGCGTAGTACCCTTATTAGCAAAGTGTAGCTTCTTATACAATTGTATAATGCAATTGTATAGTTGTTTATTGCTAAGTGTAGTTCTTTAATGATAAAATATAGCTCTTTATTATCTCTAGAAATGTTGAAAATAAATCGAGTCAATGTTTTTTTGAACATTGTAAATGTGTGATAATGTATATAGAGTTGTTTGATCCATTCTTTATATAACTGACAGATCCACTCTCATTTATAAATTTTTTTTGGGAAAAGTGTAGCACTTTATGCTAAAGCATAGCACCTTTTTAGTTAAGTGTAGCTCCTAATACAATTGTATAACTCTTTATAGCTGAAGTGTAGCTCTTTAATGCTAAAGTATAGCTCTTTCTTGTCTCTGAAAATGCTAAAACTAAATCTAGTCAGTATTTCTTTGAACAATATAAATGCGTGACAATGACAATGTATACATTGTGTTATTTGATCAATTCTTTATGTAACTAATAGGTCCATTTTCATTTATACAATTTCTAGGCAAAAGTGTAGCACTTTATGCTGAAGAGTGGTACCTTATTAGCAAAGTGTAGCTCTTATACAGTTGTATAGCTCTTTATAGCTGATGTGTAGCTCTTTAATGATAAAGTATAGCTCTTTCTTGTCTTTGGAAATGCATAGTGTTATTTTACAAGGTATCATAAGAGTTTCTAAGCAAAGTATAGCAAACAACAATAACATTAAAAACTAATTGAAACAATAACCCTTCCAAGAATAGAATTAATCTACATCTATCCACAAAAACCCTTCCAACAAGCATAGTATGAGATAAAAAAAATCTAGTACCATCTTCATGTTCTAGATGGACGATTAATCCCTGTTTGTTTTCCATAACTTTATCTTTATACCATTTAAGTAGTTCGTATGAATGTTTTGCAAATCCATATAACTCCCTTTGAGCAAGCTCTTTCCCACACTAAGCTGTTCCATAGGGGATGTCAACACCAAATTCCCTCAGAAGGTTCTTTTTTAGATCAATTGCATGGTATGTAGGTTGTTCTTTCAGTATGGATTACATGATATTTGCAACCTACTCACAAGACGCTCATGGATGACCCTTCTCTCTTATGCCTCCTTCGAGATAACTATGAGCACACTCAGTTTTCTTCACATAAAATAATATGTTATCTGTATGATGGTTATTATGAACCATCCATTCATAATAATACCCTTGCATTTTACTATCGACATTCAAGGTTCATTTTTCAAATAAGCAAAGTTGAAACTGAGCGCACTTGAGTAATTTTTGAGACTTTGCCTTAGATGTTCAACGTCATTAAATTCTTGTCTGACGTTCTAATGGCATGATACTATGAAATAGGAATTTAAATAATAGATCTCTCAACTTCATGTAATGCTTTTTGTGAATTGGATGAATCATGCGATGAGGGAGCATGTTGTTCCAAAAGATATGTAGTAGGATTTTTGCATGGGATTTTACAGCATATTAGAACATAAAATCGTTACTTTATAAGACTAGTAACTAGAAACATTACTGAAACTTCTAAGGTAAGTACTTTAGCTTCTTATGTCATATTATATAGTCATAATTATTCTTTCAAGTGCAGAAAATTAAATAAACATGGATTAATTTTGTGAAATATAGAACTTATAATATATAACAAGCTATTACCTTATGTGAATGGTGTTTGCCTCTTGACCAAATAACATATCTCGGTCTATATCAACGGGCATCTTCACATCTTCTTCTTGCAACTTAGATGTACATTAAAGATTGTTACAATATTAACATCATCATGAGCATGTACTAACAATCCATCTATATATGGGAAGTCGACTTTATTGGGCTTTAACACAAAGCAATTCTACTTTGCACCTCAACCATTAAATTATTGCACAATACAGCTCTTCATCTATTACTCAAGTTCGTAATAAATAACATAAGTGGCGCACTTAACTAATAATCAAATATTACCAAACAAACACAATATAGTTTAATATGCATTTCTCTCTTATTTTATACGATATAATTCAACATTGATATTCAATATGCAATTCTCTATGTTTTTGCATAATATAAAACTAAATATCCATTTCTAATTATTCAAAAGAGCAAGATTTTTTTATATTCTACAAAAATAAAAAATAAATAGTTTTTATTTTTATGTCAAATAAATGTGTGGATCATGATTCATATTATAGCACTTTTTAAAGAAAGTAAATCACATTTATATCTAATACTCAATACGCAGGATATATTCAACAAAATAAATGCTTTTTAATGAACAAATAGTCTTACAAAATCGTGGTTTACTCATGAAAAAATTGAGTCTTTTCAACAAATCAAGATATGAATAGGAGATCTCAATCACTTTATAGTTACCTTTAGAGGTCTTCTTTGACTATAGGAAATAAACAGAGGAGATCTCAACCACCAATCTATTATAGAATTAATATATTCTATGAGGAGAAATATTAATGGAGGAGAGAGATTTTTCAAGAAGAGAGTGAAAATTAATGAAGGGGGTATAGAGAGAGAGAGAGAGAGAGAGAGAGAGAGAGAGAGAGAAACTGAAGAAGATGGGTACCAAATTAGGGTTTAGTGGAGTGAGAGAGCAGCGCGCCCAATTCTCCCACCATCCTCGCCATTAATGCGATGGTACTGTGAGCAATCTTCAGAAGGAGAGAGGACATGGCAATGACCTTTTTTTTTTTTTTTTGGAAATACTGTATATAAATAGAGAGGTATTATAAACATTGGGTTTAAAACTAAGTCTTATGGGGACATTGGGTATATGGACATTTATGAAAGTGAGTGGGTTTTTAAATAAGTGGGGGTAAAACTTTGGGTTAGAAGAGAAAAACCCCTAAATATTAAATAGTGTTATATTTAAATTGAATATTTGACATATTATTCTATTATATTTAATGTTTACATATTTAAATATACAATTTGCAAGTAAAATTTAATCTTAAAATTGTAATTATAGATAATTACTAATTAAATAATAATTATATTTTCTTGATAAAATAGTAGTTATGCTTATTAATAGTTATTTAACATTTAGTCCAAGAATCCATTCAAAAGCTTAAAAGTCCTCCGTAAAAGTCTAGAACTTTAACAAAAAAATCCTAGTTATAATCCGAACCTTAGAATGTAGGATTCTTGGACAAAAATCCTAGTTTTACTAAACAATCCCTAACGAATAACACCCCCTTAAGTTGTGGGAAATATTTCATTAACTTCTAACTTTTGGTGCAATTTCATAGTTATACCCCTCTCATTATAATCCCATTAACCATTTAAAAACATCTTTACATTCGAACATGTTCCATTCAAACTCAAAAACGAATTTAAAATCTTATCTATGCGAATGGTAATTTGACCACCAAACCTTTTTTTTTGGCGTCAACTAGTTCCTCTTGGTTGTATAAAGTCCTCTTGGTTCCGCCTTCAATTAATATTTTAATCTCAAAGCATGTGAAGCTATCTAATAGTGATTTTAGTGTTAGTAGGATTTGGGGCTAGTCTAATATTGAAGGAATTTATAATGACTCTTATAAAAATAGCTTGTAGAAGTAACTTATATAAGCTGCTGAAAATAGCTGTTTAGTAATCAAATATTAAAAAATACTTAAAAACCAGTTAAGCTATTTGGTAGAACTGTACTTAATGATTGTTGTTAAAAGATAAAAGACATATAGAGTATATACATAACATAGGAGTTAGGAAAGAGCTATGGTTATAGGGGTGAGGTTTAAGTTAGACCGTCTTGGGAGAGGTTTCGTGTCAAGCTGCTACAATTAGTGAGAAAACGATTAGTGACAGCGCCGATAGAGAAAAAGAAAAATAAATAAAAGATATTTTTGCGCGTGGGTATAGTTAAGCAAGGCTGAGGCGCACCTACTGGAAGAGCCTGAAAGCCTGATTATCTCTCGCTGATCGAACCGAAAACAACATTCGACTTGCATGTGTTAAGTAGCATCGAGACATTCTTTGGGGATAGAGGACAGACCATTCTGTCCTGAAGAAGAAAGCTTTGACTTCTTTTTTTTTCCTACATGAAATTCTGACTCCCATGCAACAAGAGAGAAATTAGCCCTTGCTCTTTAACTATGATTTCCAGAACCGAGCTTCGAATGTCACTTCGGTTGACCGATTCAAAACCCCATGCTGAAACTACTTTTAAAAGCATCCTCAGATTGCTTCTAAAAGCACACCATTAAAAGCAAAAGCAGTTTTAATAACCATGTCAAAAAAAATTTCACCAAATACTATTATCAGGTGTTCCTTGAAAAAATAAACTGAAGCACCCTTAACAAAAACAACATCAAAATGATCCTTAGTGCTTCACCATTTCTCATAACAAGTCATGAATGCTAGGGGGAAAACTCGAATCTGAAGGGGAGTTTAGAAGTGCAGGCATTTTTGTAATTAGCCGCCCATGATTAAGCATAACCCCTCCATGGTTAAGAAGTTAGACCATTTTTAAACGGATGGACTAACTTATAATATTTAGAAGCTCTGGGGACCTACACCTATTCTGAGAATGTTAAAGAAGAATTGGGGACTATCATCGTAATTACCCAACTCTTACTAAACCCCTTTTTCATGGATTGAGACCCTCTCAATTTAGATAATAATCAGAGACGGTCTACTTCTTTCTATTCTTATCATCTATGTCACTTTCTACGGATAAAATCACGCTATGTGTAATTTTAATTATTGTAAATAATAATTTTAAATATAATAACTTTTAAGTTTACAAATAATTTTCGAGATCATAATAATTTTCAAGATAATAATAATAAAAATGTTATGTGAGGTGATATTAACCATTAAATTTAATATACATAATAAAAAAATTATTTCACGAAATAAAACAGGGAAACCTCTCGATCGCCTTCAATTCTCTCCCGAGGCGATCATGTCTCTGGTGGTGATGTGCGGCCAGCCGTGCAGCGGCAAATCGACGGCGGCGATCTGCTTATCCGCCGCCATCAACGCCGCCGTCGCTGCCGAAGAGGGAACCCCGAAACCAGCGACGGTGAGGATCATCGACGAG
>JBAKGM010000002.1:12174657-12189230 GCA_037177215.1 Asparagus racemosus | reverse complement strand
GGATTTACTGATTATTAATAAAGACGTTGTTTTTAACATCTTTTGTTAATTTTTTGTATTTGTAATTTATGTAATTTTAATTTTCAAGTGATTAATAATATTATTGTTTTTATTAAAAATTTATGTAATTTTTTGAATGTAAAATTTCAAATTTAAAAATAGTTAACAAAATTAAAAAAATAAAAATAAAAAAAGGGACCGGCCAAGTGTCCGGCCCGCTCGCGCCCGGCCCGGGCCCGAACCAGGCCCGGGCGCACCGGGTTCCGGGGTCCGGTTTTGCCCTGCCTGGACCCGGTTTTTCAGGCTGGGCCGGGCCAGGCAGGTCTGGACACGCCTACCAATAATAATATAATAATAATAAGAACAATAATAAAAGGAACTTCTAGAAACATCCTGGCCCTTCCCCAAATCCCCGCACCCTCAACTCTCTCTACCCCTGATACTGAGAACGATATAGAACCCAAAATCTGAAACCCCCACCTCCTCGTGAAAACCCCTTCTCTCTCTCTCTCAAACTTCACTCTCTCATTATCTCCTTCAGATCGATCGATTTTCTTCAATTTTTCGGTATTTTTTTTTTGTTGAGAAGCAATGGATGAGGATTTCGATATGCCATCGGGCGAGGAGATGATGAACGAGGACGAGATGATGGATTTCGCCGACGAGAATCCGACGATGAAGGTCGGCGATGAGAAGGAGATCGGCAAGCAGGGACTCAAGAAGAAGCTCGTTAAAGAAGGAGAGGGCTGGGAGACTCCCGAGGTTGGCGATGAGGTCGAAGGTATAATCTCTTTTGATCTCAACGTAGATCTGTGGAAATTGAGTTTCTAGGGTTTTTTTTGTGTGAAAGGATGATGTTTGTTGATTTGGGGCTGTTTGAGGTTGCAGTGCATTACACTGGAACTTTGCTTGATGGGACTAAGTTTGATTCTAGTCGGGATCGAGGGACGCCCTTTAAGTTCGAGCTTGGACAAGGTGAGGCTTCTGGAAAAACCTTTGTGTCTTTCTCTTGATCAGTTTTGGTTTTAATTTAGGTTTTTTACTTTTAGTACCCCAAAGTTTCACAATTTTTTTGATTTTGATAGCATGAGGTTCTATTTTGAGAATCTGATCCCCCAAATGCAAAAAAGTTGGTGTCAATTTTGATCAAGGGTATCAACGTAGAATAGTGGATGAGAAACGATTTTTAAATAAAATTTCGCCTTTTTCAGTTCGGGAAAAGTGGCAAAGTATTGTCAAATTAGCATGGATTTGGCAATATTGAGGGCACTATTGTCAAAGTAGGTCTTGAGATAAAAAAGTCAAAAAGGGTGAAACTTTAAGGCATTAGAAGTGCAAATAAAATTTAGGGTTATTTGCAGCTTGGTACCTTAAAGTTTTCACTTTTTTATACTTTGATGCCTTAAATTTGACATCTCTTTTTAACTTTGATGCCTCAAAGTTTCTTTGGCACTTTAATACCTCAGTCGGTTTGGATACAAAGGAGGGGAGGGGAGGGGAGTGATTGACTTAAACCTAAGGGGAGGGAGTGGAAGGAAAAAGGGTGAAATGTATTCATTTGTGTTTGGATAGACAACGAGAGGATGGGAGGGTACACTATAATACGTGTTTGTTTTGAGTAGGGGATGGGAAGGGAAGGGAAGGGGAGCTACTTGACTAGTTTGCCCTTTTAATAAAATGAGAAAGAATGCCTTTTGGTTTTCTCATATAGGACAATATTGAAATTTCAAGAAAATTCTGCTTGAAACCTCTCCCCTCCCAACCCATCCACTTTTGGAGGGTTGAGAAAGTGGTTGAATTTTCTAATTTTCATCCCTCCCCTCCCCCTACTAACTAAAAATTGTAAACAAACACAATGTTAGGAGGGTTAGCATTGTAAACCTCCCCCTCCCTCCCCCTCTCCTCCTAAAAAATTCTATCCAAATTCAATGTTAAAATTAAAGTTAACATATTTTCTTAAATCTGATATCCCAAAGTTCACACATGTTTTAACTTTGATACCTAAAAAAAAAGTAACTGCTGAATTTGATATTAACTTCTTAGATGATACACATTTTATTATGTTTGAAGTGGAACTATGTTTTGTTATATAGTCTTACATTATCTTGATGAAAATGAGTTAGACATGTGCCTTTTAAATTTCTAGCGTTCCCAACTTAAATGCCTTGGAAGTTTAGGGGGTGTTTGGTTCAATTTCTATAAAAAAAAGAAAAGGAAAAGTACCAAAAAATTAATTTTCTTATATTCTATAAAAAGTTATAGGGAAAGTTTATAGTACTCAAAAAATATAACTTTTCTTGTTTCTTGCTCTTTCTTTGTTTGGTTCAAAACAAGAAAATGGGCCCATAACTTTATAGAAAATAGGTTATTTTCTTTTTCTTTTGTTTGGTTGGGTATGAAAATTTTATAGAAAAGTGCAACTCATACAAGAAACTTTATAACAACTAGTTTAACGACTAGTATAAAACAACAATTCTCAGTCTTCACAAATCAATTATTAACTATAGTTCAATTGAGCAGCAACAACAACAAGACACCAAACCCACCCTACAAACTAATTTTTAGATTGTTTTACGAAACCGAAAAATCATCTCCAGAGGATTTCTTATGTTCAAGTTTAGCACCATAAAGCAAATAAAAGTTCAAAAAAAATCTCAAATTATGCATTCAATTCATCACCATCATAACAACAACATAAAAATCCAATATTAAAAGTTCAAGATAAAAGATAGTTTCGAGTTATACCTTACAGTGTTAAATTGTTGACCCGAAAAAGTTGATCAAAAGCCTCAATAGATCTGAGCAAGATCAACAACCGAAAACCCCAAAAGACCAGATCAACAACCGAAAGCCCCCAAATAGAGCAGATGCGAACAAATAGAGGAGCTCCGAACAAGATCAATAGAAGGACACCCAACAAAGCTCCACCGTAACGGAATCCATCACCAAAACCATGAACGAGTTAGGTTAATGAGGCGGATTAAGAAGCCATCGAAGTGAAATGGGGGGTGGGAGCAACAGCGGGGCACAAATAATATCAGGGGAAAGATAATTGGGGGCGGGAGTGACAGCGGGGCGCGGAAATTTTTAGGGGGAGAGAATTGGGGGCGGGAGTGAGAACGAGAGGGTTAAGCAAACCCTAAAACACATTTTCCGCTCAAAAATGCCCATGGGAAAATGAGATGGGGATGGGAAATAGGGTACGGGTTAGTTACATTATTTTTTTAATAGCAATTGTAAGATTTCTCACCAAATTCCTCCCATTTTGAGAGGAAGTTGATTTCTATAAAATGGGTTACTTTTCCCTACTTTATAGAAAAAACTTCTATAAAAGTTTTCTTTTGAACCAAACACAGTTTATAGAAATCTACAGAAAAAATTTAGTTACAAAATTGCCATTTTCCCAAAAGTTTTCTATAAAATGGGTGAACCAAACACCCCCTTAAAGTAAAGATATTCCTTGCTTAGGAGTATCAGTGAAACTGGTTTTAAGTAATATTTTTCTCAGTGCCACTTCCGTGAGGACACCACTAAACTAATGTCTAAGGGTGCATCATTCAATGTTGTATTTATTCTTGAAATATAGAAAATTTATGTAACAGTGATTATTTATGCATTGTGTATGCCAAAATTGTGATTTCAACGTGAGTTATGGAAATTTCATATTGATTTTAGTCTTGTTTTACTGCTTAACACATTGGTAATTATTGTTTTCATGATGCCTTGAGTAGTTTGAGTGATTTATTTCTCATTTGTTTGCATCTTGTATGTTATTGTATCAGAAGTAATGCAGACGTTAATATGTTGTTAATTGTTAGTCATTTCATCTTGAATATTTTCAAATGTTAGCATAACTGCATTATAATTGTATAATAACTCTTGTTTTGCCCATGCTTACTTTCTATCTGTTCAGGACAAGTGATAAAGGGATGGGATCAAGGTATCAAAACAATGAAGAAAGGAGAGAATGCCATCTTTACCATTCCTCCTGAACTAGCCTATGGAGAGTCTGGTTCTCCTCCCACTATCCCTCCAAATGCCACACTACAGTTCGACGTTGAACTCCTGTCATGGTCCAGTGTTAAGGACATCTGTAAGGATGGGGGTATCTTCAAGAAGATTGTGAAGGAAGGGGAGAAATGGGAAAACCCGAAGGACCCTGATGAAGTTTTTGGTATGGTGTAGTTCCTTCTGTCCCATTCTTCGTTATCTGTTTGTTGACACGAACTAAAGTTCTTATGTTACTTGCAGTGAAATATGAGGCTCGACTTGAGGATGGCACAGTGGTATCCAAGTCAGATGGAGTTGAATTCACTGTAAAAGATGGTTGGCATCAATTTATGAAAATCCTATTTATCTTGGTTGGGTGTGTATTAAGTTTTGACTTTCTAACAAATATATATTACAGGTTACTTCTGTCCTGCACTAGCAAAAGCAGTGAAGACAATGAAGAAGAGTGAAAAGGTTCTTCTTACTGTGAAACCACAATGTCAGTAATCTTCCTACTGTTGAGTGATGGTATTTTTTTTGTTTCACTGTGTCATCTGATTTCCTTCGTCAAACAGATGGATTTGGTGAGAAAGGCAGGCCAGCTTCAGGCGAGGAGGGTGTTGTACCCCCGAACGCAACTCTAAATCTAGAACTTGAACTGGTCTCTTGGAAGACTGTTACAGAGGTCGGTGATGACAAGAAGATCCTGAAGAAGATCCTCAAGGAAGGGGAGGGCTACGAAAAGCCAAATGATGGTGCAGTTGTTAAAGGTTAGTCTTATCCAACACTATCTAATGTATTTATCTTCAGCAATAGTTTTTTAATTTGTTGATGCTCTATATCAGTGAAATTAACTGGAAAACTGCAAGACGGGACTGTATTTGTTAAGAAGGGTCATGATGAAGAGTTTTTTGAGTGGAAGACAGATGAGGGTGAGCTTCATACTTCCCAACTTTCCAAAGTACTGAATGTTTGTGGCTTGATATATGAATGACATGCATGAATGGTATGTTTTCTAGAACAAGTGATTGAGGGACTTGATCAGGCTGTGATGACTATGAAGAAGGGAGAAGTTGCCTTGGTGACAATTCCACCAGAGCATGCTTTCTCTTCCACCGAATCAAAACAGGACTTTGCTGTAGTTCCTCCAAACTCAACTGTCATATATGAAGTTGAGCTCATATCCTTTGTGAAGGTATGTCTTCATTTTTGAGCTTCTGTTGTCTGTTGAGTTCTTTATCCTATATTTTCAATTGAAGCTTATTAATCTTTTGTTATCTCTTTCCTATTTTCAGGAAAAGGAGTCATGGGACATGAACACGGCAGAGAAGATTGAAGGAGCTGGTAAGAAGAAAGAAGAAGGGAATACACTGTTCAAGTTGGGTAAATATGCAAGGGCCTTCAAGAGATATGAGAAGGTAAATATTGTGGCTAGAATTATTCCTTGCTCCCCTAGCACTAACCCCTATGATTTCTATCTGCTGTTCTGTGGTTGACCTTGATTCTTTTTTCTTGCTTTTCCAAATTTTAGGGTGCCAAGTTAATAGAGTATGACAGCTCATTTAGTGAGGAGGAAAAGAAACAGTCAAAGGTGTTAAAGGTATCTATCAACCTCAACAGTGCAGCTTGTAAGTTGAAGCTGAAAGACTACAAGCAAGCAGAGAAGCTTTGCACCAAGGTATTTGTCGTGTTTCATTAATTTGCTGTATCTCATGTAGGCCACATTGTTTAAGTCATTGGAAAAATGGGTCGTGATATTCTGCCAAAGTTGACAATCATTGCAATTCACTTTCCACTTTTGATATGCACATTTTTACTGCAAACACTACAAAGAAATATCCAAGGGTAGCAAACGGCTCAGATCAATTACACATGTACAAGCTTGACCTGATCCTGGCTTGCTTAATATACAGATCAGTATATCTACCAGTATCTGGCTTGTATTTTTGTGGGTTACCCCTGTTTGACCCTGGTGATCTGTTTAATGGCATTAATCCAAATATGTTAGAGCTAGAGAGGCAATTTTGACATTGGAGATGCTTCGTGTATTTGGAACTCTCATCTCGAATGATGGCTTCTCCCGCTTTCGTCAAAAATAAAAAATAACAAAGGTCATTGTTAGTTATACGTCCCCAAGAGATGTGCAAAGGGCTACTACAACGTGAATATTACGCTGCAATTCCTTACAATTCTAAGCAATTCGGACCATCATGCAAACGAACACATCATGTTGCAGAGGTTAATTATCAAAGCAGCACTTTCTTTCAAGCCTCAATATTTTTTGCACTCGCTGCATGAAAAATAATATTTCAAGCCCCAAAAGTTTTTCAATTTTGAAAATAATGCTTAAGTCATCTGTGGAATAATAATTGGGGAACAGATCATTAAAAAATTGATTATTCACCCCATTGAGTTAATCGGAAAAATCCAAACGAACTGATCAAGTTATCACTTACATTACTATCATTCTTCTTGATTGTTGCCAACGTTGCTCCCTTCTTGGTCATTATTGTTGCGGATATCTGTGTGGATCTGCTGCCATTGCTCCGTCTCTTTGTTGGGTTTTGGAGAAGACAACTCTATATACAGGGAGAGCTTTGTTTTTTTTTTTTGATAGAACACTAAAGATTCATACCTCACTATCACACAACTCTCTTATTTTCGTGGACACTCACACAAGCCTACATTACTCACTCAAGCTCAGTTCTTGCCTTGGCTGATGGCTTGCTTGCTTCATATGCACCCTCTCCGCACCCATTTATAGAGGTGAAGATGTAGGTGGGAAAATTCTCTAGAATCTATAACAAAACCCCTACAATGTTGGAAGTTTCTAGAACAATTTTCTATAACCTATCTAGAACCTTTCTAGATTATCCACCATAGGACCTTCTCCTTGGCATGATAACTATAGAATTCTCTAGAATTTATGACTCTAAAAAAGTTGTTGACGATTCTTTCCTATTTCTCTTCTTACATTGCAAAGCCCTAATTTAGTGATAATTTGCAAAGTTTGAGGAATCAATTTGAACGGGTAATAATGGGTAATTGGAGTGATCTGTGTCAACCCATGTCCAACCACTATATGGCTGTCCCTGTTGTCCGACCAGAGGGCTTTATCCATCAACGTGTTATGTTATATGCGTACTTCTATCATGGAGCTGTACCTATAACCATACCTATACCTGATATGTACCGGGGTCCGGGCACAAATACTCTTTGGACACTCTTTGAATATACGGTTACATTTATTCACACGTGTACTCTGTTGTATAATATGTGTTTGAATTCTGTTGTATAATATGTGTTTGAATTTGAAACATTCATCATACTCTTCTTCGACACATCCTACTTTTCACATCCACTTTTTGGAACTTGTAGGCATGGATTAGGTTCATTTCAGCCATACCTAATTTGAAATATGATTTTAAAGGATTATTTGGGTATCTACTTAGAAAACAACCCACGTCCCTACACATTACAAATTTGTCGTGTATCGCACCCGCATCTGTATCTGTACCTGTTTCAATCCCAACATAGATGATAGGCGGCATTTGGTCCCTGCCCTTAGAAACATCTCAATCAAATTCCGGTTTTATTTTTTGTCCCATCCTGTTTTTTTTAAATATCTTATGTTGAATGGGCATGTTCACTGACATACATACCTGAGTGTGTGACATGATAAACTCGCGCACGACAAATTCTACCAGGTGACAAAAGATAACAGTTTTTATTTTTCCAATGTTTCTAGCATGTGTCCATTCTGAATCGATTCCATTATTCGACAGAATATTAACAAAGTGCTGAAATACTCCTAGTCTAGTTGTTTTGTTTTTTGAGTCCAGCTGGCCTTTGCTTGTCGGTTTCTTCCGAGTCACTGCATTTCTTATGCTTTGATTTTCTTCCACTACTTAGCTTTTCCGTTGTTGGATAGTGCTATTTATGGTTGAAAGTAGAGCTTATTCTGCTGATATTTGTAGGTGTTGGAGTTGGAAAGCAGAAATGTGAAGGCCTTATATAGGAGAGCACAAGCATACATTAATCTCGCTGATCTTGATTTGGCAGAGCTTGATATCAAGAAAGCCCTTGAAATTGACCCAGATAACAGGTGTGTTGACTGGTGAAGTATTGTTCTGCGGTCCTTCGTTGCTTTTGATATGTTCACAAAATTAACAGTTTTGCCATGTATTGATTCAGGGATGTGAAGTTGGAATATAAGACCCTGAAGGAAAAGATGAAGGAATATAACAAGAAAGAGGCGAAATTTTACGGCAACATGTTTGCCAAAATGAGCAAGCTAGGACAGGTGGGGTCTAATGCAAGGATTGTGATCTGTTAATATGTCAATGCTTTCTTTGGTGATTTTATACACTGTTCTTACTGTTAGCACTTGATCATCTACCCTTGCAGAAAGCTGGAGCAACAAAGCCAGATGCAGAGCCCATGAATGTTGACAGCGCACCTTAAATTTATTTTTTTAATATAAAACTTACTGAGAATGTTAGTTTTTGGGAGTTCGTCACTGATCGGCAACAATTTAATGATAGCGTAGAAAATAACCAGTGTGGGGTGAAACTTTCCCTCCGTCACTTCTCAGTTCGTAGAAATATTTGTTAATACGAGACTGTTTGGTTATCTTTGGATGTTGATCTTGTTTTAGCGATTTGTTTACATAATGTAGTTAAACTTGTTATGCTGTTTGTACTACGAGTTTCACATATTACTGTTGTGTCGACAGGCAATTTTAGAAATGGTGGTATCCCAGGTGAGGCTCCGTCGCATTTTTTACGTGTAGCTGAAGGTTGGGAATCTGGTGCAAGTTCGTCTCAATAGTTGCGTACTTGCTAAGCCCATTGAGTTCTCAGTGTTATTTCAAAATTAGAGTTTGTCATATTCGGTGAGGTGGGGAGCCGCGATGGCTGTATTTTGAAGGTGTTGGATACGTTTTTAGGCGGCTGACAGGAGTATGGCTTGTTCTCCGACTCTGACTGAGGCAGGTGTCAATTTAGCTTTCGACGTTTTGCCATCAACCTTTGTAATGGGGTTGTTTGGCAACAGATTGATGGGTTAAGGAGAGTTAAAAGCCTCTCTTAACCTGCTGTAGACAAAACATTAGTGTAAGGTTTAAAGTGAATTAACCCTCTATAATTTATCAAAAACAGAAAACACACAAGGATTAAGATAATTCCTCTAGAAGGATCAAAACGAGTTCACCCTTCAAAGAAAGGGTCTACTACTATCCCTATCTAGACAGGTTAAAAAAGTTAAACTACTCCATTTATAAAAAACCTAGTCAAAATATTCATTACTTGAAACTACTAAAAATAATCATAAGGATTAGGTTAAATCTTACTTAACGGATTAAACAATTTAACTCTCCAGATTGAACGAGATTGCCATATTAATCCTTCTTCCTAATCTCTTTTTCTTAAACCTTTGCCTGACAGGGCCATTATGTTTTGATTTTCGAAAATAGAAAGTAAATATAGTAATCTTCATCTCACATTTGCTTGGGATTTTCAAGTAACAATTTTTCACATGAAAACACGTGCATGGCCATAGGATGCCCTTCTGATCACACTCCAAATTTCCAGTTACAGCTCGCCACATGAAATTAACCATCTCAAGTTGTCATTTCAGACCTGCCGTACCAATAAAATTCACAAAGAACACACGTGCATAGATAAGTACGAAAATCAGTTACTGGGATTTGTTTGTCACAAAAGGCACTTTCAAACAAGGTCCGAGACATTGTTCACGTTGAATGAGAACAGGCGTCGGTTGCTTTCTTTACCCGACCCCTACATAACTTACCTTTTCAAGACTCTTTGACGAGCATACTCGAAAGTTCCCTAACAGCTTAGACTAGCCGGAGAGAATTTTTAGCTACAGTTCACTGTCATCGTCGTCGCCCTCTTCCTCTTCGGGACTGCCACCAGCAGATGGCTTCCCATTTACAGACACGAGCTCTGTATCAAATATAAGTGTCGCTCCACCTGACGTTTCAGTACCAAATTCAGTTAGTACTCAGGAAAAGAAGATTTTATTCTACCGAGACATCAAAGATAGGAACACAATGATTTCTTTGTTGCCCACGGCAAAATGTACGTATCACAGAAATTAAAGTGAAGAGGCTGGAATTACCTGGGATAGTTGGAGGGGATCCCTGATCTCCATAGCCGAGCTTCGCAGGTATCTTTAGCTTCCTCTTTTCACCCACACACATTCCCAAAAGTCCTTGGTCCCATCCTGTAAAGTTCATACAGCATCCAATCCAGAGTATAAATACACATATACATGGAGTCCGGCAAATATTTCAGCAGACAGAATAAAAAGTATAACGTGATCCTGATAGCAAAAGTACATAGCACAGAACCATAGTATAAAACTAGAAAACAAGTACTAAGCTCAGTAGAAGGAAATCAAATGCTTAAATCACTAATCCATGTTGCTAGTGCGTGAGGTTACTCAAGTGAGCTTTTAGTACTTGATAGAGTATGCCTCGACATTTGCAGGGGAGTCGTAATTTTCTAGAGCGTATAAAATGTGGTACATGGGGATGGGTAATTCAGAGGGCAATCCGGACTAGAGACTCCAATATAAAAATCCCACACCTTCATCTTACATTATGGTTTCTATAAGATGTCCGGACTATCATTCTCACTGCTAATTGCGTACTTGGACCTTTTTGACAGTAACTTCATTCACAGGTCAAATCTTGCCAACCTTAGATTAGCTCTAAACTTGGAATATAAAGGCCGGGTAAGCTATTACACTGCTGACCTTTTCAATCATTTGTCCTAAAAAAGCTACTTTCAGGTATAATCTGCAATCTCCTTCTGGAGGGACATTGCAATTGTATACATCTATTTAGACTTGCTTTCCCTGAAGCCCACTACCTTTGGATTTCTAGATTGAAGCATTGAATAATGCGCTGCTGAATTATGTCATGCAGGAATTACCTATCAGAGACTTGTTAAGATGGCCAATGTGGATTTATAAAGGAGTATAACTATGCTAATGTTATTTCAAATATATCGAGGCAAACGTTGAGAGAAGAGAGACCATCATGATTTGTTCAAGGTTCAGGCAGGCGCAAGCAAGTGATTTCAAGTACAGGCATCTCTGTATGCAATGCCAGAGGTAAATTGAGGTCAGGTAGGTCACCCACCTGACCCAACAGGAAAAACATACCTAATGCTGTTTTGTGCACTTGTCCATATAACAAGTCAAATTCGGGAAATTAAATCCCTATTTAAGCACATGGAATCTTTTACGTCCTATGTTCCTGTATATTCTCTATTTTAAAGGTGAAGATCACACCGTTTGTGCAGATACAGACAAACAGTAAAGATAAGTACCCTTTTGTACATACTGAAGTCCTCTCACATAATCACATTATCTTCCTATAAACAAAACTCATACTGTAGGAAAAGGAAACACCTTCACTAATTGTCAAAACATATCCAAGTCGACCTCCATCTACTCCAGCTCAACTAAAAGCCAAGTAAAGATAAAACCGACTTCCGATAAAATCATACACTAATGACTAGCTAAAGCTGCACATAGAAAGATGCAAGACAAAGTATAACTCTTAGTTAACTATGTTAGTAAAAATCTGAGCAAAAGTGGTCTCTAAGGGTCTCCCTTGACAAGTCAAATGGTTCAATATGTCTTCATTACTAACCAAATTCAATCAGTTATGACTCTGTACGAGAACACGACCAACTAAGACCAATTGAAAACCACAGATGAAGTAGGTTTCCTTTGGTGATTTTCAGGTTACATAATTACATAATCTGGACCAAAATGAAGGAAAGGATACTATTCAACACAAATTGTATGGATCACACTTATTATAAGCTTCATGTTATGAACATACTATACAATCTGAGCGACTTTACAAATAATGCAATATATCCAGTGCTCTCCTCTCTCAGATATGCCATAAAAGAGGTTGAATAAAAATTGACCTGATTTTCTAGCCTCTAAAGGTAATATATAGGCTGTATGCAATATATTATTGAATTGTGAGGTCTCAAGTCAGGTAAATCAACACCACAAACGAGACATGAAGCAAGCTTTACGGTTCTTAAAATTTCTTGAATCTGAACCAACACGCTGATGCTGTACAACTGCTCAAGACATGGCCATAAAGGTCTGTTAGGTCAGATCCCAAATTTGATACATACCAAGTTGCACCTTATGTTCTTCTGACTAGGATATGGAAGTGTTGCAGGCCAGTAGGCTCGCATCAACAAGTGCATTAGTTTTACCATATGGGCAGACTGGTAGTAGATGGTTTAAGTTTGTCCTATATATCTGCTTCATCTTTTCACCAAAAGTCAACAATGCCCTTTTCCAACATACAAAACTTCTTTTGCAATTTCCTGAATTTATTACTTTATATTTCTTTTTTACTTTCGACAAAGATCATAATTAAATAGTGCCCAAACATTAATTTTATATGGTTAACAGAATTAAATGATAATAGTATTTAGGGTCCGGTTACCTTTGATTACTTGACCATTGCCCAGAGTAAACTCAATGGGATCACCTCTTTCAAAGCTTGAATCAAATACCTTTCCATCAGTGAGTGTTCCCTGCAATGTAAATAAACATTCTTATGGTGTAAAATGCAATCACAAATAAGTTGACAAATTAAACAGAATGACGAAAGAGTCAAATAGAGAAACTAGTTGTATGATTCAATATGGACCTTCGGGGTCCTTAGTACCACAGAACGACATCAAAATAGTTTTCTTCTCAAGAAAAGAACCAGTGAAACATGGATATGTGCAATTACAGAAATTGAAGATGCCTTAGGTGCTGAATGTAGTTAAACAAAGTAACAAAACTACTGAAGAAAATGTTACATAATTTTCTGCCTGTATGCTGATTCCGAGCACCCAAATAAGCTATGTCATTTTCTATCACCAAGCACTACAGTAATCGATAATGTTGCATTGGTACAATCTTCTGAAAATCAAAGTTTCTAAACTAATTGGTCTATAGATGAAAAAAAAAAAAAAAAAAACACGAAAAGCATAAATATACCAATAACCATGCAAGAGATATAGGCTAGCTCTTGATGTGATATGAAGCAATATGGATATGCTACAAAACAACTAAATAGATGCAGAGACAAATCTACAAGGTAAAGATATTGCTAGATCATGGATTCACGATAACTGAGTGATAAATAAATAAACTATATACAGTATAAAAAGTGTAATCAACATTTACATGTAAATTTACTTCGAGAACTATGCAGAAAACTAAATTTTAGGGGAAAAAAGTGCAAGTTAACTTTAAAAAATATGAAAATTTTTACACTACAGCTGCAGTATATCTTCAAGGCAGCAATGATTTTGTGAAAAAGGTTATCCAGAATGTTATCCTTTTAGAATGGAGGGCTTAGAATCAATAACCTAGATCCCAACCACTTCAATGCTATGGACAAATGTTTAAAAGGATTCTTGGTATGGGTTTTACAAAACAAAATCTAAACCCACAACCTATTTATATTTGAGAATCAGGTAAGTTTTCCCCCTCTTCGAGCATTAAGAGTAGCCAAGGATTGTCATGTTTGCTTGAATTGTTTTTTCCTGCTTGTTTACAGGCATGTTATATGGAACTACAGATCCTATTAATTTGTCTTCTAGAATCATCTGAAATGGAGATAGACTTGCAACCTAAGCATAGTCTTTATCAACACCTTCTAATGCTTGTTCAATGCTTGTTTGATACTTTAACTTGTTTCAAGCTTTTTCGAAGGTTAGTTTCAGACCTACAAACAAATGATGTGCAACTTAAGATCTTCGAATCTCCCACTTACAGCAAGACCATACACAAGACACCAACCCACCTTAGTAAAAGTTACTGATATCACAATAAGACAGATTTACAAGAACCACATCACTCCATATTTCCTTTTTCTATATCAATTATTTATTATTACATGAAAATTAAACCTCTAACTCAAATGCCATGCTCGCAAGACTGCATGCCCTCACTGAGTGTTTCTGTCAGCATTTATCATCATAGTTCACATGTAGTGACTGAACTACTAAGCTTCTAGTATAGACTACATTTTCCTAGTTGACTCCATTGTTCTAGCAAAATGAAAGCAATTAGTCATTTAGTAGGCTCCCCCGCACTGAATGAGAGATGATTTATGGCGCAATATGAACTCAATATGATTTATGGCGCAAAATGAAAGCAATTAGTCACATTTACCAATAAAATAATGGAACACGAGATGCTGCTCTCAATCATTGTTCTAGACCTCAGACTTCGAGGGCCATAGCAGCCATGTCACAGCCATAGTGAGCTTTAACAATGTTCATGCATGAGAGAATTGCAATTCAGGCATAAGAAACGGCAATCTCGTCCATCTTAACCACCATGCAGTGAGACGATGGTCTGTTAAATAAGCTTCCTTTTCTTTTAACTAATGATTGATGAATTAACTTTAGAATGTTAAACAGAGAGAGGGGGGGGGGGGGAAGAGAGGGAGAGAGAGAGAGAGAGAGAGAGAGAGAGAGAGAGAGAGAGAGAGAGAGAGAGAGAGAGAGAGAGAGAGA
>JBAKGM010000002.1:12153202-12173790 GCA_037177215.1 Asparagus racemosus | reverse complement strand
TTTAAGCTGCACGTACCTTCATGCATTTAGTAAAGGATAAGTGCACATTTGGAAAAATCAAACACGGGAATGGATTCCAGTCACTTCATATGTCCAGATTACATATGTTCATTAGAACTCAATATGAACTTTTAACATTGCTCTGTTGGTTCAATTTTATTACATAAGATATGCTTCAAATCGAGATAGTATATAACTCCCTCATGGTAACAAGACAACTACTCTTGAGGATGATATGCTCTCATCTTCATAAATACAAAATTGTGGACCAAGATCCTCTTGAGAAGTCTTATGATGCAATGGTTTACGTTACACCATCCGGCTAATCTGCTTTAAATGAAAACCTTAAGGGCCTGACGGGAATGCTGACTAGTTGTACATATAGAGTCAAGATATTAATTAGATTCCTTTACCACGTCTATTTTAGTAAAAGATAGCACATATCTTTAACTTGGGACTTGTGACTTGTTACAGTTTTGAAACATGCGCTTGTCTTGAGAAGTTGCAGGCTTTAAATAAGCTACAATTTTTGAACCCGCTAAGGGAGTGGTTTGAGCTTGTAGTGAGCTAATTGCACAGGATGTCTAGTCAAACTTCATTTTGAATGATTAAGTAACATAACCAGGATAATTGGCTGAATGCTGGAAGTCTATACCATCAGGAAAATTGTCCCTTCAACTAGGAGGGTCATCTTCATAACTGTCCAACTTAACAATAGCAACCATAAGTCTTCGTTGCACTACAATTGTATGACGAGGCTTAGTCATAACAGGTCCTATTTTGAATAAATGTGCATATACCATCACCTGAACATATGAATGTAAGTACTCATCACACAAAATCTTGAAAAAAGTGATATTCACTAAAGAACATTACATCAAAATATATTAGTACCAAATATTTTGCAGAGCACCTAGGAACTTTGGAAGTATGAAAGAGTCAATTCTTCCTCAGGTGATATTTGAATCCCTAGACATATATGGAGTTCCTCTCCACTCATTGGGGGGAAGATAACAACAACCAAAAACTAATCCCAAATGTTAATTATATACCAGTATGTTAGACAAAAAGAAATCTAGCTTCCATCTGTATTTTTTCTACAAGTACATAAATCACAGATACTTGCAAAAATGAAGCAAATAATTTTGAGGAAGCTTGTTTTACCCAAGTCTTCACCCTTCCAACCCAAATAATGATATTAATAATAAAAGTAACCACAAAAACACAGAAATCAAACTTTGAAAGACAGAAGTCCTTCAAATCCAGTAAAATGTGTCCTCCGCAGATGGTGACTTCAGATGTCACAAGAATTGTAGCATATCAGGGGCAAACTCTTATCAGGTTGAGATAATAGCAAATTTCTGTTCATTTTTTACTTAAACATAAAGCACAGAGTTAACCAGCAAAAGCCTCATTTATTAGTGGAATAGCACCATATATTTATTAGCCTGCTAAACAAGACCACAAAACGGATGCCTCTCTTCAAATCTATCTTCACCAAGACGTAATGATACATTTATACGCTGTCAATGTGGATAGAAGTTTTCCAAATTTATTTGAGTGAAAATGGAAGAGCAAAGAGTTAACAGAGGAGAAGAAGAAATTCTCATATCCTGGTTATGATAAATCCAGATAACAAATCTTTTTACAGGATTTAAGTGGTATTTTCTACTGAGCTACCAGATAGATGAATATATCATTTAAACCTTTTGCATCAAATCTTCTATAGACCATCCAAATTACAAATCCTAGTTATGATAATCCAAATTAAAAGTCTTTCATAGGATTAAAGTGGTATTTTCAACTCAGCTACCAGATAGACGAATAGATAATTTACACCTTTAGCACCAAAAGTGTGCGTACACTTGAGACAAATCTAATTCAAAATAAGCAATGATTTAATTCAATGCCTAAAATAACCTTGCAGTGAGTTTTAAGCCACAGTAACTCTCTTTTAGCTAATAAATTGAAAGAAACTCCTCGATATCTTTCTAACCATGCGTGAAGTTTGTTTTGCCAAAATTGATTTTTTTAGTAAGAACCGTATGGTACTTCCTGCCTTGTCAATTTCCGTATGGTACTTCCTGCCTTGTCAATTTCAGAATGATAAAATCTTAGTGTAGGTTGAAATGTATACAACATCATATGCAAGAGGCACCAATCCCAACTCCGGAAAAAAAAAATCTTTTTACTGTATAAAACAATTAAAACCATTACAATTCTCATATTACAATAAAACCTCCCCTATTGAGATAGATTAACTCCATGTATAATTTTCAACAATAGATCAGCAGAGTAGGGTTGGAATAGGCAGAAATCTACCAATCTCAGCCTGGAGAGAAAAATCTACTTCTATGAAATGTATCAGGCAGAACATAGTTGACTTACTAAAAAGAATAGAAAGGGGGAAAAATGTGTAATGGATCCTTCCAACTTTTGGTTAACAGTAAAATTTGAAGATATCAGTTAGTGGTACTATAACTAGGGTTATATGGTGAGTCTGATAATCTTAATATTATTGTGCTTCTTATTGAGAACAGGGATAATACGAGATAAGGTTAGTAGGACAGTTCTCATTGTTGGTTATGCCTTCTATGTCTTTTCTCTAACTTGATTTGGATAGCCAATGACACATGGAGATGGTGTACTGTTTCCTTTCTTAAGTCAATCCAATCAGCTGTTTCTCAAATTACAATAGTTGAAGATGACCACCTTAAGTAGTTATCTAGTATTTTCACCTCAAATTTTCTGCAGAAATCAACTAATTATTTATCTTTTCAGTCCAAAAGAAATACCCAATAAAAGAAAAACATGCAATTTAATTTCGTGTCATAATTTAATGACAAGATATGTGAAGAATTCGCCAAATGGTTGCTCACAAACTAATAGTATGGTGCATTGAGGCATATAAGCAAACAGATTCCCCTCCAAAAAATTACCCCCAAACAAGGTGAAATTTTCACCTATTGCCCCTTCCGTTTAATTCCCCTCAATCCAAAAATTGCATTAAAAAAAAAAAACCCCCGAAAAGGGATAATAGCAATATTCTACTGGGCACAAATCTGCTTCAATTAAATACTCAACCATTCAGCACTGGGAGTAATAATCAGGCTCAGATCCAGCCCAACAAAACTACTGCCCGCCATAACCCTAATTCTTACTTCAAAATCATAAAGAAATGATCGACACTTTAAAAGATCTAAGAAAAACCCAATTTTTATCCGAGTTTCAAATTATACAACGAATTTATCACCTTAACGCCGATCTGGAGTTGCGAAACATCCCCCGAATTCTTTGCAGAAACTTCAGAGGAAAAAAAAAAGAGATCAAAATGCAAAGTTAATCCCCATGAAATTATATATAAACAGATTTAAATTTAGGTCAATTAGGGAAAAGATTCTACAATACCCAACAAGATCACAGCAGCGATTGATGCGATGAAAATGAGAAGTTTCGCCATTGGATCCCCTCTGCCGTCTTCTTCCCCCCTCACTCGCTCTCTATAGATCTCCGAATATATGTACGGATCGTACTTGGTACGATGTTCTGGCGGAAGAGTTTTACCATTTTCGCATTACCGGGTTTCGGTTTTAAACGCAGACCCAAACCCGACCCACTTGCACCTCTTTACGACTGATCAAGTCATTTTATCTACCGCCAAAAAAAACCCTAAACCCTAAACCCTAACTCACTCTCCTCACGACCAAATGCAGTTCCCATTTCAAAATCCCAATCAGCAGCCAAACCCCTTCACCTCCTTCGTCCAAAACCTCAAGACCCAAGCAACCCAATTCCTCCAGTCAACCTTGAAACCCCAAGCCCGACCCCTATGGGCCCACATCTCCCTCCCGAGCTCAGGGGCCCACAGGTTCGACCTGGCGATGTCGACCCCGGAGATCGAGGAGAGGCTCGCCGGCGTCCCCGTCTACGCGCTCAGCAACGCCGCCGAGGAGTTCGTGCTGGTATCGGGGGCGAGGACGGGGAAGTCCCTGGGGCTGTTCTGTTTCAAGAGGGAGGATGCTGAGGCGCTTCTTGATCAGATGAGGTTGATGAATCGGGAGATGCGGGAGGGGTCGAGAGTTGTTCCTGTGGCCCTCAACAAGGTGAAAAAGAATGATTTTTTTGTTGTTGTTGAAATTATCTTGTTTCGGAGTGTAAATTGTCGAGAAATACGATGCAAGGTTTAGTGTATTTCAGAAAAAACCCCCTGAACTTTGGGATGACTTGCATGATACTACGATGAAATTTGGAATTCAGAGAAAACACCTAAGTTATGAGCAAGATACTGAAATGCCATTTTAAAACCTCTTCTGTCAGTAAAAACGTAAAACAAAACTCTTCTTTTAATTTTTTTTTCCCATTTCCCCATGTCTCTTCCCTGACAAAACCCTATAAAAGGACTTGCCCCAACTTTCTGGCGGAACTTTTTGAATGTGAGGGCAAGAAGATTGATTCTCAAAGTTTTTTCGGGAAGTGTTATTTGCGGCGGATGCAGAAAATTTTCCTTAGGGGGTGGAGAACAAGTGCCTATTTACCTATAATTAAAAATAAAATATTATAAGACTATATTTCCCGATGGAAATGCATATCTTGTTGGGATTTCAAATGGGCTTCTACTTTCCAATGGGCTAATTCGAAATTGTTACTATTTTGAAAAAATATTTTTAGATAACTTTGGTCTTGGGGTGCAATTTTAAAAATTTATGGGGGAGTTAATTTTAAACATAATAACAATTTAGATGCAAATTTAAAATTTTCAGGGGTGCAACTTCACCCCTAGAATCTACATAAATCTGCCACCGAATGTTATTATGCTTTTTTGGTATCTCAATTGTTAAGAAATGAATTTCATGATTTTTGTGTAAAATTGCAAATTTAGTATCAGAATTGAACAGATTTATCTTCTACAAGACGGGTATCTTCGGAGTGCAATAGAAATGGGATCATTTCTTTTTTGGTATCTCAATTGTTAACATTTTTATGTATCTTTAAAATCTTTTTTAAAGACAATTAAACAGAAACAATGTGTCATGTGGCATGTACTTTGATTTATGAATGTATAAATCATATATTAGAGCTAGTTAAATGTGTTTTGAAAATAAATTGTTAATTTAGGTGTGCTAAGCATGAATTTAGTTTGTGGCTGTCTTACTGGGTTGAAAAATGTGAGCTTTTTAGTAGCTTAAATTCTCTGTGTCCGACTTACTCCTCAGTGTCTGTCTGACACAGACGAGGTTTTTGAACCATTTTTATCAGTTGTCATGACTTTGAATAATGCATTTTTCAGTTAATTGGTTGTGTTTCCCAATGTCAGTAATTTACATTGGAAATATATTGAGTTATTAGAAATTTGTATAATTTCAACCAGATATTCATCAATGTTACAATTCTGAACCATTGCAATTAGTTGTATTGGAGTCATGACTTTGAAATACTTATGAATTATGCATTCAAGTGGTTGTGTTTCGCAATTTCAATACTTGTCACTGAAAATATCTGCATCTGTTAGAATCTGTATGATTTCAGCTACATATTGGTCATTGTTGTGTTATGAATATTCTGAAGTTCAGTGGCCAGTTCCGTGATTTAGTTCCAAGAAAATATTATATGGTCGATAAACTAAGTCTTTCCAACTCTAAAACAAGACATGAATGTAGGTTGGTTTTGGACTACCTTGTCTATTGAAAGAGGAAACAAGCTTATAATACCTCTTTCCACATATACTCTAGAATTCCTGAATATCTGCCTTTCCCACTCTATGCTTTATGTTTATATTGACATTGTTGCGAATACAAAAATAGAGGGTCTTATGTATAGAATTGTTTTCTTATCATAAGTAGTGATGAGGTCCTACGGTGTTTGGGATTCTGAGATTAATTAGTTATGTAAATATAGTTTATTTGCTCTATTACCACCTGCTATCACTTTCTTAAATGAAATCAATTTCCCAACAGACAAAGATAAGTCCTAAGTCAGTTTACTTTTGTTATATTTCTTTAATTAGTGCACTCAAGTAGGTATGTGGATTACGTAAGTGATAATTTTTATTGTTAATTGCTGATATGCCCTTTGTACTAAGCCAAAGTTCGGATAGACTCCCTGTAGTTCTATTGGTGCAGACAGACCCACTGAGTGAACTCTTTTTCCTCTTTTAAGAGTGAAAAACAATCAGGGGCTATCCACACAAATAATATGGGGTGTCTATCCGCCCCAATAGAACTACAAAGAGTCTATCCACAAATAACCCTGATTTTTATTAGTAATTAGTTTATTTCATAATAGAAGTACTGCTTGCTTGAGTGTATTTCCTGTATATCCCTGTCTACACGGGTCTTCTGAGACATGGGAGTCTAGGTACAACTGTACAACCAACATCAAATACTTAAGCTCATACCGACCTTGATCCGCTTGTTCATGTTAGTCTCTATTTGTTATATGTTACTACTTCATACCATAATGATATTTATTACCGCCTCCATTTTCTGTCCACACCCTTCATCCATTTGATTTGAATCCAGCCTCATTTGGGTGATGGTCACTTGATCAGATATTCTAATTTTATTGGAAGGTCTGGATCTTAGAAGCGGATCAGTTTCCTTGTAGGATTTCTGTATACAATCTCCAAAAAGAAGAAGAAGAAGAAGAAGAAGAAGAAGAAGAAGAAGAAAGAACCTGAATACTCAATGCATATGGATTGACTCATTTATCATAGCGAACCCATCCATTCCTTTCCTAGGACAATCCATTGTGTAATCTATTTAGATCATGCTTAGACATGTATATCAAATTCTGAAAAGAATAACAAGAATTATGAGCATGGAAATCTTGATAATCTGGAAAAAAATTGCACTTAGTTGTTGTGAAACCCTTTTCTGAATCTGAGAAGTTATTGAATTTGAAGCCATTTCCGCATTTCATAATGTGTTTGCTGCTTTGCTCATTTGTGTTCATTCTTGGTCTAAAAGCTTGAAACTGATCCAACATGCGGACTTCGTTTTAGTTGCTCATTTGTGTTTCATTCCTTTTATTTCTATCTCTTTCTAATTTATTTTGTTTGTATTTTCAATATGCTTGGTTTGCCTCATCTTCTTTTCCCCCCTTTGATGTGGTTGCAGGTATTCCAACTTAAAGTTGATGGGGTCGCTTTTAGGCTTATTCCTGATACTCATCAGGTTGCAAATGCCATTAAGGTGAGTGCTCTGGCAGCCCTTAGAGCCAGTTGCTTATACTATATTTCCATCAATGGAATCTGAAATTATTGTGCTCTGCAAAAGCATCCTTTTCCCATAAATTGGTCTAAATGCTTTGGTCCTGATACAATACTGATAACGTGATGCATCTAAGTAATGTTTGTACCATGACATTTATTAATGGGGTATTGGATGCTTGGAAATGCATAAACTGTTCTTTTGTGCATTAGTTAGAACTATATAAATATATGTAAATTTGTTTTTCGTTTGAGTTAAATCTGTAACCCTAAGGTTCACCTATTTTTATCATCTTAAGTGGGAATGTTCCCTGTCACTATGATACAAGGTAATTTACACCAAGAAAAACCTCTCATGTATGTTCCTGTATCAACTATGTTTTTTTATGTTAAAAACACTGTTAAGGTGTCGGCTTCCATGTTTGCCCTGTTGTCTTTGAGCACTTGTTGCTGCAAGATGAAGATAGATATACTGTATATCATTAGTAGTTAATACATACCATTTCTTATCCTGTTGAAACTTTTGATATAAATCATCTACTTTTTATTCCCTTGGCTGATATCTTTCTAAAATTCTCTTATTTTTCTCTTTTCATTAAGAAAGGGAGTTAAAGTACTAAATAAGACTTCTTAGAAAGACATGGTAAGGATTGTTAATTGTGGTTATGATACTTGTTAAGTACATGGAAACGGATTGAGTTCTTTTTCAGTCAAGAAACTCCTTTGCCTTAGGGTTGCAACTACAGTGCAGTTGAGTTTAGGATCAGTCCTAACCTGAACTGACTTGCAAATTCCTTCACTCAGCCATGTCCTAGCATGCTTTAGTGGTTGTGATGGACCCAATCTCATCAGGTTTGGATGGGGTGGGAGATTCTGTGGATCAAGTTTTTGTTCAGATGGGCAGCCGGTGGTGGATTGGAAAGCTTGAAGGGGTTAGATAGGGTAGGTAAGAAGGTAACAAGATGAAGAGTGTACAATAGGATTGTATAATTTCATAATAATAGCATCTAATACTTGAGGAAATGATATGGATTTACTAAATGTGTTAAAAAAAATTTCTCAAAAGGTTTTACATGATTTGAGGTGAATACTTAATGTAAAGATTTCCTGGCTGGTCTGAGTGTGCCTCAGTTTACTTTGAGGATTGCCTTGCATTACCTTATGTGTTCATCGTTGCAATCATTTTGGGGAATATTTCATTACAGCTGTTAGAAGGTGTTTAATTGACTACAGGTAAACTGTTTCTGATTTTATAGGAAAAATTCTGTAGTGGAAAGTGTTTTCCAAAGGTAAACTTGCTAATTACTTTCAACATAAGAGATAACTCAATGAGTTCAGTAAAAATCAAACAACCATAAATTCTAGGAAAAACTCTATCAACTTCCATGTTGTTTTTTCCAGACATATCAATAGCATCCATTAGAATTGACCTGCAATCATCAATGACCTTGCTGCAATGATATAGCATATTCCTTTCTATCTGGACAAACTTCAAGTTGTAAACTCTGGATGAACCTCATATTCTCACTGAATGTGTGATTTTCAGCGACCTTCATAGCAGCACAAACAAAGAAGAAAAAAGAGAGGAAGAAAGGAAGAAAAGGAAGAAACAAATAAACATAATGCCAAAAAAAGGAAAATAAAAATGTTCAGGCATCAGATAAAGAAAAGCTGTGTACTCCTGTTTTAATTGCATGTTGGGTCATCTAGGTTAGTAATTTATTCTGTTTGAACCACAAACATGGTAGAGGAGATAGAATCAAGTGTATTAAGTTTCAAATGGAGTTTTGCATATTCTTTTGTTTCAAAAGTGGATTTCTACTACATTGCAATAGGATGTATGGTCTTTGTTTCTTTGTTGCATAATCCAGATTAAGAATAAACTAGTTAGTCATCTGTACCTGCTTTAGTTATGAAATATTTCAATCGCACAAAATAACCACATAACTGTTTTAATTTTGCAAATTTTCACATACATACACACATGAAATCCTCACACGTTGTTTTCTTGAGTTTGAGCGGACCTTTTTGCCTGAACTAGTCATGCACATCAGTTATATCTGTCTTTTGAATGATGCAATGTTCGTTAACAGGAAAAGGAGAAGATTGGTGATACTGTTGAGGATTTCCCTGGAGTACCAGTTTTTCAGGTTTTCACCTCATTCAAGTTATAATTTATTGCATCAAATCTCATAGAATACTATGTATTTCACTAATGCTACGTCTGATTGATGATTTATGGCTTTGTGGTTCGCATAATCAGTTGAAATTGCTCAAGGTGGTTTTGCATTATTAGAGGGTGTCCTATAATTTGCTAGTAGAGAAATAAGTTGTCACCATATCTTTAATTTCCTTCATGGTTTTGGAGACATCTCGTTTTTTTGTGCTTAATTGTAATGCATTTTTCCTTCTATGGGTAGAGTTTTTGCTCACTTATATGTACGGCTTTAGCCCTGTGCTTCTTTCTTATTCTGTACTTGCTGTTCTTTAGGCCAAGTATTTGCAAGGGGTTCTTTTTCATGATCACTCCAGTATGTTTGGTTTATTTCCTGTTCTTCCATATATATAATTTATTTGCATTTTGGTTGCCAGACTTATATTTCCTTATTATCTTACAGTGTACTTTAGAATGGAGAGTATGAGCCCTCAATTCCTTCTATTTATGATGAATTCTCTAAAAACTCTATGTTTAATGTTTATTTTACATTTTTCACTTTATGAAGGATGAGTTTCTTGTTAGCATTTGAAATTCAAGTTTAGACATAAGAGATGAGGAAATGGGGAGGACCTTTCTCCCCAGTGTCATTTAAACCTGCAAATGAAGGAAGATCTTTCAAAGAGGGTTTCAAAGAGGGTGATATAGAACAAGGGGAAAATCCTACATTCTTACTTATCCATATTTTAGAAAAGATATTGCTCATTTTAAAATAAAAGATCTGACTAAATATTTATGCAAACGATAAATCCGAAGCATTTCACTCATATCTTCTACACTATGAATCGGAAATCTATGTGAGGTTTTCGTCTTGGGGTCTTTGCTTTTCCAACTACAATTGAAAACTTTTCATAATGAATTTTTAACACTGCTATTCCTCATGACGAGTGCATCCTAGTTTGAGGTTACTGGGGGTAAAGAGGCCCATTATTTTCAACCTTGCATAGATTAATACATGCTTGAAATTCGCAGCGCCTTATTTTATTTATTTATTACTTATTGTGTTTGTTGGGGGGGGGGAGGGTGGGGGGGCTATAAGGTCTGAATTATTGATCTTTTCCCACTGAAATTGGACATGATCGAAGGTTAATGATGTACATAATGTGCAGTATTTTGCCCTGGGAGGAGCACAGAGCTATAATTTGGGTGATGCACAATGCTGCTTGTATCTTTTGGTTATGCAACTATTCAGCAGTTACTAGACATTTCTTCTGAGAAATATTGGCTAAGATTTGTCAGGACAGCTTACATCTCAGTTTCCTGAAGTTAATTTTTTTGCACATTGGTCATAGACTCGTAGTAAATGACTGAATTCTTGCTATCCACTTTTACTATGAATGGTTAGTTCCATTAAGAGCTAGAGAAGATGAAACAGAATAAAGAAGTTGTGCAAATCAACAAAGATGTGAACTGTAGCAAAAGAACTGCTGTGTATCACTGTTTAATGCAACAAATTCCACTGGAGGTACATTATCCTTCTATTCTAAGGCCAATTTTCATGTCTTCATAATACTATTAGTATGTTCTTAACCATGGGGAAGTTTAGACACTGTAATTGATTTAACTTTTGGCTTGTACTGTCCATGGATAGATTCTTTATCCTTGTCCAAATTTATTTGATGATTGTCCGTTTGTTTTATGTGTTTAAACTGTTGACCCATATGGTGGGTTTTTGCAAGTACTTCTTGCTATCCAGGTTTATTAGAAACCTTTCTTGCTCATGACCCCTTACTCGGAATAAAGCACCATACATAGGCTTCTCAGGGCCACTTTGTGAAATTTAATAAAAAAACCTATCATTCAAAAACTTGTATATCATGGCTGACGTTGATGGAAACTTGCTGGGATGACAATTTGAATGCATACCAGAATCTGATCCAAATTGGATTACCTTCTTCATTTTATCAAATAAGGTCACTTTTTGAGTAGTTTATATACATATTAGAGTGATATACCTTTCATTTAATTTCCAAAAGGCTCCAACCCTTTATAGTAGCAATTCATACGTGAGACAATTGTGAGAATTGCTACAGAGCGCATAAGCCTTCTAGCAATGTTGATAAATCAATTACTTTTAATCTAATCTATCTGATCTAATATCTAATGCTATTATGAAAGTGTGTAGCATGGTAAAACATTTTTTCTGAAAATGCCCTCTAACAGATCCATACATACATATCTTAACACACATACGTACTCAATATAAATGTCATGGTTATAGTCAAATAACATAATGATGATGATGATGATGATGATGATAACATGGTGATGACGATGATGATGATAAATAAATATGCAAATAACATGATGAAGATGGTGCTATAACAAGCCTATCAAATTTATGGTGATCCACTAATCAATTAGCATTCATTGCTAACGTTGCCCATTACCTCCATTATTCATCCACCTCTCCTCTATCCATTTACTCACACTAACTATTCATTATTTAGCCTTCAGTTTTTATGACCTTCCAATTTACTCTTACCTCTATTAAACCCACTCATTTCGACTAGAGAGAATGGGCTGGCAAAATATCCAACTCGCCCCGATGTAAATTCATTCCGTCCAATCTTCCACACACCTGTTTACAATCCCACTATCTCCAACCTACAACTCAAGAAATTCTACAAACAAAAATCCAACAAAAGTGGGAAACCCAATTCATCTAGAAGCTCGAAAGAAAATCAACTCCTTCCACCAAGCAAATGGCGGGGGTCATGGGCGATGGTTTCCTATACATGCAGGTATGAAGTATACTGAATTGCAGGTTGTTGAGAGTGTTGGTGAGCTTGCACACGGCGACACAAAATGTCTTAATATGGAATATGAGAATTGTTATGGTGATCATACTCATGTATCCTCCCTAATCCATATTAGATTGACAATCTCTATATAATTCAAGGAATGCTGAAAGTTTATGAGTTCAAATATTTATGGACATTTTTTAAGAAATGTTCTCTTGAAAAATGGTTTTAAATTTTGAGTGGTGATGTAGGCTCAGTGTGACTTGATAATTTATTAGGAATAATTTTAGAGTTTAGAGTTAGTTAAAAAAAGATATTTTCCTGTGTAAGTTTTAGTGGATTAATAAATAACTAGAAGTCTTTTGATTATTTTTTTTCCAATGTGGGGCAAGGACATGCAAATTTTAACTGTAATAATAAGTCTGAGCAATTCATGAAATGCTAATTACTTATGTTTAAAATTGCTTAATTTAATTTCCCCTAAAATGCATCGAAAAAATACAAATTGACAGGCATACAATAAAAGCATTAAAAAGAAGATTCCATCTAGCCTCAATCTAGGCCAGCTCAATGCTAAGAAATGAAAATAATACACAAAATAAACAATACCAAACCGGCCTAGTTAAGGAAGCATATAACTAAAACAACCCATTTTAGTTGGGCCTAAACAAATAACACATATAAAATGACAAACTTTATATTAATCTAAATTTTCTTATTTGCATAAAGAACCTCATAGATGTAGGTTTTTCAAATAGAACCCCAAAAAATTGCAGATTTTGCAGCAAAATCCCTAGAATTCACATAATTTACAGAAAAGATAAAAAATTGCCAGAAAGTTGCAAATTTTGCAGATAAGTCCCCGGATGTAGAAAAAGTAAAAAAGACTTCCAAAATGGAATTAATATTCATTAGAAGTAATAATTTACTAAAACTAATGTTAATAAAATAGTAATATAAATTAAAACTATTAATTTAATATTTTTATTGAACTAAAAATTTCAATAATAATATTTAATTGCCAAACTAATAAATTAATATGTATTAAAATAAATTTTTAAATAACTTTTGTATCTTATGACAAGTATGACTATGTGCAATGCACGTACACTATAATAGTGGCACTAGAAGCAAACGCCATGTTGTATATCCAAAGCTTTGTTGGTTCTCATACATATCTCAAAACATGTTTGCGAAACAATGCCTCCAATATTTTTGCGGTAAACGCTGAATTTCTGAATGAAACCTATTGTTTAACTTTGATAGCTATTGATTCTTTTCTCCTACTTGCCATGATGCTTGTTAATTGTTGGATGTTCTGGAAACTTGGGAACTTTGATACTCATAGCTATTGATTTTTTTTTTTCTTATATTGAATTTTAAAACTATTAGAAACTAGGTAGTATTGTATATGCTTTTTTCGGATTAATATGAGCAACAAACACTAATGCTACATGGACATGGGACATGGGAAATGGGAAATGGGTGTCAACTGTCAAGTATCCAAATGTTTTAGAGTGTTGATGGGGCAACCCTTAAACAGAAGAAGACAGACAGATAATGAATTTTCACAATATGTGGACATGCATGTGTGCATGCGTGTGCATAGTCGCATTGGTGTATTGATTATATAGAGGAACAATGTGATCAATGTACCACCATCTCATGACATTTTTGAGGGTCTGGATGACTGTAAACTAATATAATATTTGATAACATTCTGGAGTTTGTACCTTGGTTTTCTTTTCTATGTTCTTTTTGTTTTCAAATAGAAGGATATCCTGCTTTCCTTCTTCCATTACATGTGACTCATAGGATACATGTATCCAAGTGTTGTGTATAGAGTGCCCAGCACTGCCAGATTTTGTAAATTGTAGTCATGGTATGGCAAGCCAATTTTGTCTTGCCTTTTTTTATTAAACCTTCCTTAGTTTTATATTAACTGTCATGTTACAATCCAGTTGTTTAAGTTCAGTTGGTTGAATTATAGAATAATTTTATCTGTTTGCTAATTTTTAAGGCTTTGATTATAATCTCATTTCAGACACGGTTCTCTGTGTCATATTTCTTCGGGCAATTCATGAGATTTGAACTAAAGCATATATTTCACAATACCCTAACAGATTATTTGAAGATCAAATCACAATAAATGATATCCATATCAGCTGTTATTCAGATTAATCTTATCACTGTTGCACCACCATTGTTGATTGAAAAGGCTTCTTAGCTAGTCTTCTCAATGAGGCTGGCACTCTTGCATTGTCTTCCTAGCATTGTGAGAGGACCAATACCGCTTCTTTCTGTAAATCTTATCATATTTAGTAGCCGTGTCATCATTAAGGTCATCATGTTCTGACTTAGTTTGAAAGTACCCATTTTCCTTTCAATGTCTAAAGTCATCCGTGCTTGCTGAATTGTATGCTAGATGGGTTCATTGTGGGTTGTAAATTCAAAATAATCTGACTGATAGTCCACTCTCTTGGAGATTTCAGTCAAGGAGCTTGGTTTTGAGGAGCCAGAATAGGAGATATCGCCCAGTTTTCTTCAGAAAGGTTCGTGAAAAGTTTCTATATACTTTATCATCTACAACCAGCATTTCTATCTGTAGCCTAACGGTTATGTATTTGTAAAGGAGGATCTTGAGGAGTCACTTCATAGAGCTTCTCGTCAGCAGAATCAATTAAATCCTGCATTCAGGAGGGGGGACATTCAGGTATTATGTGATTCGATTAGATTTTAAGTATTTATGGAAAATTGTGTGATGTTTATTTCTTTCTTTTAGGTTTCGGTTTTGGAGGACATAATCAATTCAATGAAGGTGTTGACTTCATCTGTTGTCTGACTTATAAGATTATTGAAAGATTGCATTATTAACTTTGCAAAATACAGGATAATTCCGCATCAAAGTGGGATGACGTTGTCTTCATTCCTCCAGGTTTTAATGTCTCAATCGATGAGCAAGGGAAAATTGCAACAGCTTAGGTGATTATCTGATTTATGTGCCTTATAGTCATGAGTTAAACTGCCTAATGTCATTTGCGAATCATTACTAGCTTCTTATCAGTCAATAATATCTGCTACTATTGCTTATGTCTACTTGTAACATGAAACCCTAAATGGTGGCAAAATACAAGCTACATAGCCAACATATTTGGTACACTTTGATGACCAAAGAATAAGAATAATGATATCAGTGCTTTTAACTAGCCGGAAGTAGGCATGAATAAAATATTCCCAAATTTTCTTTCTTACAATTGAATATGGATTAGTTCAACATTGTTTAATATAGTATCGTCTGGCACTTGTAAACACAATGCACACCAGAGTTCAGTTTAATATGCTCTATTTCTCACTATTTTAACCAACTTGGTCTAATTTGAACTCATTGTAGGGTATTCAGATTGTTGGATTGGATTTGAAATTTTGAAATATTCAGCAATATTAAATATTGAACTAAACTGAAACCCAATGTACTAAGGTTGAATATTGAGCAATGCTGAATATTTATATTGCTATAATAGACTAACTTAAATCAATATTGGCAAGGACTACATTAATTAAAACTATTTTGAATGTAATCTGGATTGCACTTATTCTTCCGCTGTGGAGGTCGTTTAAATTGTTATTCGCGTGGTATAGCACACTGGCTGTGTCCTTTACGGTTACATGTGTCCCAAATTGGACAGCTTTGCTTCTTGTCTGTTACTTGGTTTAGGGTTTTCATATTATGAGTATGAGTACATAATGCGTCTATTATAAATCAATTACAATTGTGAAGTATATAAAAAGTTGAAACGTATAAAACACAGTTTTAACTTGTACTACTTTAGTCATTTTTTACTGAACATGCTTAACTTTGTGATGTCAATAAAATAAAGCAAAGATTAATGGGTTTAAATCTCTGATTTTGTTTTTCTATTTTAATAGTCTTATTCAACATAGAGTTATGGAAAATAGAGAGAAGGGAAAATTGCACAAAATCCTCCTGAATTTTGTAATTCAATGATTTGAACTTTGGGGAGTTTCACAAAACCACTGAACTTTTGTAAATTATCATTACTGGAGTTGAAAAATAGGACAAACTGTCTCAAGTAACCTTTTAAAAAAAGAAGGTACTGAAAAATAAGGGTATGGAGAAAATTTTATTTGGTGGCTGCAGTAAAAAAAATGTCCTTTTTTGGTCACGCAGGGAGCACCAAACATGTTAAGCTTAATGAATTAATCATGCTAGCAAAGTGGGACAGTTATTGTTTTTTTTTGTGGATTTTTGTGTGGGGACCCCGCGGAGGGGGGGGGGGGGTGTTGAGGGGGTTTACAGAGTTGGTGCGATACACTCATAAGTTCAGATGTTTAGTGAAATTTCACAAACTAAACATGTTCCTCTTTTGTCTGAAGTGATTAGTAACTAGAAGAGTGCTTGGCTCAACACTGTTTCTTACTTTCTTAATAGAATATGCTACCATGATATTTCAATTCCAAATTTTTCTGTAAGATATGACATATTATCCCTCCTCACTTGACCCTTGCTTGTATTAAGAACTATTCTCCTGCTTCGCGGTGTTGTATTGGATGTGGTAAGGTGTTGCAGTTATAAGATACCTGATAATATAAGTTGAGGGAAAATGACAATTAAAATTGCTTTGTCAATTTCATTTTGGCTCATAGATCAATAACTTATGACTAAAGACGAATAGTATCTTGTTGAGACTAGGTTCGGAACAACCTATAAGAATTGTGGGATATAATAGCAATTTCAATGATTAGAGGGACTAACGAGGTTTGAAACAACGTATAAGAATTGGGGGATATAATAGCAATTTCAACGATTTGAGGGACTAATTTTGAAGCAACATGTAAAAGAGGATGTAATAGCAATTTCAATGATTTGAGGGACTAATTTCAAAATATTAAAGAGTTAAAGGGGGATGAACATCAATGAACCCCTAAAAAATATTTAAATTATTTTGGGATAGTGAAGTTCCTTCTACTTGACTAGAAACTTATCACAAATATCCACTTAGAGGAAGATCTAGAAATACAACTTTGGATCAGACATGTCTGTCCTCTACTTATTATGATCAAGGCGCACTTTGTCTGATATGCAAACTATTCAGAAGATTTAATCTCTATGTGGAGGAAACTGAGAATAGAAGGTAAGCCTCTTTTTCCCCCCCTCTAATGGCCATAAAGATCTAATAAAAGTGTTAAATACATCAGTAAAGTTCAATTGGGTTTGCACTGTTGAGCCTGGTGTGAGAGTTAACATAGTCATGTTACAAAAGAAAAGATTTTCTAACTTATTGTTACTATTATTTGATGTTGAGATTAGTTAAAATCAAGTATCTTGTGAGATATGGTGTAATTACATGGGTGATCCTAGAGTTTGTGTGTTTACACGGGTAACCTAGAGATTACTGATTATAAATACACGAGTGACCTTGGAGTATGTTTACATTTTCCTTCTCGGGATTACCCGTGTAGATACAATCGAGCCGTGTATGTAGATACACGGACTTCAGTACCTCAGAGTACCTAAGTGTAATTAATCCTATTTGCTGCTTGGGCAGGTTCTGATAAAACAGAGACTTGTGGTTCCAGGCCAAGAGAGAAAGCAAAGGTTGCTGCCTAATGCTCCGCTGATAAACGGAAAGATTTGGATTGAAGTATTTCGTTGCAACCTGGCGCATACGTTATTGCAGGAATCTAGTGTGTTATATTTTAAGTCTTGTTCTGGTGTTCTCATGGATGAGTTTCTTGTTGTTGTTTTGCTAGGGTGATGCTTTCTGTAATTGATATTTATATTATTTTTGTGATAGTCATGTGTTTGTACTTTCTTCAGTTGCGAAGACTTGTGCTCTTTTTGTTGTTGTTGTTGTTGTGATGTACCTTAGTACTGTGTTAATTGGGAGTTTGGTTGGCTCTTAGTTTGTAAGAAGTTTGGAGTTTGGCCTCTGAGGCTTTGTGGGGTCCAAATTTCCTTGTTTAATACTAGGGATTTTAAAGGGAACCGCTCCTGACTTATGCCCTAATTACCCGAGTTCCGTGAAACTGTGTTTATGTATCATCTTGTCAACATATAATCACTAATGCGCTTTTTCATCTAATATCTCCGTTAATATTTATGAAATACCAATTATATCCTCTAGCTGAAAATTGTTGGTATGAGAGGACAAGTTCTTTTTGAGGTATTTTGTGGCCTTTGCCATGATGTCTTACGTGAAGGGTGACAGTAAAAACTTGACATCTTTGCCATAGCAAGGTAATTGGTCTTAAAGTGTGTAGGCAGTCATTGTAATTTTCTTGCACTAATGAATTTTATGTATTATATCAATGTTAATTATGATTAAATACATGCTTTTGAGTTGCCAAAAGATTGGAGTAACTATATCTATATAGTTTTTCATTGACACTATTTGAGTAACCACAACATTAAAAATTACAGCATCGCAAGAACATAAAGTATCATCATCTCAATAAATTGAGTATTGCTACAAAATCTTGAAAAGTAATCAAATATTTTGAATAAAGGCTATATGGTAAATTTGTCAAACTATAGCTTTTTTTGGATGCAGATGTTGATGAAAAAGGGTGTGGGTAATAATATGTTGATGTAATGGTACATAGTGGTGGTTTTCTGAAATTCAGGTAATCAGGGCATGTTTGATTCACCCATTTTTTATGGAAAACAGGTAGAAGACAATTAAATGGATCAAAAGTGCATGAGATGCCATAATAAGATTCCAATTCTATTGTTTGTTTCAAAAAAAAAAAAAAAAAAAAAAAAAAAAGGAGATCGATTCTATAAAGTCGGGGAAAACACCTCATTTCTAAGCAAAACCAATTCCTTATTTTTGGAGAGGATTTGATCTTGAAATCTGGCAAATCATTGCCACCTCATCATTTGTCTTTCTCCTTTTTTGTTTTCCTATTTGTTTGGGCTTCAAACAAACAAGAGATTATATTTTCTACTGTTTTGCTATTTTCATGCCTAACCAAACATAGAATTTACATTTTCAAGAAATATATGGAAACCAATGGAAAAAGTTTGATGTATTGGATTCCTTTTTCCCTTTCGTTTATTACTTTTTTGCAAAAACAAAGGTGGTAACATGAAATACTCCTAAGTTAGGGGTAATTCCATGTACAATTCCTTTCCCTTAATAATGTATGAAGCGAATAGAAGAATAGACTCATAGAGATAAGACACTGGGGAAAATCTCTGACTTGTGATTTCAGCTGCCATCACAATTGAAGAAAAATGTTTCTCCTTGGATCCTGAAATTGGGAATCATGAGGCATTTTTTCAATTTATTTGAATTCATTTAAATTAACGAGCAATAAAGGGGAAAAATTTGTTCTAAGTTGCTCCTGAAAAGTTAGATAATAAAGCAATTTATTTTTCTTTGATCTCAATAATGAATACGTGAAAAAAAGGAGGAGGAGGAAGGAGCGTTTCTTTTTCGTTCTTTGGCTAAAATGGATATGAAAATTGCTTACTTTAAATAAAGAAATTGATGACTCTTAAGGGATAGTTCCATCCAGGTAAATTGTGACTAATCCGTATTAATTTAATTTTTTGTTGACTTCCTTACATTCAAAGCGGCCTTTCTGAAGTTTGGAAAAATACGTTCTAACGTAATTATTTTGAGATAGATATTTAATATTGGGTTAATTGCAAAAATCCTCCTTGAACTTTTGGGGTGTTTCGTACAAACCCCATGAACTTTGTACTATCCCCTAGAGTTTAGGGGTGTCTCACAAAATTCCCTGAACTCCCCTCTAGGAGGAGATATGTTGTCTGTAACTAACAAATAATAAATTTTGAGATTTCTCTCAAGAACATTTTAGTTATTTGTAAACTCTAGGTGGAGAGTCCAATGAGAGAATGCGAAAGTCCAGGGGGATTTGTGAGACATCCTAACGTTCAGAGGGCTATATGGGATAAGTAAAGTTTAGGGAGACCATACGAAACACCACCGACAGAAGTTCGGGAGAATTATGTGCAATTAACACTTTAATATTTAGAGTGTTACAGCGTAGTGCAGAAATGATGCTTCCTTCAATATGAGAACTTCCACTAGGCACATAGACTAGCACCGCCAACAAAATTGTGAGAGATTTGTCTGAAGGAATCAGAGAAGTGTTAATAAATACATCTAATAAGAAAATAAATTGTAGTCATTTTTAGATTACATGTAAGGGTTCAATAACAGAAGGTCAAAGTTCCCCGGATTATGTGGTATAATTAAAATTTATGTGAGATAAATAAAATTTAGTGCGGACTTTAATGTTTGTGTATAAATAAAACAAAAGGGCAGACTTTAATGTTAGCTTATAAATAAAATAAAAGGGGCATTCCGAGAATCGAACTCGGGACCTCTCGCACCCAAAGCGAGAATCATACCACTAGACCAAATGCCCT
>JBAKGM010000002.1:12112921-12131776 GCA_037177215.1 Asparagus racemosus | reverse complement strand
AGCAATTTCGACGTGAGCATCGAGAGAAGCATCCTTCCGCTACCAAAGAACCCACAAAACAAAAGAGAAGTCAAACTGATCTTCTCTTCCTCTGTAATCGAGAGAGCTTGATTGTAACTCATTCAAATTCAATCAAAACCAAAACTATTTCGACCCTACAGTTACGAGCCAATATATAGCTTGACATATCGGTTGGCCGACCGATTTGTTTGCAACATAATTTTATTTTTGTTGATTTCTTGACCTGATTTCTTTATGGATCCTTGAGCTTTTTTTGGCCTTCTTTTGTCTTCATATTAGTCTTTAATAAATGGTAGAAAATCAAGGAATTTGATTCTTATGGGCTTTTATTCATTAACTCTTTATTAACCTACAAATTAAGATAAAACATATTATTAGTGACATATTTATTTAAATAAGATAGATAATGAGAGTATAAAAATGTAATAAAATGTGATTATCAACTGCCAAATATTTGACTATAATTAGAATTTTCTAATTATAGATAGATTTAATTGGATAAGGATTCTAAGTATGGATAGAAAATAACCCCAATCATATAGGAATTCTAATTTAATATCAAATTAACATATGACACATGACATTATTTTGTACACTTCAGTTGTTGTTGTTTTGTGACTTTAGAAGTACAACCAATTTCTCATTATATATAAAAGAGGGATAAGTATTTTACCCGTGCTCGTATGGATTTGTCTTACATAGTGAATATCTCAGAACAACTCGCAACTACTTTAATTTGAGAAAATCCCCTTAAGTTTGGACATACCTCATTCTACTTTGAAAATTGGAGAAATCCCCCTCAACTATGGAGTGTTTCATAAAGTAGCATAATCCTTCACACTTTTCTCACCAAACCCCACATGTTATTTTAAAATGTAAAATAACTCAAATATCCTTTTGCAAGTCAACCCATTTAGATAAAAAAAAATCCTTAAAATAGATCTTGATTAATTTACAATTATTGTTTCCCTCTTTCTACTCTCTTTATTTTATCCTTAAAAAATCAGAGCAATTTTTTATGATTGAGGTATATTTTCATCTTTTTTAGCCACCTATTTGTCATGTGATATTCTAGACCTAATGATGTTAGCTTTCAGGCTGAAAAGAGAGAAGAGTTCATGGGGGTTTCTTGAATTTTTAAAGTTAAGGGGATTTATTTATAATATGCTCAAACCTGAAGATGGTTTCTCAAATTAAAATAGTTAAGAGGGTTTTTCCCATATACATCTTATATTTAAGGGGGTTCTCTAAAATTTTCATAGTTGAGGTGGTTATCTAAATATGCCCAAACTTTGGGTTGGGGGGGAGGGGGGGTGTCTTCTCAAATTAAAATATTGTGGGGGGTTTTTCAAAATTGACCCATGATTTTATGCATCGAGGCTCTCTACATGTTTTTTTCCCTTTAATTTCTATATATGATTATGAGGTTTTTTAAATATTGATAGTTATAGTATGTTACAAAATATTTGATTATTAGATTTATTTCTAATTGCGAATACTTTTAATTTGATGAGAATTCTTTGGTGAATATGTTTTGATATTTAAATATATGACTATGATGTTTTTATCAAAATATGAATGGTTATAATCTGATTAGAATTACCAATTATTTGACTATTAGAAATTTCTAATTATGAATAGTTTTAATTTGATGAAAATTCTTAGGTAAATATAAGATTTGGTATCCAATTATCATCTTCTCATAAGTTAGTACACATATGTATTTATGATATGATGCATGTCAATTTTTATATCTTTATGACATGACTCATTTTTATGTGAATTTAGGAGTTTCACCAATCTCTAATTATATAGAAAGGAGGGATAAACAAAAATAAAGAAGGGATGCCACACTCCTGGTTAGAGGGATAAACAAAAATAAAGAAGGGATGCCACACTCCTGGTTACTAGTAAAGAAAGTATTGGCATCGCAGCAAGCCTCCAAATGAAGATGTAACTACTACTATCTTTACATTCAGATATCATGTTATGAACAATATACAAACAAGTGGTCCAGGTAAACGAAAAGCCAGCTCCAGCAACAAATGCTCTGTAAAATTTCAATACTTTGTTGTCGGAAGATAGTTGATAAGAATATAGCTTTTGGAAAGAAAAGATACTCAATTATTAATTGCAATGAAGTGTTTAAATACAAGATCAAGGGGAGAGGCTCTAGAATCCTAAGCGATAAGGCATTAACATAAAGGAAAGCAAGATATTCTAAACTACTATATTTAACCCCTCTCGTCAAACTCATGGTGATAGCGACGTTCAGCGGCCAGCGATCGATGACAACATGCAGCGGTCGATAATGGCGACTTATAGTGGTCGATGATGGCGACAGCGAGCTTAGGCGCGGCTTTGGCAATGGGCTAAGCCATTGTCTTGCTGGAAGGAGAGGGTCATGCTGCCGATGGCGAGATCGATCACTAGCGAGCTCGTGAAGTTCATCGCTGATTGTCTTCTTTCTTCTTCTTCTTCTACTTGGATTTCAGGGTCTTGCTAGAGTTGGCATGACAAGAAGTGGAGTTGATGTCAAAGCCAATGTCGAGGCCGCCGAGGTGAAGAGTGGAGTTTGCGGTGAAACGCCCTCAACAGCTCAAGATCAAGAAGGAAGAAATAGATCTCTCTAGGGCCAATAAGAATAGAGCTTTTGGGAAGTAAAATGACTCAATTATTCATTGCATTGAATTGTTAAATACAAAAGCAAAAAGAGAAGCTCTAAAATCCTAAGTGATGTGGGACTAAAATAAAGAAAAGCAAGATATTCTAAACTATTATATTTAACAATAGTTGAGAATGATACTAAAGTTTTCTTTTGTAATAATTATAAATTGGTCAATTTAATGATTATTGCGTTTCCAAGTTCTCTTGTTAGTTAAAAGCTAAAAATTAATCTTATCTCATCAAGCTAGTAAAGACTCAAATATTATTGGCCGCTCACACAATTACAGCCAAACAAAAACTTGGTTTATACTTGAGATACTTTGGCCGCTCGTAGTTACATTTGCAACGGGCCAACCACTGCATTTGATTTGAAAACCACTTTCTAAAGTTAAGATACACTGATCCAAACGGAAACTTGAGATCAATTTACTACAATAAATTATAAACATGGTAATTTCCGCATACATTTTCTAAGGTTATATGTAGATTACCTAATTTATCACATGCATGAATCTTAATGATCATTTCTAAAGAAAATAAAACCAAAACCAACGTTCTTCTGAAGAAATAAAGCCTAATATTACATACAGCAGTGGTCTAGTCCGAGTAAGATTTGACGGACCAAAAGAATAAACGAAGTTATTATCAAGTACATCTGTCTAGGCAAAGAAAGCAACTATTCAAATTATAAAACTATGATTCATGAAGTCGAATAGAGATGGAATAATGTTCAGAAGACATGCTTGCAATAAATTATTGGATCTTCCAGAGCACTTTGATGGGCAACTACAAAACAACATAGAAATGTGCAAAGTTTAAAAATGCTGTGAAGGAATAAAAAAAGAAAAAAGAAAAAAAAGGCAATCAGATACTTTTAACATCCATGGTTTGGCTAGACTCTTGAACAAATGATAACAGGAAAATATAGATTAAGCTTTGGATCAAATATTAGCAAATATGCCATGAGATTGTCTCGTCAATGTGATCCATGCGGTGGTATGCATCAACGAGTAATTATGCCAGCAAGAACATCACTCTTTCCTCTTGCAAAGATGGTATAAACAAGCCGGATAGCATCTAGCCATCCATCCAGAGATTCCCATGTGTCAGCAACCTGTTTGCATATAATTAGCATATGGGATCTGAACTAAAAGTAGTAATTTGACAGTAGAAGAAAAACTAGCTTTCGAGTCGAGAATTAAAGCTGGGAACAGGAGAGGTTACTTATTCAGTGAGAATAACAAACAAAATCAATTTGCAGAAGTTCACATGATAACCTATGAGTAGCCTAATCCCCTCAAGCTAAGGTATTTCGTCAGCAAAGATTAACTTAATAACATGTTGAGTAGCCTAATCCCCTCGTCAAGCAAAGGTATTTCATCAGAAAGATATTTGAAGTAATACAATCCAATAACTGAGATTTCCCAATAAAAGCAGTGGCGGATTTGGAAAAACATAATATTATAAAACCATAGTACCCGATGGGAATGAACCTCAATACACTCTATATTTTGCATGTAATGTGACAGATAAGCAAAAGTATTGGGGCGCAAATATTTTGCGCGCAGACTCTGGGTTGTGTGTGTGTGTGTGTTTTTTGGGGGGGGGGGGGGGGGGGGTTGCAACTTAAGAAGAAATCATAAGGTAGATTTTAAATTATTAGTGGTGCAATTGCTCCCCTATGTCATAATGTAAATTAACCTATCTTTTTACGGAAACAATGGTTCAAGTGTTTAACTATATAAGGACACCTTGCATGGTGTGCGTTGCAGCACTGTCGAAACTGAGATGCTCATGAACATCCAAAATTCATGACAAAGTGTTTCATAATCCAATCTGGAGATGCTCATGAACCATCTGTCTTAGCAATCTAGCTTATAGGCTACAGGTCCAGTGGCAAGGTTTTAGATGTTTACCCAGTGATGTGCTAAACTTAAAATATTTAGAGATAGAAAAGAGTTGACACTTTACTTCAATATGGCAGAAATATTATTACAAACTCTCCACCACCATTTATGTTGTTTCATACGAAAAAATCAGAAGAAACTGACAGGTTTTGTCTGTAATTTCATGGACTATGCTCACCACCATAAGCAAAACATGCTCTTGTCATTAAAGTTGTCAAAAAGAAAGAAATAAAAACATCCTTCAGAATACTGGGTGGCTTGTGAAGCCTCACAGTAAAGGATGCAATTTGATGCTTAAGATTGAAGATTCAAAACTCTGTTGCATGGACACTTCTATTAGGAACTGATACTATACCCAACACTTCCCATACACGTATCGGACAACGACATTCCTTGGACACTCTTCAATATATACATACATTTATTTAAATGTGTACTCAATTGTGTAATACATGTTTCAACTCAAAAAACTCATCACACATTTCTTGGTCGTATAGCCTACACATCCACTTTCTGAACTTGTTGGACAAAGGTCTAGTTCATTTTAGCATATACTCAGTTCGTAACTAAGCTTTTAGAGATTGTTTGCATATCTACTTAAAAAATAAGCAGTTTTACAACTTATAATATAAATAATAAAAGAAACATAAATATATTATAAGAAATTTGATTTAACATATAATAAAAAAAGAATTATTGGTCTCATGTAAGTTATTAATTTCAATGTATACATGTGTGTATCCTGCATGCGTAACCCTACTTTGTACGCAGGGTTTAAATTATTATTTATGCATGTCAGATTCAAGAAATGGTACTTATTACGTCCAAATCAAATGAGGTAATTTAACTTTTCCTAAAGCTTAATTGGGACATAATTTCCATTTACAGAGATAGTTAAAAAAATTGCACACTTCAATAGCATAGACCAAGCATCAAATACTTATTTTCTTTTGAAGTACATTATAAATCTGCAAAGCCCGTTTATCATGGAATGGACTGGGATGAAATTGAGAGAACCTGAAGCACCATAGAGTTGGCTTTGATTGACCCAGTAAGCTCTCCATCTGTCTTAGAATCTCTACTTCAAGGGTCGAGGCTCTCTTTGAGTGAATCCACCTGGGGCTCGTGGTCCCATGAGGTCAAGAACTTAATAATCCTTTATAAAATATCAAACAAAGAGAAATCCAAAGTTGGTAGCTTGAGTCTAACTTGCAAAGTAGTGCAATTCGTGGACTACAGCTCATTTTTTTGCTTAAGACTGGTTGAAACCACAACGGCATGACGGTTCTTTTGTAACAGCAGTTGCTTTGCCAAAGGATTATGCAAGAGAAGCTCTAATAATAATATGTGAACATATATCGACAGCCATCCTTTAAACACCGTACAGGTATAAGAGCCAAATAGTTGTATGAAAAGTTAGATTGAAAATTAGTTCAAAAACGAAATTTTGTTATGTATACTCTCAAAAGAGAGCAATATGCTGATGCAGCATTAGCAGCTGGAGTTTCTGTGTATGTAACATTATGACAATAGCGCACACAGAGTATGGTGTCAGCCTGCTTGGGATTCCCTTTCTGTGTCCAATTTTCTTTTCAATACAAAGCTTTGAGACTAGGCCTACTAAAGTTTAGATACAGGCTTGATGAAGCATCTCATAAATTCACAAGCTCTTGCCCATAAACTATTTTAAACGAATATGACCCATCAGACAATTTGCTTAATCGGATGATTATGATTTATCTCTACTATTTTCTTCCTTTCAAAGAAATGACATGTTTCATGTTTGATAATTAAACATCCTCGACATTGCTAATGACCAGTACAGTTTGATATGGGCTATTAACAATCAATATATGTGAGATTTAAAATTCGAAGTACCAAATATTGATTATTGATTTGATACTGCTATACTAGGAACAATCAAAAAAATAATGAACAAAAAGCTTCTAACTAATGATCTACTCTGTATAGATATCATAGTGTTGTGATTCTAGGGGCCCCCCTCAAACTATCATATAGTCCTTGCAAACAGATTCTGGTGCATTTGCCAATCAATTCCCCAAAACTGACATACCCTTTTAGTGCATATACACAACACACAATGCAATGTGCGCAATTGGGTGAAAGGAGGCGCACAATAGTATACATGAGTCAATTACTTTATTGTAACTAAATACATAAGTTAATAAAACATGAAATGAAACCATGATTCCCAATACGAACTATGTGAAAAGAAAATTGGAGCAAAAAAATAAAAAACATAAAAAAAGTATTTTGTATTTTGTATGGGAAAAAAATATTGAAATGCATATATAGCTCTATAATTTCTAGTTTTCTATAATATACTTTGGAAAACTGTATGAGCACCCAAAAAATATTGCAACCGTAGCACTGATCGAACCTGCTTATCAAAGCAAGCTACCATCCTCGAATCAAAATTTTCTAAGCAGCGATTGCATACCCGAATTCGTACCACAACCCACTATATACTGCATATAGTTAGCCACAATAGATACTTCAACACGAAACTACAAAAACTCACTATTCTGCTACCAATAAAGACGAACCAAAACTGAAACTGAGATTATGAAGGTTTGTATTTTGTTCTCAATTTTATATTAGAGAACAAACTCCAGATCTTGTGGCATTGTAAAAACCAATGATTTAGGTGGGTTACTACATTGGGAGTTTTTAAACCAGATCATTGTAGAAGAGTAAACTGGTGACCTGAAAAAAAATATAATTTTGGTGGGTTTGATTTAGTGTAACAGAAAACTAATACAATTTTATAAAGCAACTTTCTACATGCATGACCTGGTTTGATTTAGAGCTTTCGCAAAGTTGAATTTTCCCCAGAGGTCTAATCAGATGTTAAAGAATTGGGATGGGTTGTGGAAAGTCCCAGGCTCATGTTCAGAATAAGACATTGGCAGCCCTCCAAAAAGAGAAAAACGGAAAATGGAAGGAGAAAGAAAGGATGTTAACCTGAGGCCCATTCAAGTGGTACAGGATTGGAAATTATCGTGGAAAGGCCTAGGTTCATGTTCAGAATATGGCATTTGTTGCTCCCGAAAAGAGAAGGGAAAAATGGATGAAGAAAGGAAAGGAAAGGAAGGAAGAATGATGAACTTTAAGAATGCACAGAAGTGTTAGGAAGGATCATACACAAGTCTGGAGAAAAAAAAATCCAGATCTAATGGCAATAAGACTAGACCAGTTTGTGCATAAAATGAACTTTCTCGGGATGCCATGTAACCACTTTGACAATAGAGCTAATTCAATTGTCAATTGAAGGAGCTAAAAATGCCTGGGTAATTCATGACATGTGATATTGTTTCAGATTTTTAAATGCATCAAAATGCTTCAATCAAGAATGAACCAGTTTTAAGAGGCATTGGAAACTTACCAGGAACTCCGGTCCATGAATTGTATCTATACAAAGGCCTGCACCGGGTGGAAGGGTTAGGTCTGAACATGCCGATACAGAGACAATATCTGGAATGTCAACTTTAATTAATTTATCTGCATGTGGAGATCCCTGAAACCTTCCAGAAGGGCTCTCTGATAACTGCTTGTCCCCTTTAGTGACCTGGAAATCATTATCATCGTATATATAAATACGAAAGAATTTTATATTGAAAATACACAAATAAATATTAACTTTGATGATTTTAGTGTAACAAGAAAAAAAAGAACACGCTGCTTCATCTTCGAGCCATCTCTTACCAATTCCACACTGATGCTAGCTTCCTATAACTAAATTTGATGTGAAGTGTTCTTGAACCTTCAACTATGTAAACCAAACACTTCTACATGGGTTACATTGTGAAATACAAGTATGCAACACAAGCAGACCTACAATTATTGCTGCATTATAATTGTTTTCGATCTTCTGTTATAGAAACTTGTATCAGTGTGGCCCGTTATGTCGCATAGCGTTTATGCAAGTGATACATAGCCCACATCATTTCTACAAGTTATATTGCCAAGCTTGTTAAGAAGAAAAAATTCATCTCGGTTATTATTTGTTGGTATCACATAATTTTTATTGCTAGCTATCTGAATAATGGTCAAACTCTCATATCTGTTGACATCAATAGTGTTTTCACGACATGTCAATATTGGTGTTGTTACTCTAAATCTCTAGAAAACTTTATCACATGATTTGATTGCAAACTGGCTAAATAATGGTCGAGACTCGTGTTTAAAAAAGACCTATTTTACTGCTTTGGTATTTAAAATGACATGTGGGTATTTAAAATGAGTTTAAGTTAACGCATAGGTCCAAAATATCATCGGCGTTAATTTTTCAGGTGTGAAAATTTCTTCCCACTCCTTGACCTCTTAAAGTTTATATTTTACACCCTTCTTCACCTTCTTCTTCTCAAATTTAAATTTCTTTTAGCCCTCTCTCCTTCAACCTCTCTTTCTCTCTCATGAATAGAGTCTCCTCCTACTATTCATGAAGCCCCATCTGAATTCAAACAGTTTATCTCCTCTCCTCTCTCTCCCTTTCATGGGGACATCATCATAAAGGAACTCCCTCACCCGTATTAACTGTTTCGCTCCTCATGAGAATCAATCAATCTCAAATTCCTACTATTCTATGAAGGACGTAACTTTTTTTTTCTTTTTTACAGGGTATATGATTCATCTTATATTAAAAACTACAGCAACTACGATGCTCACTGTCCTTCATTCCAGCAAGTCTCAGCTAAAACCCTATGACTTCTTAACTAGAAACAAACTCATCTCCTATCATCCATTTTCCCCATTTTTAATATCTTTACTGAAATTTTCTATTTTCTTTCGTTACAGAGGCATTCAAAAGCTTTAACCCTCCTTTACGTGATGAATCCCACCAAGAGAAATGAACGGTAAACGAAAACGCTATCATCATCGTTATGCCGTGACTCAAATACCAGTCCGGTGTTTATCTGGGTTCAGTTTCTTTAACCGAGAGATTGTTGCTTCAAGTTATTATGGGATTTGAATTCTTAGTAGTTGGATAAGAACAAGGTTCTCAAGTCAAGAATTTTAGTTAGATAGGGATTACTAGAGATAAGAACCTTGCATCAAGGTGTTAGGTTATTGGATACTAAATTGGACTAGCATTAGGATTGCACCTCAAGTCGGTTTACTATTGGCCAAGACTTCTTGTCATCAGGTGAAACCAATTCTCGTCCGTTCCTTGATTTGGGAAAGCCTATTTAAAAAGATAAGAGCATCTAGAGAAAAATTACATCATCTGTAGGTTGCTCTAGTTTGAAAACAGAGAACGAGGTTGAAGGAGCTACATGAATAGTGAATAGTGAGGAGAGGAGGAGACTATTGATGAGAGAAAAAGAGAGGTTGAAGGAGAGAGGGCTAAAAGAAATTTAAATTTGAGAAGAAGGTGAAGAAGAGTGTAAAATATAAACTTTAAGAGGACAGAGGGTGGGAAGAAATTTTCACACCGTAAAAATTAACGCCGATGACATTTTGGACCTATGCGTTAACTTAAACTCACTTTAAATACCCAAACGTCATCGGAGATATTTTAAATACCAAAGCAGTAAAATGGGTCTTTTTTAAATACCAATTTGATAGTTTGGCCATTAATTGATTGATCCTAGGAATTTGCAACCCTAGAAAAGTATCATGACATATGTTTCAAATGAGCAAACAGAACTCTTTTGGAAAATCATTAAACAAAATACACCAAGAAGGATATCATTTCATTAAATAAAAAAATACAGATGAAGTGAATTATGCTCACTCATCATGAGACAAAACGTCATGGTATAGTTCTTCCAGAGTACAGTCATCACCCAAACAATTTGAATGCACTGAAAAATCCATTAAAAATCTTCCATACGCCCTAAATTTACCCAACTTATAGTTACATGAATAGATGGCATTAGTTCTGCATGTCCATTTTGAGGAATTAGATAAGTTGTAAGTTCAATATATGAGTATAAATAAAATGACAATAATGATGGTGAGATAATAATATAGCTGGAATACAAACTCATGCTCAGTAAACCTCCTCCTACCTATACAGATAGAAAGATGAATGTTTGACCAATCAGTTTAAAGAACCAGGACAGGAATTAGTGTAATTATGAAAAGAGACGAACACAAGAGTTATAAATAGTCTGAACTTGGAATCTTTTCCCAGATAATAAAATTCACATGACACAGTATTTCATATTTAAAATATAAAGGTATGTTAAGGAAAATATGGATCAAAGCTAGCAAGCTGACCTGCTGAAGTCCTTCATGGTTCAGAACGAATTGTGACCTCTCCCAATCTGCGTGAGGTGCAATTAGGTTATTAGCAGGTGGTGCTTTCAAGTATCCCACTTTAAGGTAAGGTAAAGGTAGCTACAATGAAAAAAGAGATTAAAATCAGCTCCTCTACTACTTAAACTAAAGAGTCAAGAGAATTGTCAATATAATTAGTATCTATTGTCTTTTTTGTGTTTCAGAAAGTTTCTTAAAGACAAACGTATTATGCAAGTGATAGTCAAAGGCAATTCCACAGTAAACTATTAACAGGTTGCAATGAAACTTAGTTGTAACCAATAAAAAAAACTTGAAATACTGTAATCACGATGAAACAATTACTCAGGACGTAATCGAAAACAATTTGAATACAACATTAAGTACTGTGGTATAAAGATATTCAGTTTCAATAAAGTTTCATGGAAAATATAACTACAGAGTTGTTGCATGTGCATCCAATAAAAGGTTATAGATCTTCATATCAAAGCTCCAAAAAATGCCTACGCTCAAAGTTGATACATTGCCCTCATGTTATGTACGACATACAGTGGGAGTGTATTCTGTTTGGCTACAGATTGCTTTACTCTTTGAGTGGTGATAGCTAAACTACACTTCACAAACTACTCCCAATCTACTACACCCACGATTGTGGGGTACTTGATGACTCATCAACTTTGATGGCAATTAAACTTCGGAAGGATCCACACGTTTCTGTATAGTAGTGTAAGAGTAGTTTGAAAAGTGTAGTTTAGTCTGAATTATCCTTACTCTTTCTTATATGGTGGAATGCGGCTCCTGTAGAAATGAATCATCTTTATACTTATTCTAGACATCGCCCCTTTGAAATTTTAGATGACGTCGACCAGTCTTTAGGTGCATGGCAAGCCCCATCTTGTCCACAGTTTTTAAGAGCAGGATTTTGAGGGTCAATGTGAGGCAGATGACCATCCCTAAAATCCTTGTCAAATCTTTTATGAAGCCTTGATCGATAGCCGATACCATTTTGATGGATAGGGCTAGAAGATGATGATTTCAAAAAGACATAGTGATGTGGGACCCCTTAAGCATGGATGTAGAGGTATATTACAACAGTGCATCTGATCACATAAAAACAGACCCCTTGTTGCATAAACACGCACATGGGGCATGAACATGAAAAGATATCGGGAAATTATACATTCTTGATATGTTCTGAACAATGTTTTAAAAAGCGGTCTGGGAGTCCTACTAGGCGGTCACCTAGGAATAAGCGGTACCCAGGGGACCCACTTAATTCTTGAGAGAGCCTAGGTGAACATGGACTGTTTAAGTGGGCTCTCCAAGTCAAAAAGGGGTTTATTGTCCATTGGAGCATAAGAAGAGCCTGGAAACTACGCGCAATGCACAGAGCCCAAAAGCGCCTAGTCTAAAATATTGGTGGTGAGCACAATAATTTGCAGGTGTAATATTTACAATAGGACAAGGTGTACTATCTTCAAAGTCTTTAACAAGAAATCATATTAAATTTAAAAATTAGAGATAAACTCATCAAGGTTTATAACATGCGATCATGTAGACCAAAAAATTAAACACTGGAACCACAAATAGCAGATTATAGTCAAAGTATTGCAAAAAACTTATATAGAGCATCAATTATATTTTAAATAGTTGATTTATTGGCATGTGACTCTAGTTGCTAGTGCCTGATAGGCCGAATGCAAAACATGGGGACCTCACAATGTAAGTGAAACACCTCACAAAATTAAAAACGAACCATTATGTTTATCATAGTTAATGTGGTTAAAAGAAAGTTATTGTACAGGTATAATGATGGTGAAGACATCATGTTTCAAAGGGATAGGAACATAGGACTCTTTGGGATGGATTACGACTAAATAGAAGCCTAGATCTCGATATTGTATGTGATTGGGATCATTTGAGGGTTGATGGACGGGAAAAGAAGCCTAGATCTCGATATTGTATGTGATTGGGATCATTTGAGGGTTGATGGACGGGAAAAGAAAAGATATGTGGAGTACTTACAGGCTGGATTTGATTTAGAGGGGAATAGGCGGGTGTTTCTTTAAGAGAAGGAAGAAGAGAAATTACGGTATTTCTAAGTTGCATGGAAATGGGTACGGGTATGGGACACGGCAAATTTGTAAAAGACGAGTATGAGGACACAGCTGTATGTATGTATGTATATGTATATTTATATGTATTAAAATTAATAACTTATATTTGATAAGAACTATTGAATTAAAGTTCATATAACATTTTTTATTTTTCTATTCATGTAGATTATAAATTGGAAAACAACTCAGTTTTTAACTAGATATTCATAGCCCTTTAAAATTATAGTTCTTAATTGGGTATCGACTGAGATGAACTTAGCCCATGTTCAACGATTTTCAAGAAATGGATGTGAAGTGTAGTGTAGGATATATGTCCAATAAGTGTATGACGAGTCTTTTAAATTAAAACATGTATTATATAATTGAGTACATGCCAAATAAATGTATGCACATATTAAAAAAGTGTCCAAGGTGTTTGGGTGCGGGTCCACATATGGGTACGTGCCGGGTATGGGTACGGCTTCAGATAGAAGTACCTAGGTAGCTTCAGATAGAAGTACCCAAGGTAACATAGGGGTATGTTGATCTTGCACTAACGAAAACAAATCACATGAAAATCTAAAGACTATCAGAATCAATCTCTTTACATAAAATGTGTAAACCATCATTTATGATTCATAAGAAGTCATGATACAAATAGAACTAAAAGATTCAAATTCAACTTTAAATCAAATAACTAATACTATCACAAAATAGAACCAAGAGACTCAAATTCAAATTTCAAATCAAATAACTAATCCTAAACTCGAATTGAATATCTAACCTAAATAGGATACTACTAATTAAACTAAAATTCTTCCAAATTTCATATTGAAGTTGTCCTGCAACAAATTTCCTCATGTTGAAGAAAAACCGACATCGAGTTTCTTGCAGGGACAAACGGGAGGTATTTTATCATAGGCACTAATCTCTTCCACATTATAATTACTAATTGATGACAGGTAGGTGGAGGAGGAACTGCAGCGATGAATTCTACAATCAAATGATGATGAACAGGAAAACATAGGATTGCATTGTGACCTCCAACTTTATCTCAATATCACATTTTAAAGTAGGCTCATGCTCCGATTTGGGCCCTGGCTCTAGCTTCTAATATGCTTCTGGTTTTTTCTCAGGCTCCAACTCCAATTTTGACTTCGCTTCTGATTTTGGATCTAGCTGGGCTTAAACCTTCGATACACTTCCGGTTAGAGCTGGGAAAGTCAGAGTGCTAAATTGGTCTTAAGCTTAGACATTAGCAAAAACTACATTATATCTCTACAAATGAAGATAAAAGTAACAATTTTCATGGACCCTCAAACGTGCCCATGAACCTAAGTTGCATGAGTACGAGTATGGTTACGGGACATAGCAAATTTGTAAAAAGTGAACTGCTATAAATATGTATGTTATGTATATTTATATATATTAAAATTAATAATTTACATAAGATCAATATTATTTTTTTATTTACATAAGATCAATATATTAGAAATAGATGTGAAGTGTAGAATATCATCCAAGAAGTGTACGAGTGTTTTAAATTAAAACATGTGGTATATTATTGAGTATAAGCTTGAGCAAATGTGTGCATATATTCAAGAAGCATCCAAGAAGTTTGGGTACGGGTACGTTTATGGATACGTGTCTGGCACAGGTATGGCTTCCAAATAGAAGTACCCAGGTAACATAGCCATGAACATATACATGAACAAGAGCTAAAGTAATTTTTCAACCACCAAACTTCAGATTCCTTTTTTAGCCTACACTTTGCATATGGACACATTTGCACGTCCGATGTAAAACAAGAAAAGCAATCTTTCATTTAACTTCATATCTATATGGATCATCAAAAATCCTCCAGAATAAGATACATCACTGAACTTTCTAGGATTGTAATAATGAGTAAAGGGGTAATGCCATCTACGTATGGAATGACAATCACATATGTGAAACCTAACTGTAGCTATTTGCTCTGGTACTGATTGATGGGGGCAGGATATCAACTTTCAATGGGATAGAAATCATTAGGATGGATTTGGACCTGATAGTGGTCCAGATTTTATTTTCATGGGAAAAGGTAGGCATGTGCTGAAAAGGTAAGGAAGAAGAAAGGGTTAGAATTTGTTGCTGTCACACCAACGGAAGCAAATCACATGCTATTCCAAAATCTCAAAACAACCAAAATTAACCTCTTTCAAGTCTGAAAAATACAAGAGTATTTATAGACTCCTAAGGAGTGCTAATACAATAGAACTCAAGACTCAAATTCAAAACTCAAAGCAAAGAACTAACCTAATATATATGTAAGCATTAAAAGACTCAAATTCAATTTCTAATCAAATCACTGATCTTAAAGTTAAATCAAAGAACTAATCATAAACAAATTAGAACTCTTCTAAATTTCATACTATGAAGTTGCCATGCATCATATCCGATGAAGTTTCACAGAGTAGAAAGGCTGCACTAGCATTCCAAGTTAAGAATGTAGAAAGATATACTGAACAAGAAGAGAAGGGCTAGAATCAGGTTCCCAAATGACTTTACATGAAAACATTCATCAATGGAGTGAGAGCAACCATTCAAATGACTCACCGTTTTGACGCTAAAAGCAAGTCATGCCCTGTAGCAGTTTCCACTTTCTCAAATTTTGTTATGCAGAGGGTCAAATCCACAAGAAAGTTGCAATTTTGATTTAGTATAGATGCTACTTTATTTACTTCGTGAATTATTTTCTTGGATTTGGTTAGATTTGTTCAGACTTCTTTGAATTTTTGTTAAGTTTATAAATATTTAGTTTTTCATTGTCTTTCCAATATTTTGGCAATTCTTTGGTAGGTATTTTTTTATAAAGTCAAAATATTTTTTGAAGTTATTTCCCTTTGGGAGTTATCTAGAATTAATTTCTTGGGCAATTGGCAATGCTTTTATGTAAATAATAATACTTCTTTATTAAAGGATATAGAATGCTACTTGAAAAAATAGAGTTTTCTTTCCAACTATGATTGGTCATTGTTCTTTATTAAAGGATATAGAATGCTAATTGAAAAAACAGAGTTATCTATGTCTTTTATCATACAGGTCTATAATCAGAAAACTGCTCAATTTCAAACATGATATCCAAAAGACCCTTTAAAACCATTGTTTTGAAATGGATATGGGCTAAAACTAACCCGGCATGTGTCCCATCATATTGAAAAAGTGTATGTGAAGTTAAATATGCATCCAAGAAGTGTATGACTAGTGTTCTAAATTAAAACATGTATTATACACGTGTACGAATATATCAAAGGAGTGTCCAGTGAAGTTTCAGTGTCTGGGCATGGGTAGGACACAAGTTTCGGCTTCTGACAGAAGTGAACATGCAACACAGACTCAGTGCAAAATCTATTCTCTACAAACTTCCTTCAGCCACTACTTTTTCTATCATTATAATGCATCTGTGAATACAACTATTATAAAAAGAAAAATCAGAAACTCAACAGCATGGAAGCCAGTGCCTTCTACTGCTTACCTTTATTAGTTTATTGAATGCTTAAATGGAAATTTAGAGTGATTTCTGTTCAGCAAAACGAGGAGAAATGGCTCGGGGCATTAGAGTAATTTCTGTTCAACTAAATGAGAAGGAATAGGTAATATTTGCAAACATAGACAATTTTCTGCAAATAAGAAAACAGTTAGTGCATGTGAATCGAGATCTATATGATCGTTGTTGCATAAAAGAATAAATTATAAGAGCTCAATGAAACATGAAAGAGCATGAGCATTGATGAACCTGAGTAGTCATATAATCATATAAATTATAATTAAAACAGAAAGCAAATCAGAGTCCTCAGATTGTTAAAAGAAGAAAAAGGACATGTTAAGGAATAACAACGGTTCTTTTTCTCATTTTTTGTACAGCATATATAGTCATCTAGTACCAAAAGAATCATACTCAAAAAAGATAGAATCAGTACTGACCATCGTACGAACTAATCTCAAGGCACCACGATAAACCTGCATGTAAACAATATAAGAAAAGAATAAGTCTCTTGGACCAGTAAATAAGCCAAAATATCACAATAGTTATTTTTATCGGAAACCAGAACACAAAAATAAGGATATTTTCACGTTAAATCCACATACCAATTGAGGTGAAGTTTTTTCTTTTTCCTTTTCAAAAGAATAACAAATAAGCAAATTAGGACATTTTTTCAGACATGAATCTTGATGCCTCGTTCCTGACTACTTTTTGTTTATCATTCTATATAGTATTTTGTCACAACGAATATGGATAGACTGTCAAAGATCCCTGCCACTACACCAAAACTCCAAAGTTGTGGTGAGAGGTTTGTAATTTTATATCCTAACATGCCCCTGCATGTTGAGGCCCTTGTTATGGGCTGAAACCTGATCTCATGTAGCAGTATCAATCTTTTTAAAGTTCTCTTTATGTCGGTGGGAATTGAACTAGGGTTACTCTGATATCATGTCAAATGTTCCTGCCACTACACCACAACTCAGGGTTATAATTTTTTATTCTAACATGGGCATCTACTGACACCAACTTGCATAGGACTGGATTTCTTGTTTCTTCGATATCATGTCAAATGTTCCTACCACTGCACCACAACTCCAAAGTTGTGGTGAGAGTTGAGGGTTATAATATTCTAACATGAGCATCTTCTGATACCAACTTGCATAGGAGTTGATTTCATGTTTCTCCTGCTCAAAGTAAGATGTGTTGGACTAGTATAGAAGCTTAATTCATTTAACATCAATTAACTGACACTAGCTCTCCTTTTCAACTAATATGTTAGCAGAAAAAATAGACATAACTAATCGACTTCTCTTAAGTCTTCTATAAGATCAAAGAACCTAATATGCTTGAATTTCTGAAGAAATCTCACGTAATAGAAGTCACAAAGGCTAATTTTCCAAGAATTGGTGCCCGTGTTTAAGGACACTGAATTATGAAATCATTGCTTAAAACAACCTGACCATATCAATTATCCAGCAAAACAACCTGCCAAGCCTCGATTTGATTACCATAAAGAATAAGGTTAAATGGCTTCCTCAGATAAGTTTAATGCAGGCGCTCAACTAGGCAACAGTGACAAAAATGATGAGCAAATTTCTACTTGTGGCTGATGGAGATCTCCAACAATTTTACAGCTCACCAGAATGGTTTAAAAGGCCTGAAAGGAATGGTCTTCTACATATTTATGTAACATAGAATATTTAATTATCATGAAAATCTTGGACAAAGCTCGAGTCAATTCTCTAATCAGAGATTATGATGGAACAAGGCCTCAAACTTAAGAATTATGTACACCTTGTGGAATTCTCTATCTATATGCTTAAAAACAATATAGTCCCCAGAAGACTACTAATTTACGCTTCTGAGCACAAGCTGGATACAACCAATAAACAATAGCATGTCTTAAGTCATGGTAGGCTGGAATTGCTTCTAACAGTGTTTAGATTGACTATACAATCCTTTGTTTGCGTATTCCTCTGCGTACCATTATACACACACACACACACACACACACACATATATGTACGAATCAGTACGGAGAAGCATGTGCCCAACAAACAATACGAGCTGCAAGGTACATTGGTCAAAGTTTCATTATTACCTTATCCCATACAAATCGTTTACCTGTAACTATTCAATATCCTTATGAAAAATCAATCACATCAGAACATTTTCGTGGTCGAAATCCACATCAAATTTGATAAATGTATTGCTTGTGAAGTATGTGTTCGTGTGTCCCATAGATCTACCTATTGTTGATTGGTGATTTGAAAAAGATATTAAAAAGAAACAATTGCTTAAATACGTACGTATACATACTGGCATATCAAACGATTAATCACGACCCGAATCCATATTATATATAATATATGCAAGA
>JBAKGM010000002.1:12101568-12111568 GCA_037177215.1 Asparagus racemosus | reverse complement strand
CTCTTCTGAAAAAAAAATTCTGAAGAACTTCACCAAGAATATATAACAGAAAGAACTCTAAGAAGATGTAAAACATAGAAAAGAGATTTTGTAATTACCAAAACAGTCCCTAGGTTATATATTGCTCGATGAAAATCAAACTGCAGTCGGATAGAAGCACGGAACTGCGAAAACAACATACAAGCAGTTTTATAAAGCAAAGGAAAGAGTGCTTAAAAGACTAATTTATAAGCAGTCTATTGAAGTAAAACATTTGGATGATTGCATGCCTACCTTACTTATAGCTGAATGAACAATAGCTGGCTTTTCCCTGACAGGAACAATAGCACTAAGTTCCTGTGTGGGATATTATATAATTAACAAAATGTGAGCCAATATTGAGACATTAAACACGAAGCTTCCTCAGAAGAAAGAGGAGAGTAAAGAAAGGGAGCCAAAATTTTGAAACAAAAACTTCATACTCAGCAGATACCTGAAGAGCAAGACCCCAGTTGTTAAGGGCCTACAGGCATGAACAAAAAAAATAGTGAGAAGACCGGACAAGGATTAAATAACAAGAATATGGTAGGATTGTCTAGAGATCATCAATCATGGATTGGAATAAATGATTGAGATTAAGTCAGATCATTTAAAAAACAGAAAAACAGGCAATAAACAAGTTTTTGTCTGTGTCGCTGATGTGATTGAAACTTGGTTGATGTTTATAAAAAACCTTAAACTCTGTTGTTCTTCCTTAATTAAGTTTAAAAACTACTTTTTTAAAAAAGTGTTCATATACATGTCATAGATTACAATAGAAATACGGAATAATTTTGTCCCATTCATGCATTTCAAGTTCATACTATTCCATATATATTTGTAAGAAAAAATTATGTTTATATTTTATAGTGTGAAAGTATTAAATTTATAGAATATTATCGAATCTGCATCAAGTTCTTAAGAAATAGGCCATAACTATTTCTTACATAGCTGAATTCCTTAGATGCAAGAGAGTTTCCTTGTTTGATCATTCTCATCCTTCACAATATAAAATCTTTTTTGTATTCTATGCCTAAAAAATATGGATTCGATGTGTTATAATGTTGTGAAGTATTTGGCAAAGAAACCTTCCAAAAAGATTCCAAGACCCAAACATAAATGGACATATATGTTCATTCAATGAGTAAACAATAACTAAAATCTCCAGTACAAGTATTTTTCTAAAAAATGTGGGAATGACAGGACTTAAAATGGAGATGACATTAAAAGATTCGCACAAAAAATACCTGAGGACTATTCCAATTTAGCTTGACAGCCTTTTCATAATTTTTTGTAGCCTGCACAGAAACCAACTAGGTGTTCAAACAAATAGAAAAATATATCTCCAATCATAATTATATGTAATGTTTGATTTAAAATGCTAAATAGAATCACTTTGGCTAACACAGAGACCAACCATATCAAAATTGCCTTCAATTTTGAGAGAGACTGATAATAACCACAGCAAGATCCTCTGAGCATATATTTTCATGCTTTAAACAAGTGATGTGTTGAAAATAAACTGTCCCTGAAACTTTTACGGTTGTCGATTCACTAGAAACCAACTTCAGTATTCATGTTTTAAACAAGTGATGTGTTGAAAATAAACTGTCCTGAAACTTTTACGGTTGTCGATTCACTAGAAACCAACTTCAGTAGTTTCTTTCCTAATATATACGCACGTTGAAGGATGGTGCAATACCTTGATGAATTCAAATATGAAAATATAACCCAATCAAGAAACTTTTATCCCCTAGACTACTAATGCAGAACATGTAGCCCCACAAACTTCTTTACATGCATGCCAGCCAAAACACCTCTGACTAATTCTTTAGATACAAGCCAACACTGAATGCAAAATATCTTATGTACAACAATATTATTAAAAGAATATGACGCTAAGAATGGCAACCAACAAGCTTGCATACAGCAATATGATACAATGAGTAATAAGAATGGTACAGATAAGCAATTGTTTGATTGTACAGACAGATCAGTAGACATATTTAACAATGACTGTTTAAAATGCTAGGCTTGAGAATTTTTACCATGCCTTAAGTGAATGGTATTTTGATAAAGTAAAAAATAAGCGCACTTGATTCATATTATTTTCATCTACACATCTTTGACGGAAAGGAGGGCATAACAATTGAAGCAGATCATGTATTTTGAAGCACTGATGTACAAAGTTTCTATGTTAGTTACTCCTATCCCTATATATAGTGTATAGCAAGGTTTTAAATATCGGTTATCGGGGATTTATCGGACGGTCAAAATCCATATCAGATAGCGGATATCAGGGATATATCGGGAATAAGTAGTATTTATCGGAGTGATATTACCGGATAGTGTACATACATATTATAATATCCAAAAATGTAATCTAACAATACTTAATGAAATATAAACATACCAAAATGTAAATAATCATGTTTAGGTTCACTAACCAATGGCAGAAACTTGCTTCTTGATCGCACGATGAAACCATTCAAGTGTATAGTTCGTAAAAATGGAGTAACATACAAGCAAATAACAAGATAACATAAAAAATGAAGAATCAACATATTATTGTTTAATCACGAGATTATAAACTAACTTACTAAGTTGAGATTTAATAGTAATGAGCCATGTCAATATTCATAAACAAACATAAGCTAATCACCAAACAACCAAGTTCTAAAAGCATCAAATAGTTTATAACTCTCAAACATCCAAAGAGCAAACCCAAACCAAAGGTCGATAATTTCAATATTTTGAGCACACAATATTAGCCGATAACTCACTTTATCGCCACATTATCACCAATAAACATCCAAAAACGATAAACCGATTTAAAATCAATCTTATCATAGCGGAAGGCTCCCAAAACCGATAAATCACTGAAAATATTGATTTATCGGCCGATATTTAAAATACTGGTATATAGTGATTCAATTTTTATATGAACAAACACAATTTGTTTTTTGTCTACCTAAGTTTCTATGTTGATCTACATGCTGTCCATCTTGTTCATCAAGTCACAAAATCATATGTAGATATAACATATGCATTGGAAGCTTTATTTCCTCCATTAAATGAGTATTTTTTTTGTTATATTAAACAAACCGCACTTTTTTTGCGATCATTGGATGACTCGGTTAGAAATCTTGAACCCATGATTTATAATTTTTTATTGGCATATGTTTTATGGTGTGTTGATCAAGATGAATACTATGGATCGTCCATTAGGATTAAACATCACATATTTTGGTAACATCAAAGTTAAGTTCAGAAACATGTGCGCATGCATGGATGCACACACATAATCATACATTTATGCATATGGGATAAAATGGGTATGAGATGGCAACTCGTTTTGCTAAATGAGCTACTAAAGGATAACAATGTGGTGAAAACAAACACCTTTCTAGTCACATCGAATTGTTGGAAGGTGTAGGTCTCACTATTCTGTCTCTTGGTTGCTCCTATTGCTAAATGAGCTGCCGCCTCAACCATCAAAATGCCCCACCTCCTCCCCTCACCCAAAAAACCCAGGTTTTAAATATCAGATATCGGGGATATATCTGATGGCTAAAATTCTTATCGAATTGGAATTGCGAATAACAAGAAAATATCAGGGATATGTGGTAAATATCAGTGTCATATCGGGTGATGTGCATATATAATATAATATCCTAAAATATAATCTAAACATACTTTATAAAATCTAAGAATACAAAAATACACATAATATATGATTAGGATCACTAACCAATTTTAGAAACTTAATTAGGGAGAAGAGCCAACAAGAATTTGCTAAAACACTTTAGACGGCTGGAATTTTCGCTAGAAGAAATTGAAGAAATTTTGTAGAACTATAATTTTTTGTGACAAGTCATATAAGAGGACATATAGACAAACATATTGGCTGACATATCCACCATGTAAGGGATATATCACCCAAAAATTGTCAAAAAAGATAAATGATATTGTTATCATATCGTTTTGTAAGTCTTATAAAGGATATATCGACTAATATATCAGATATATCGGGGACATTTAAAACAATGCTCCAACACACATAAATGTAAGAAAATGCATATGTATACATGCGTGTGCATGTGCGCGCGTGTGCATAGCTACAGGGATCACTTGCAGGAAATGGTTTTCATTATTCAACCATCTTTGTACACAGTAGCCGCAAGTAACTGATGTTGCCATAAACTTAAAGGGGAAAACAACATTAAAAAAGAATATAGATATAGTTTAATAATTCAAAGCAAACAATGGGCTTCAAAGAATTTTCTCAATCCAAGAGTATAAAAGTTAACGTGCTTATGAAGATTATGATTCAAAGAGTGTTAACCTGTCTCCAAAATTCTTCAGCTTCCTTTGTGCGACCACGCAACTTTGCACGATCAGAGATAGCAATTGCCCAATTATAATATGCCTAGCAAAATATATATATAGCATTTCAGTTTAAAAAATAATGATCAAACAAATTATCCATCTCTTTTACATCCTATGATACCCAATAAGTTAACTATCAATAACATATTATAGTAGACAAGATTCAGTTCTTCCTCTGCAACTAGATTTTGAAAAATAAGGACAAGGATGCTACCTAGAATCTCAAAAAATATAATGCAAGTGACTAACATAAATTGCATAATTTAATTAAAGACATAAGAAAATTTAAAACAAATGGCAAGCATTTTAGCAATTAAAAAGTAATTAAAGAAAAGATCCATGTTGCGTGTATATGACATGTTAAGTATGTAAACTTCCAATTAATTACACAAGTCATGTACTTGTCAGGCACATGAGATAGTCGTCCTTCATACCACATATAAAATGAGAACAACCACTGATTATTTAACTTGTGCATAACTAGATCACTATAATAATTACAAAAATATTTATAGGATTACATGATTATTATCTGGTTTTTTTTTGCATAATGAACCAAATAACCATTATACGATGTGGGCACACGTCACATACAGTTTGGCACATAATCCTTGTTTTACAACACTAACTGAGACCATACTACATCTTTGCACCAACACTCCAACCTGAACTCACTATCTTTGAAGCTATTGCTCTTTTATATACAAATAATAGTTCCTCACACGAATTATCAACTTTACCATTAACCAATCACAATGTCTAGTTTCTTTGTGTAATGCTTGTAAATAGTGAAATTTATACAAGATATTTGGTCTTATGTTGCCATCTCTTTTTTTCATTGATTTTTTATACTCTGCATTGAAATTGCATATATACACTCCTGAGAGACACCTAGCGACCAAAGATGCCTAGGGTTATAGTCATCTAATAGTATTTCAGCATTTACCTTTTATTGTACTAAAAAATGTCATCCGCCTCATTGGTCCTGAAAATTCAGAGCACTTGGTCTGCTATCCCTTTTCCCTATTCAACTTTACGGAGTCTTCAACTCATGATTTGACTTCCAATTCATCTCTACCAGTTCCAAAACATATTAGCCCACAGGTAGTTCCAAATTATAATTGAAGTTTAAAACTTTGTTAATATCATCACAGTATCTCTAGGAATATTGGGGAAGATTGACAAATGAACAGTAGTGTTCTATAGTGCACCATGTACATACAAAGACAGCAGTCCAGTGTTTTATACTAGTTTGTCAAATTAGCAAACCCCTAAACTCAGGGCCACAATTGCTCGCTTAATTAGCAAGACATTATCGCTCCGCTATGCAAGCCATGAAGTGGTCCAAAATGGCAATCAAAGCATATTCAAGAAAATAAATCGTTCAAATTTTAATGTTTTTTTGCTTCCCTACTAAAAAATTTCACACCCTTTAGATTCTATTCATATCTCGTCTTATAAAAAATATCTTAAGGGTAAATATTGCAAAACCCCTTCAAGTTTGGTCTATTTTGAGATGAACCCTAAACATTAAAAATTTCACTTAAACCCCTTAAGTTTGGTGTATTTTAGAAAATAGCCCCCCACCAAAAAAAACATTTAAAATTTTTTCAACTATCCTCCCAAATGGTGTTAGATGAACTAGCAAAAAGACCAAAAGACTATTTTTAAAGAAACACTCCAAGTATTATATAAAATTAAATTAATTATTGCTTAAATTAATTAAATCCCTAACCCTAATCTAACCTCAACCCAAATAAAGGGGAATTTTGTGAAAATTGTCTATAAAAATATTAAAAAGAACATGAAAGATGTTTGTTTTCATCAAGGGAATATGGTAGGGTGCACGTGATTTGACATACATAGTCAGATATAATGGCGTCACTTTGGGAGCAATCCGATAAAACTAATGGATTAACTAACATTTCTAAAGTTTAGGGAGTTAATTCAAAAAAGGCAAAACTTATGGGTTTCTGTGAAATTCCACCCAATCTTATACCGTCTCCTTTTATTACTTCTCCCATGATCTATCCCAGAATAAAAGCATGTTTGACAACTTGGTCAAAGTGGACCACAATCCACTTTTGGATTTCAATCCACCAAAAATAACATAGGATTCCTAGGTTTACTTGGTGGACTATAATCCACCTGTTTAACTGATTAAAAGACAAAAATTGTAACATTCTAAAATATTTTAGCTACTTAAATAATAATAATAATTATTTTTCATTAGTTTGTTAGAGAATGATGACGAAATCAAAATTAAATGGCAGGTAACAAGTTATTTTTAGAATAGTTGTATGTGCATGTGACAATTTAGGAGGTCTTGAAATTTTCAATTTGAATTATATGAGGACATATTTTGTTATTTCATAATAATGGTGGAACCTTATGTGATTGACTTATAAAAGATTATTACCATTATCTTATTATTCAACTCTAAGTAGAAAATAAATTTAACCATGACACTTTATTAATCATAGTTAATGACATAATTGTGACAAAGAGGAAACATTGACGGATAGGTGTCAAGTTTTTAGGCTATGTGTGGAAACATGTAATTAGGAGGAACTATGGACTGTTTGTGTCATTTTTTTTTGGGGAAGTATTGAATGAGAAAAAAAATTGGAAATAAAAAAGAAAGAAAATTTTATTGTCTCCTCCCTCCCTCCTCACGTCCTCTCCCCTTTCTCAAATTTGGGCCAGCAGCTATGGGGAAGATTTTCTCCATCTACACCCTAAATAATCTTCAAAAATCTAAGTATAAATTCTCCATTGAGTTGATCAATTTATGTGCAAGCTTGAGACAAAATTGGAAAGAAAAGGTAGTAACTTGAAGGTACAATTCTTCACTCAAGTTGAGGATCTTCATATTTTATTTCATCTCTCTTTTTTTCTTTAAGAATTCATGAATTGTCATTAAATAAAGAGTTATCTAATTCTTGAATGATAAGAAAAATTTCTAAATAGAAATTGGGTGAATGAAATTGACATTATGTACTATATAGCTTGTATATGTTGATGAACTAAAAATAGGGATATTTTTCTCAGTTTGCCGCAACTTTATTTCCTGTAAATTATGGTAAATTGATAAGAAATTGGGCTAGATGTACATCTATCAGCGGACAAAAATTCATAAATAGATGAGTTATTTTGGATGTGAAACTTGAGACATTTTGGGTACTAATTAACAGAAACAATTGACAGAAATTTTGGACACAACACTAAATTATTGATTACTTCCTCTATATAACTCGGAACTATCTTCAGTTTGCTTTGCTGCAAAGCTAACTAAGAGAGCTTCGATTTGGTATATTATGAGCCGTGTCCGACAAGACCAAGCACGGAGCCTCATTTTACTAGAAACATGCTATGATGCTATTTTAAAAATGAGAAGTATATGAGAAAATTAAAAATTAGAAAAAGTTCTAAGGTAAGTTATAAGCTCTTTTAACGCTAACATGAATTATGTTGTGGAAGATTACAAAATAACATTTCAGTAGACTATTTTGACTACTAAGCAAAAAAGATAGGAGCAAGATGAAGGGATTTGGCACCATTGCCTTCACGAGGAGAAGGCAACAACCAGAGGGACAATGAGGTAAGCAATAGGAGAAGCAATAAGACTGGAAAAGATATGAACTAGTTTATTTAATTAAACTAGAATACATGGTGATAAGGATGCATCGATGCTTGCTTGAATTTCACATTGCTGATAGACAATTGAGGTTTTAGAAGAAGGGGAAATAGAAATTTAGGGCGTGTTTCGCAATTCTGCATTATAATCTCACTTAGGTTACATACTATTAGTAGATTTTAACCAAAGTGGATTAAAATTTTAGGTGTTCGGCAAAGGTGGTTTATAATCCATGTGTTTTTTTGTAAAATGACAAAAAAGAACCCCTAAAAGTGTGAGGAAAAAGAAGAGGAAAGAGTAAAAAGTGATGGGCATTTTTATAACATCCCCTCCCAGAAAGTTATTACATAAACACATATTAACTCACAGAATCTTAAAGTTGACATCACAATCTGAAAAATACTTCATAGAAGAAAGTTTGTACTACTTAATACATACAGAAGTTATTACATAAAGGACACATATAGTTTTTTATTGGTTGCAAAAAAAATTCTTGCGGAGGGACATCTTAATGCTTCTTCTCTAGTTATTGAAAACTCCAGAAAATGCCATACTTACGCTCAGACGAGTTCCTGCACGTTAGGCTACTATTATCGGTCTTGCCAGAAGGTTTATTAGTCTTACAACTACTCACATATTTATAACATCGCAAATATCTGTAATTTAAAAATAAAGGCACTTATAGGACCGTAGTTGTTCTTTTTTGATACTTGCAAAGAACAACTTCTATCTGAGTGAATTATTAAATGTTTTCCATACATATAAACAAAATAAGAGAATTACCTTCTGCTCTTACCTTTATTCTCTTATTTCCTCCTAGCAATATGTAATTATTCAAAGGCTATGTATGAGAAAATGTGCTATTTTAAGTAATAATTTCTTTAAGATATTGGAGAGTTAATGAGAACAAGTGAGCACTTTGTACAACCTATATTTTTCATTATTCCTAATAAAATATGCAAGAGCATGATAATCCTTGGTGCTTTTTGATCAAAGATATATTTGTGAAACTTGTAGGTTGTGGAGTCTGAGCCAACTAATGGGAGATTTTATCATGAGTAGAATTTTGATTCAACCAAAAAGATCTTCAATAATTTTATTTTTCTACTAATTGTCCCAAAAGATGACAACATACATAAACGGGAAATTATATAGCTATTCCTTTGGTATGGGCAATTCCTACAAAAATGCATTCTGCAAACATCTAATTATAGAGATCAAATGGCACTTTTAAAGGGACATGTCCGAGTTATGGGTATAAATGAAAAAAAGGTAATAGCTACGAAGAAGCAACACTTAATAATACATGGAAAATTATGTTTCCCTTGAATCTTCAAATAAAAAGAAAATTTTGCTAAGTTTCTAATTTGTAGTGTAAAATTATCTACTAGAAAAAATATTTAAAAAATTACTTGAAGAATATATTAGCTATGGTACGTTTGTGTGTGCGCCTGCAGAAGTCATCTTAGCTCAATACCTAAGAAGCCTAAATACTGATATGACATTATAATAACATGGGAAGTCAAAGAAAAGTAGAAAATAGAAGAATGCATGCCTCTAGGACTTAGCTTAGCACTTAAGAAGCCTAAATACTATTTCAAAATATTATATGATTCATTGTCTTTAATAGAATTATATAATTCAATGTATAAGATAAATATAACATTTTAATGTTGTTAGGACTTTCCTTCATTTTATATTTCACTTTCTTAAGGAGTTGTCCTTTCATCGATATTCTACAAGGTGTATTAAGCATGGGTCCCCTTTCTTCATAATTAATTAGAACATAGAAAATTTCCTTTTCTTTATTTGAACATGACATCAGAGAAAACTTATAAATCCAAGAGGCTTATTTCTCAATCTTGAGGACATTGATGAGTTACATTTGTATATACATTTTCACGCATATCTACTCTCATTTTCATACTAGAATTAGCATTTTAAGTTCATAATTAC
>JBAKGM010000002.1:12062908-12086953 GCA_037177215.1 Asparagus racemosus | reverse complement strand
ACCATGGCACCAGGTGCGGCGCCGTGCGCCCCACCTTGGTGCCATGTGCGGCGCACCAAGGTGCGCCGCACCTTGGCACCAGGTGCGGCGCCTTGTGCGCCGCACCTTGGTGCCGTGCGCGGCGCCAAGGCGCTGTTTCGCCGTTTTCCGGTCTTTTTCCGATCTTTTCCCGACTGTTCTGACGTTCCGCCGATGTTGTAACTTGAGTTCCAATCTTTCGTTGAGTCTGGAACTGAGTCGATGGATCCATTGGTTCGCTGTCGCTCGTCGCTTGCGTTTACGTCGACGCTTGAACCCGATCACTCATCCGTCGTTGTTTGCGTTTGAGTCGACGTTTTGATTGATTTGTTCGCTCGTCGTCGCTTGACGCTTGAGCTTACGTCGACGTTCGGGTCTGATCATTCACCCATCGTCGTTTACGTCGACGCTCGAGTCCGGTCGATTCGCTCGTCCGTCGTCGCTTACGTTTGCGTCGACGCTCGAGTCTATCCAACTCGTCGAGCTGATCCCCTCGCCGCTTTGGAACGTGACCGTCGGATTTATTCCTCGGTACGTCGTTCCATCGGCGTGTACGTCGTGTCGACTTGGTTCAGACGTTCGTCGACCAGGTTCAGACGTTCGTCGCTCAGGTTTGGACGTTCGTCGATGCGCTTCATGCGACTGCGTCGTCAGCTGTTCTTATTGCATCAGCTAACGGTTCGTCGACTCGTCGGTTGACGTCTCGCTGGTTGCGTCGATTGACCGTTCGTCGATTCGTCGGTTGGCGGCTCGACGGTTGCGTCGGTTGGCGGCCCGTTGGTTGTGAACCCACCTTTGCGAGTCAGTTACGGGAATTGATAAGCGATTTTTTTCAACGCCTACAGTTAGTAGGGGAAAGTCACCAGCCTCCAGTTCAGATGAATCAGGCACCAATCACCCTCCAAGTGTTAGGGAAATCTCAGAAAAGTTTGAAGGGATTTACCAACAAACTCGGACGCAAAGGGAAGTCCTACGTCCTGTCGATTATCAGAAGTTAGCCAAAGGCATAAGACCAGATGACTAGCATTCAGCCATTGCAGACTCTCAATCTTCCAGTTCTTTTGTGGAGCATGAGATCGCTGTCCACATGACAGAAAATGCCACAAATCTCAGGAAGAGAATCGAAGAGTATCAGGCTATGATGTAAGAAAACATGCGGTCGCAACAAAAAGCCATGCGATCACAACAAGAGACCATCGATCAACTTCGAGACATTGTAGCCCAACTTGTTGCGGATAGAGCTCAATTTCACATGGTCAGCTCATCACCTCAGCCGGAATCATCATGATGGAGGGGTCAATCTTCAAGACGAAGAGAAAAAGTGAACGAAGCTTCTGATCAAGAAGCTCATCACATAGATTCCTCATCTGAAGAGGAAAAGAGAACCAAGAACGAGTGGAATCCTCAATCGGCAAAAATGGAAGAGTTGAAAGCCCACCTCAGTGTCATTGCCAATAGAAGCGAGCTCCAAGACGAGGAATTTGTCAGGCCCTATCTAGTAGAATGGGACTTAGCCCCTTATCCTCCAAAGTTCGAGGCCCCGACACTACAAACCTTTGATGGCAAGGGGTCACCGAACCAACATATCTATCATTTCAATTCACAAACTAGGAATGTTATATCAAGCGACGCTATACTAACTCACTTGTTCATTGGCACCCTCAAGGGGGTTGCCTTTGAATGGTTTATGAAACTACCCACAGGGTGTATTCAGAGATGAACAGATCTGGAGAGACTCTTCCTATCAAGATTCTTCGAAGACGACACTGAAGTCTATTTCCATACCCTTCTTGCCACTAAGCAAAAGAAGGGAGAGTCCATCAAAGCCTTTGTCAAGAGGTTCTGAAGTGTTTCTCTTCGATGCCCGACAAGTATGACGCAATATGCACTGGTGGAAACCTGTCGACATAACTTTCAAACGAAACTCCTATCCCGAATGGGAGTTGCAGAATGCCGCTCCTGGAGACAGTTAATCTCTCAAGTAAACAGGCTCAAAAAATTATTTCCAGAATCAAAACTAAAGAAGAAAGCGAGTAACGGGACCAAGACCAATCTTCTCAACCAGAAGAAGAAGATATTATGAATACTGAAAGTAATCCTCTTTAATAGGATGGCAGGTCCACAAGGTTATTATGTTAACAGCTACCTCTAATATGTTGTGCCTACCCCTTTTTCCCCTTGTGCTTGTCCAAGACTGGGGGTTTGTTCAACCGATTATGAGTAATAAATTTTCTGAGTTACCATAATATCTGTCAACCATGAAATTTACATATCCTTGTCATGTTAACCTCACACCTCTGACAACCAACTTATCGACTCTCTTCAATAGAGCGATAAGTCCTCAATGTTGCTCTAATTGCAACATATCCTTGTCATATTAACCTCACACCTCTGACAATCAACTTATCAATCCTCCTCAATAGGATGATAATTCCTCAAAGTTGCTCAAATCGCAACGCAATCCTGTCACGTTAATATTTTACCTCTGACAGTTAACTTATCAATCCTCTTCAATAGGATGATAAATCCTCAAAGTTGCTCAAATCACAACACAATTTTGTCACGTTAATATTATACCTCTTACAATCAACTTATCAATCCTTCTCAATAGGATGATAAATCTTAAAATTTGCTCAAATCGCAATCAACTTATCAATCCTTCTCAATAGGATGATAAGTCCCCAAAGTTGCTCAAATCACAATACAATCCTGTCACGTTAACATTATACCTCTGACAATCAACTTATCAATCATTCTCAATAGGATGATAAGTCCTCAATTTGCTCAAATCGCAATTAACTTATCAATCCTTCTCAATAAGATGATAAATTCTCAAATTTGCTCAAATCGCAATCAACTTATCAATCCTCCTCAATAGGATGATAAGTCCCCAAATTTGTTCAAATCGCAATCAACTTATCAGTCCTCCTCAATAGGATGATAAGTCCTTCAGACTTGTTCCAATCACAAGTTCTCCGAAAACTTGTTCAAATTACAAGTCATTACACTTGTTCAAATCACAAGTCCTCCAAACTTGTTCAAATCACAAATTCCCTCAAAATCTTGTTCAAACCACTAATGAAATGCATGCCAAGTTAACATTATACTTTTGGCACTTTAAAAAAGTCTAAAAGGCTTAGTTGAAAACGCCAGGGTCAGCCCCGCGTCTCAACTCCAAAACACGAGAGCCAACACTGCGTCTTAACTTAAAGATGCAAGAGTCAGCCACACGATCTAACTTCAAAACGCCAGAGTTCATCCTTGTAATGACTAGCAGGGACCAAAGCGAGAGTTGGACAAAGAAGATATCCAAAGTATTTCGAAAGTCCGTCCCAGTCAACTGTGAACTTTCGAAAAATTTAGAGGGGGTTCTGTAGGCTGTCTAAAACTTTTAAATGATAGTTACTACCCGCAAAACACTGTCGATGAAAGTTACAATCTGATGACCTTCATAATGACAGATGAGAGTTCCAATTTGATGGCTCTGGAACATAAGGGTTACAACTTGAAAATCCTTATGAAATCCAACCAAGAGATTACGAGAAAACAATCTCTTCAAGCTAAAAACACAAAGCTCAGCATTACGTCCAAGCACAAAACACGGGGCTCACCACCACGTCTGCAAGCTCAAAACGTAGGACTCACCACCGCGTTTCCAAGCTCAAAACGTGGGGCTCACCACCACGTCTTCCAGTTCAAGACGCGGGGCTCACCACCACGTCTCCCAGTTCAAGACGCGGGGCTCACCACTGCGTCACAAAGTACAAAACGCGAAGCTCGTTTACCGAAGTCCAAGCCTAAAACGCAGGGCTCACCACCGTGTCACAAAGTACAAAAATACAAAGCTCATTACCGCACTTCAAGCTCAAAACGCAGAGCTCACCACCGTATGTCCAAACTCAAAGTATGGAACTCAGCACCGCATCAAAGCTCAAAACACGGAGCTCATTACCGTGTTCGAAGTTCAAAATGAGGGGCTCATCCTCGTAACGCAAAGGACACCCTCATGCTCAAAACGCGAGGTTCCCAACCCCGTGTGCCAGTTTTGAGCTAGAGACGCAGGGGTCGCTCTAGAATGCGAAATTCATGTTTGACTCGTTCAAACACGATCTAAACGGTTCCAAAACCGTTTTACGTAATGTGGGGGCATTAACCCTCATCAATGAGAGTTTTAAGGGGGGGCTACCCCCTATTAAACACTCATCATGGAGAGATTTAAGGGGGCGGTTACACCCCAATAAACCCTCATCGTGAAGAGATTTAAGGGGGCGGTTACACCCCATTAAACCCTCATCAAATAGAGTTTTAAGGGAGCAGTTACGCCCCTTAAACTCCTATAAATAGCTAAAAAATTAGCTGAGGCAGGGGACTTCCATTGGAAGAGGCTCACTCTCTCGAACCAAGGGATTTCCACTTGAAAAAGGAGGGCTTTTTCTTTTAGGGCTTTTCCTTTGGATCTCCAATGCCCATTTGAAAAGGGCCACGAAGAGGACTTCCACAGGGGCAAGAAGTCTTCTTTGGAGAGATCAAACTCCTTCTGGAGTTTGCAAAACTCGTTAGAGTTTAAAACTTACTCAGCGAGTTCTTGCTAACGTGGTTCCACGAGCCAAGACGGTCGGATCGTCAACGGGATATAAGACTCAAGCTCCCACCGCTACCACGAAGATCCAGACCTTAAACTAGGCAACTGATCGAGAAAGTTTGTAATTTCTTTTTTCTAAGTTGGTTAGAGAATGATTACTTTGAGAGATTGTAACACATTCTTTTTCTAAGTCAGTTAGAGAGAATAACATTGATTTTACATTTTCTTGAATTTTTCTCGCGAACAGTCCTACAAAGTGATGAAAGACAATTTGTGTCATCAGTGTGCCTTCCTCTTAGGGTCTCCTTGTTCTCCAAAACGTGATGAATCCTCCCTTGATAAGGGTTTTGGCCACTTCTAGGATTGCTTCCAATTTGCAGACATAAACTCAGTCGGGGTCTGACTCAAACTGATTTCGTTGTTATGGACGACCTTCATCCTAATACTATTGTGTCAGTGGTACTCGGTTGTAGCTAGGGTTAGCATTAGAGCGATAGTTGTTATTTGTATTTTAGTTGCCATTCCTATTGTTGTTCTGCCATGTAACTGGCTATGGCTAGGGCTGCTGCATGTAAGGCTGCGGTACATTAACTGCCATAACTACCTAAGCCTTCCCCTCGTGCACGGTTTGGCGGTGCTAGGTTTAACCTTGCTCCCACTATTGACCGCCTTATCGGAGATGTCACCAAGTTGCATGGCAGTGGCTTCCACGCTCTTAGTATTCTTGATAGAATCTTTCTAGGTCTTAGACTCAATAACACTGAACTATTTGAGGATGTAAGTTGGTAGGCCATTGCAGGAAGCATTAATGATAAACTTTTCAAACATCGTGCTTTTCAACTCGATGTCGAGTCATTGGAACATATAGCCTTGGACCTTCTAGTTTATACTTCTGGGGATATGGCATGTCATCTAAAAAAGTCAGGTAAGGTCGAGAAGTCCCATCATTTTGTTCCCCATGATTCTTCTCAAATGTGTCCATTTTAGCTCTCAACTGGGCTAAGATCGTGAAAATAGTAAGATCTTTAATTGCAATTGATTCACAGTGACCCGCACTGACAGATCGATTTGACTACTCCTCTTGGTGACCAAGCTATCCATCATGGGGTGCAGACGTTGTTCGAGCAATAGTAGCATGTGTTGCCCCTATGATAGTTTCTTTGGGCACCTTAGTTTGCTCTAGTTTTGAGAGTGATGTTTCCATAACAGCGTTTGGATTATATTCTGGTGGCTCGGTCATTTCTTCCAAGTTAATGGTCTTTTGGGCGATTCATGAATCCTGATGGAAGTTGATGATCTTGTCCCTAATCCAGGCATTATGATTTATCAAAGAGTGATCTATTCCCCTTCTGGATGTCAGCCATTATCTGCATCTATTCTTGCATATATTTCATCACAATCTCCTGACTTTGGATTTTCTTTATCAACTTTGGAGGTTGACTTCCTTTGGGGGTCAGACGATGGTTCGGAGTTCTCATCAATGTCATTCATCGCCAACTCCTTATGCTTCATCCTCAATCCTTCCTGAGGGGATGCCAATCGGGTATCCAAGAACAACATGAAGTCATTGTACTATAAGTGCATGCTGATTGTTTTGTCTCCGATAACTTCTTCATACATTGGGTTTGTTACACAAAGAGCCCAGGCGAACAATGATGATTTGGTTGTCTTAGAACAAGTCATGTATGCGCGTCCTCAGTAATACTCTAATAATTTATCTGAATCCTCATTTGGATGCTCAGCTTGGATCGACCGATTTTGCACCGTTGGTTTGTCATGTAGGCATGGACAAACCATGACTTATCTACATCAATGAACCAGGCAATATGTTTTTTGTAGAATCACCTCCTCTTGAGCTGGGTCCGCATGAGACCCTCAGATAATCTCTAAAAAACTAACACTCTCGAGGACTAAGTCTCCATAGGTTGTGGTATGTGAGACTCAATTGGACCCTTAGTGTGGAAGCACATAGTGCAACATTGGACATGTCTGATAGTTACGACATGACATGGGCAGTGTTAGGGAATAACAATCATCACATCCTTAGTGATTGGAGATAGACTAGTAACTTCTAAGCTGTTAGCAGGAGAACGTGGATGCTTCATCGTCAAATAGCTCCATAGATCAGTGATCAATTCTGGGCTTCTCACTCCTTTTGGGGCAGGTGATCTTCCTTTTCTTGGCCCTAACTACATATAGATTTTGAGTCTTGATGGTGTACAGGTCATCTTGGTTCGTTCATCCATTTTAGCCTTTTGATGAGCCCTCCTTCTCACACATCGTGGGGTTACGGTATTCAATTCTTCATCTTGAAGTGTGGATGGGATTGTTCGTGATAACCACATGTCTTCGTGAGACTTCAAATTTTCAACTGTGTCAGTTTTGACGGCAACCTGAGTAGAACTTTCCTTCGGCTTAGCTTGACATTCCGTAGAGACTGGTGACGTTTCCTCACTATGTTGGGTATCTGTGGGATGGTAAGAGTCTACAAATACTAACTTTGGCTTGGAGTACTGGGCTAGGCAGCGTGTGATTCTGTCGTGTTCCAAGGTCAAGTTTTCAACCCTTTGAGGAGACTTCCATTTAGCCTTCGACAGAGACTTGGTTGTCTTGACATTCGCGTGGTCCTCAACCGTAGCTCAGCGCGAGCCACTCTATTGGCACCGTGGAGGTATTTCACGCTCACTTGGGGCTTCCTTGATGCTTTTTAAGTATGCCTCGTAAGCGGCATAGCTGATCTCAATAGTGATGGTTTTAACCATTGTTACGGGTGCTATATTATCGTACTACAACATGACTTTCTCATTGGAGGATAAGTCACTTCCCAATGGAGTCGCCATTTATTTTTGTTCAAGATTTACAAAGATTTACAAGATCGATTGCTATAAGGATGTGCCGACACAAGATCTAAGATGGAGATTACGAACTCAAAATAAACAAAGCCCATGAGGAGAGCTTCTTCCCTGCTTGGTTTGGGCTTTAAGTAGTTGTGAAACAGATGGAGGAGAGTAATGGCATAATTAATGCTCTAAAATTCCTCTCCTCTAATTAAATTAAGAGGGGGTATTTATAGGGTTCGCATTGAACTGTGCATGGAGTTCATCTGCTCACAGTTGGGTTCGCGTTCAAGCATCAGCCATGCTACCAATCTATGATAATGGTCATGCACTCTTCAGTCATCTCACATTAAATGCAGTGTGCCTCCCTATCCTCATGCAGTCAACGAGAAGTCATCATCATCATTAATTCTGTCTAATCAAGAGGCTGTATTGTGACAACCCAGCTGAGCATGAGCAATTTGAGTGATATGCTAGGTTTGATGCATAGCCTCAGAACAGTGAGCCTCAACTTATGTGCGTCACCGACTGTCAAAGTTAATGCATTAAGAGGGCATCAGTTGCGATTAGGTAATTGATGGAGAGGTCAAATCGTGTTATGGATTTCACGTCTTGTACACTACTCGCCAGTGTATATGACAATTTAAGCCCAAGCGAGTTTTCCAGTCTGCATTGTATGGTGTTTTGCTAGGTTATATAGAGTCGGCTACATATCAGTTAGATGGATTTGATCATTTGACCAGAAAACCTAACCCGAATAGAGACACGGCCCGACCAACTGAGCCAAACCCTCCAACTATCCAAGTCTAAGTCCTAAGCCATCTTCTAGTCGAAATCCACTAGAGAATATTAGTTCTTTGGAAAGGAAAGGAATGTGTGACATATAATTAGATTTTCAGCTTTTTATTTCCTTTAACCTACTTCCTTAGCTTTGTTGGGTTTGTTTAGTATGGTTGAGTGGCTCTGGGGGTCATCTTCAGGATAACTCATCTTTGTCGAAGGGTCTATACTTTTTGACTACTTACACTAAGCTCGGAGGATGCAACAACAAGTGCTGATGTCGAGTCCACTGCAGACTTGACATTGAACGACGAAAAGTGACCTCTTTGGATCCCTTTAGGAGAGGGGGCTTAAGGTGATTTCTCAAAGGTGTTTGTTCTCTACAGCTTCACAAGTTTTTAGTGAGAAAGTTATAAAGAAGGATCAATGTTTCCAAAGGTGGCTTTATACAAGCCTATGGTGGAGATTGTTAGGAAATAGCTCTGCATTTAAGTAATTGAAGAAAATAGAAGAGTAAAAAACAAAGCGGGAAGTGAAATGAGGCGAAATGACAAGCGGCAGTGATGGGACCGACCAGTCTAACTGTCAAAATCTCTGCAGGCATACTTGCTGGTTAGACTGGTTGGTGAGACTAGCTCTGGCTAATTTCCTGGCTTAGGTCTATTTTGTATTATGTTTGGGTTAGGACTTCTATGTGGTATTGTATCTAGTTTTGGGCTCTATAAATGAGTCTTGCAGGTCTAGAGTTTGAAGAACTAACCAAAGGAGAGTTGTATATTGTAAAAGGGAGATAGATAGAACAAATAAGAGAAATATAGGATTTTGAGACATCTTTTTATGAGATTGAATAGAGGGTTTCTTATGAAATTATTAGATATCACAAGAATCATTGTATCTTTATAATCTCTAGAATAAAAGAAGACTCAAATACCTCCTTGTGGACATAGGCAATTCCTAAACTTGTGTCTTTGTGCTCTTTCTTATTTTTCTATGATTTTATTTCTTTCTCTTTATTTGAATAACTTTTCTTAGGGTTTCCTACATCACTTGGTAATCGATTGGTCTAACACTTCTGTAGGCAACACTTCCACATTGAACGCTAGTTAGTGGCCACGAGCAATGTCGGGTTGTGGGTGGCGTGTGCCACCAATAGAAAGAAGTACCCTTCTGATTTCATACATACCGCTTAGGAGGCTTTAAAGCTGAGCTCTTGTTTCAATACAGTGTGTAACTAGCTGATTGTCAATTGGATGGGCAGTTTAGCTGTTTAGTTGAGCTGATGCCTTGAACATCTTTAGTAATATTTGATTTGAATTATATTGAGGATTTTTTTTAAACATTATTGAGGGATAGAGATCCTCTACATCATTGGTTATAGAGAACCTCTACAATTCACTAATCACAACTCATCACTCAGTGAACCCCATGAATGATATTCATCATAAAAAATTAAAAATTCTTTTAACTATGGGTCTGTTGAGTGAGACAATGTTATTAATCCATATAATCAATTATAAAAGCTATCTACAATCAAGAATGTAGAGAATCATTAGCCCCCACAAACACCAAGCTTTTCCTTAATAATGGATAAAGATTCTCTACATCCTTAATTGTAGAGAACTTCTACAATTGTTTATGCGGATTAATAACAGTGGCTCATGCAGTGGGCCACATAATTTAAAGAATTTTTCTATAATTTTTATTATGATTATCATTCATCAGGTGTATAGCTGATCGGTGAATGCTAGATGTATTTCATAATATCTAAATAAACAACACAACCCTATTCGAACAAAAAAAACATTCAAGCCCTAACCGAACCCATCGACTCAACCCCAATTCTCATATCAATAACCTGAGCATTCTCTAATTTCCTAACTTTTTTTAAGCCGGTGGCTATTGTCATCCAAGCCTAAGCCCAAACGAGATACCACACAAATGATCAAAATAGATTAAATAATCATCTGACATGCATTCAAAATTTGAAATAGTAAAAGAGAATATACCTGAGCGTGGCTCCCTGACTTTGTTAGCTCTGGTAATCATGTCATCGGCTTTAGTGTTGTTTCCCCATAGTGCTTGTTGTCAGGAACTTTGTCTTCGGACTCCTGAGGTTTCCTTGTCTTAGGGGATGTTTGGCTCACTAGGCATATAACACTTTATAGAAAAGGGCATACAGCGGTATTTGTGTAAATAAAAATTTTCTGTAGATTTCTATAAACTGTGTTTGGTTCAAAAAAATTTACAGAAAAACTTTCTATAAAGTACAAAAAAGTACTCCATTTTATAGAAATCAAATTCCTCTCAAAATGGGCTGAAATCAACCAGAAATCTAACACAAATAATTTAAAACTAATTTCTTATCTACCAGTAGCCATTTTCCCAGCCAAAAACATTTCTTGTGGTCGATTGTGGGCGGAAAATCTAGGGTTTTCTCCCCTCTCGCTCCCAACCCCAAATCTAGTGATGTACCAACTCCTTCGCGCCTTTTCATCTTCCTCCAGATCTCATGCTTAGGTCTTAACTTCATTATCGCTTGCTCGAGCTTGAGCTTGAGTTTCTTTAGTTTTCTTGAATCTCGATTTTTTACGGTTCGGTTGATTTGAAGGTTCTTGAATAAACGGTTCTTTGGTTAAAGAATCGGTTTTTGTTGATCCATATCTCGTCGGATTTCTTGAGTACTCGTTTTTGCATCGAGTACTCGCTCTTGCATCGATTTGAGGTTAAAAAAACCCTAAAACCCTTTTTGATCAGCTGATTTGTGGGTTCTAATATGGCTAAAATTTCTTCAAATTCTTCAACAGTGCTCAGACTTGTTCATTTCTTCAATTTTCTTTAATGAACTTTTTATGGTGCTCAATTTCTTTAATTTCTGTGGTTTATTTGGACTCAGAGCACGAGAGCTATGTAGATTTCTAGTCCTTTCATATGTTAATCAGGTGATATAATATCATCTTGGTAATGAACCAAGCCCTTTCCATTTGTTTAGTCCCACAGGCATCAGATCTTGGAACAATCTCGCATCTCCATGCACGAAAAGAATGGTGAATTTTTGGTGCATTAGCATGCCAAAGATCTCGCATTTGGGGCACATGTACTTGTTCTAAGTTTTATATTAGTCCGTCACATCAAATGTTAATTATAACTGAGTTCAGAGAAGATGTATTTGAGGCACAATGTCGGAGTCAATTAGAAATTAAGACATAATACGTTGGACTGAACAATTAGTTGTAGCTTTGAAGACCCATAGTGACTCAAACAGTAATGAATTCCTTGACAAGGTCTTAGATCATTTGTATGAAAGTGAGCATGAGAGAAGGAAGTTTTTATCAAAATGAAGGAGGTGCAAAAGAGGTTAATTGTAAGTCTTCCGGCGGCCCACGGATGGGATGCATCCTCCCTTTGATGGATTAATGTGATCTTGTTAGCTTTGTTATTTTTTGTGCACAGGAGACCATTTTTCTGGTTCACTTGATTTGCATATACGCTTCATGTTGCTAATTACAAAATCCCCACAAAAACTTAAATTTTGTTCATTGCAAATTTTAGATGTTGCAATTCTTGTTGCTAATTCTTAAATCCTACGCAAACTTATATTTTGTTAATTGCAAACTTTAGATATTGCAATTCATGCTGCTAATTGTTCTTGTTGGTTATATTTGTTGTTGGTTATATTCATGTTGCTAATTATTGTTGTTGGCTATTTGTGCATAAATTGAGCTAATAGTTATTGGCTTCTTGGGCTATATAATGCTCGGTTTCAGCTTAATGACGGATGACTTTTTTTGGTACTCAATTTTGGTATGGGTTTTTTTCATTCATGTTTATTTAGATGGGCAATGATGATGATAATAAATTAAGAATGCAGCCTATATTTATTGCATAATGTTAGGCGAGGCAATTTTGTGTGAAATGCAACCTACATTGATAGTACAATGTTTGGGTGAGGCAATCACTCAAAAGAGCAGCCTACGTTGTATCATAAATTTATAGGCGAGACAATCTTTTATGACAAATCTATTTCTATGCTGAGCCGTAATAAGTATTCATGGCTGCTGGTGCTGTACATATGTTGGCAATGATGATGGTCAACTAAATAAGATTGCTAACTACTTTTACAATGTTCATAATAAGATAAGGCGTTCTTTGATGGATGAATTGAATACAATCTACGTTGAACTTGTAAGTTTCAGTCGAGGTAATCAATTATGACAAAAGACCAATGGCTGAGCCAACTTAGTACATGAAAATATCAAAGTAGGACATGAAAATACCAAAGTTGTTCAAGATTTTTTGAGGTCATTGATTTTTATCTAACCGTTGTAAATAAACTTTTAGTCCACGATGCTAGCCAATCCCCTCCTTACCCATATTAGGAACAGTCCCATTGTAACCAACATCATGCGCGTGAGTTAAGAGATCATTCATCTTCCAATTTCTGTAGGAGATATCGTTGCAATAGGGACACTTCCACCACCCATTTTGGTCTCTAACATTCAAAGCATTAGCTTTTAGCATTATTTCTGCTTCTTCCATTATATCCCGCATCTCATCACACTCTCGATCTTCATCTATATATGAAAAAAATTACTCATATGCTTGTTTCTACGGTAGTTTCCGTGCACGCTGATTGCAAAAAATAAAAAACTAAGTAATTTGTCATTGGGAAAATAGTAAAAGAATTTGTAGTTTTTTTAAATGAAATACTTACCTTTGAATTTGATGCACTTGAAGATTCACCAAGGTCTCTAACATTTTTACTCATGTTTTTCAACTTTGCAAATTTCGTGTTCATGGATAGCTGAGGATAGAAGGATTTTATAAGATTTAAGGATGTCAAACTAGTCTTAAAATAGCTGTTAAGCTAGCCGTTGTAAAGTGATGAATGGGATTAGCAAAACTTTTCTATAAATTTTTCATATGCAACCAAACAAAAGAAACGAAAAATGTGCTATTTCTATAAAGTAATGGGCTCATTTTATTGTTTTGAACCAAACAAAAAAAGTACAAGAAACAAAAAAATTAGTACTTTTTGGGTTCTCAAAACTTTTCCTATAATTTTTTATAGAAATATAAGAAAATCAACTTTCGCGGTGTTTTCCTTTTCCTCTTGTTTATAGAAATTGAATCAAACACCCCCTTGAATGTAACTGGTTCTACACAAAATCCTTTGTCAAATCTAGATTTTCAGAAGTGATTCAAACAAAGCTCTTCTAGGAGACCTCGCACTCTGTTCCTTTTTGTTGAATAAACCTATGAGGATACATTTATCGGTGTAGTGCCCCTTGTTAGGGAAGTTTCCTTGAGCACATCCAAACATATTGCCTTGATCGGAGAAAATAGATTATAGTAGGAAAAGAATAAGGAATAGGGAAATAAGAAGAGAAAATAAGGGATATTATAGAGAGATTTGAGAGAGGATAGATTTTCATTCGTACATAAGAAGAATACAATCTCCATCTCTCTACATCTATAAACTCATTACAAGTAAGTTTTCTAACGACTCCTCTCTAAACCACTAAAATATTAACATTTAGTTATTACCCTCCTGGCATAACTTAATATTGGTCAAGTTGGACTTATGTGTTGGGGGTAATGGTTTGTTCACATAGAGCTTCGGAGGAGAGTCCAAGACTAAACTCGTGGTATCTTGGCCGTGTCAGTGACCATATTTCTTGCTAACTTGTTGGGTTAATCCATTGATTAGGGTAGATAATTTTAACATCATCTGCGACAAATCATTGACCCCTTCACCCACCATCTTTAGGTGCTCCCTGCTGCTCTTTAGAGTCTTTGAGACGATCTACCTTGTTGCTCTGAAAAACTTTGAAAACCAGATCTCTGTTGTAACAAACCATTACGATAAAAAAAATAAAGAATTCGAAATGTAAACTATAAAGAATATTGCTAATATGAACTAAGTTATAAGGTAAATAAGTTAGGATAGGCTAGCGCTCTAAGGGGATGTTTGTTTCAATGCATTAGGTTGGTTTTGCTTAAAAATGGAAGTCACAAATTTAAAATTATGGATTATTATCAAATACATTTATTGTTTGTCAAGCTACCCATTTGGGGTTGACACATAGGTTAAATGCATCAAATGTGATTTCCTAATGTTGTGTTGATTTCACTTTATATTGTGATTTTAGTTACATATCCTCAATCAAATGCATGGCTAAACTAAGAAAATTTTGTTAGATTTTATAACTCATACAAATACACCTTACCATCCACTGCAAACAAATAAGTATCTGAATATAGATTTTCCTAGATTCATAGAATACACCAAAATACAATCCATGAACCAGACAGCCCCTAAGCTATGGACGATGGTGTATTCATGACTTATACGAAGTTAGGAGTTGCATAAGTGTAATTTTAAAGTCATTTTCACCCTCTAAAACTTGAGAAAATTGCACCCAAACCCCTTTGTACTTTAGAAGATCGCAATATTTATAGAACAACCCCCAAAGTTACAAAAATCAATGAATCCAAACATCATAAATCAGTCCTCCAGAAAGACTGAAATTTCAATCAATCCGAAACAAATGCTGAAATTACAATAAAATTCAAAACAAAGACTGAACTTAACAAACAGTCCAAAACAAATGCTGAAATTACAATAAAGTCCAAAACAAATGCTGAAATTAAAAAATAGTCCAAAATAGATGCTAAAATTACAGTAAAGCCCAAACCAAATGTTGAAATTACAATAGGGTCCAAAACAGTGACTAAAAATAACAAAACAATCCACAAAAATAAAATTGCTGAAATTTCAAATCAATGCCCTAAACTGTTGAAATTACAAACTAGTTCCCAAAAATTGTTGAAAATTCAAGTCCTTAAAATGTTAAATTACATAATGGCAATTGCTAAAATTACAAGAGTGCTCGCTAGTTTCCATTGCCTTATGCTGAACCTTTCAATTACCTTCTCAACAAATTTCTATTGGGATAGAAATAGCTTTCCCTCTTTCCTGTCTCGATAAATTTCCATCCCAAGGATCTTCTTAGCTTCTCCAATGTTCTTCATGTCAAACTCTTTGCCCAATCGTGCCTTTAAACTTTGAATATCCTGCTTACTCCTCACTGCAATTAACATGTCATCCACATACAACAACAAATATATGAATGCTCCCTCACTGTGTTGCCTAAAGTAAACACAGTTGTCATACTCACACCAAGTGTATCCTGTTGCTAGCATAAATGAGTCGAACTTCTTAAGAGCCTACACGTGCGGAAGGAAGGTGGGATTAATTGACACCTATGATGGAGGTTAGAAAAACCGTTGCACTCGCAACTAAAGAGAGGGAGAAAGTGAATGGTAAATTTAATAATCCACTTTTAATTTTCAAATTTATAGGTTACGTGATTTATTATCATATTGTTATCATTGTATGTGCTAAGCCGGATCACATAGAGGGACGGCGTGGCGGGAGCAAGCCTAAGTCCAAACAACCACCAAGAGGCATGAGAGCCATTATTCGGTGGAATAATAATGCATTGCCTATTGGTGCTTGGGCGTCAAGATTCAATAATTATATCGTGGTTCTCGTACATAGAGCAAACATCATCAATCCTTATTACAATTTCTGAGAACTACCATGGACAGCCTATGAGCAGATATGGAATGAGCTTATGGTAACTTTGTATTGCTTTTGTTATTCATTTATTATTGATTAGTAATAGATATTGAATTATCCTAATTAAAATATGTATGCAAATTTGCAAGAAAGCTTCTACCTTGAGGATTTTGATGTGGCTTGGCACTATGTTTTTGATGTCAAGGTTGAAGCCGTCCTCAAATAGTGGAGGCATCAGATTAAACAAGAAACCAATGATAGGTATTCAGAGGATTGGCAGAGGTTGTTGAACCTCGATGATAGGGTTGATGAGCTTCATTTCATTGCTCTCCTCATGTATTGGGACACTGCTACCGCACAGGTTAGTTTTATGAAAATTACATTATTTACATGATGTATTCAATCATTTCATCTTTATTGAAATACATTTTTTAAAGAATAAATCAACGAAGGGGTCAGCAAATAGAAACAGAAAGGTGCATGACCACCACTTGGGCGTACACTCCTATGCTAACCTGGAGGATGGTTATTGTCGAGATACGGTATATACTATTTAAAGTTTAAATGATCTTAGTGCTTAATTACTATGACTACGAAGTCTCATAAATTTATAAACTACAGGGAAAACTAATAATGCCGCTAAACTTAAAGGCTAAGTTGGCATATGGTTACTTCCGTGATCGTTATAGAGATGACGAGAAGAAGAGGGAGAAGATCAAGGCAAACCTCGAGTTGGTGGCAAGACTTAATTATAACTTATACTTAAATGTTAACTGAATTTCTTCTGAAATTTATTTAAATTTCCTTAGATCTATTCCCAATGTTGTAATTTTTTTTAATCTTATGTGTGTGATTCAGGAGGGATTTGAAGTAGCAACGAAGGAGGCTGCTACACTGCACATGTCTCAAGAGGAAGCAGAAGGCGAGCTGAACCCTCACATGCTATCTCCAGAGAATAACATCACTCTCACTCAGAACCTATTGAGATATAATAGGTAAACAATCGAATCAAATCGAATACTAAGTTCCAATTTATATTTGTTTAAAATTATCAAATTCGAATGCGAACTCTATTATTCATATGTGGAGCTTTTCAAATCTGAACTCGAATACTTAGTATTTGATAAATATTCATGAATATTCATGAATACTTATCAAATATTAAAGTATGTTTATTAAAATATAGATTTAAGATTATTTAAGTCATAAAATCAGTACATAAAACTTATTTATAATATTAAATGGGTTACAATTATCGAATTAGTTGTTAATTATTTGGTTCATTTCCACCCCAAATAATAGGAGAGGAAGATATCCACTGCATGGTGTTGGAGCTTCACTCGGCATAAACATAAGATCATTCACAGCATCCTCTATGTCATCTACAGCAACAACAGCATTATCAGTCAATATTTCTGCTATGCCACTTGTTGTACGTGTCTCCACCTATTTGCGTGAAAAGATTAACTCAAAACTGCACATTCAGGTGACTAAGGAGATGAGTAGTGTTGTGTTGAGGGCCTGCACGATGGATGAGGTCATGGCCTACATTATAAGTTGTTTGGCCGGTGTGGTTCCTGTTGATCTATTTGGTGATGTTATATCACTTATAAACTCGGGCACCAGTAATATTGGCTTTGGCCAGAACAGTGCACAAGTATCTTATTTTCGTGTTAATACTATGTTAATATGAGTTCATTAAATCATTTGTAATTACATATTACTCTCATAAATGTAGAAAATTACATGAAAAATTATATATTGGTCCCCATAATATTCAATAGTTGCATATTATTTTCATAAAAGTGAAAATCCTAAGAAACTAATGCTAAATTGAATATTTAAGGGACTAATATATAAAAAATCCATTATAATTGATATATCATCAAGTTTCACATGAATCTAAAATATAATCAATTTGACCTTCAGGCTGGAGATATTGGAGGGAGCAACTGTGGTTTTCGCACGAGGGATAGAGTCACTGCCGACGAGGGCGAGATGTGAGGTTTTTTTGTATTTTATGCACTAAACACTTTTTTATTTATTAGAGTACTCTACTTTATTCATCTGGTGTTATATGAACTCGGTATTGCTAGTGTAACTATCGTAAATATTCTGATAACATAGATTTTTGCTGAAATGGATGTTGGATTGGATTGTTGGATGTGTATATTGGATTGGATTATTGATTATGTGTATTATATTTGATAGGTGTGGGTGTAAAATGATCAGGAAATATATATTGATCTGTATATCAAGTAAACGTAAAATGTACAGCAAATAAAATATTTTTAAAAATTTTTTTGTGAAATATCGCATCCTAGACGGAATTTCCATCTAGGTTGCTAATACCGCAACCTAGATGGAAAATCCATCTTGGTTGCGACCTAGACGGAATAAGACCTTCTGTCTAGGTTATCTTCCGTCTAGTTAGACCAACTTAGACAGAATTCCATCTAGGTTGAGTCAACCTAGACGGAATTGTTCTAGATGGACTTTTCTAGACGGATTTCCATCTAATTTGTTCTAACTAGACGGATTTTTGGGCAACCTACATGGTTTTTTTCATCTAGGTTGCCTCTTTTTCTACTAGTGAATAGATAACCAGCAATATAACTTGCAACAATATAAGTACGAAAAAAACGTAAGTTTGAGATCACCACCACAGAAAACAACGTAATCACAGGGATTTATAGTGGTTTAGCAAAGCCTTTCATCCTTCATCTTTTTCACTGTTTTAGGGTTTCAAATAAGCTCTGCAGGCATACACCAATCCAAGACTACAATCAGTGTTTCACTTCCCGCTGCAATCATATCCTATCAAACAAGCTGAGAACTAAGTAAATAGGGAATAAAAATATAACTATCAATATGGTTTCAAAAATATATATTACTTGATAATGTGTTTGTTAAGGGAAAATTCAATTTGTCTTTCTGAAGAGCATGTGTTTGTTAAGGTAAAATTCAATTTGTCTTTCTGAAGAGCAATCAGAACACTCACAAAGTCGGTTTTCTGCTGTATATCATCTTCATGATCTTCGTAATCCTTTTGAGGACATTATCTATTTTGACTGCCCTTTGAGGTCTTGTCCCCCACACCAAAGGTCAAATCCAACCATCCAAAAAATGGCAACAACCCGCTCACACTGAATTGTGCAACAATAGCAATTAATGTTCTCCTCGATCAGCTTACAGATAACATCCAATCCTTCCTTCTTCTATGAAATACTTACCAGAAGTAGCTTTCAAGACTAACTGCGTATAAACAAGGGTAATCTGCGTACAGACCCCCTTGTAGTTCTATTGGTGCTGATAGGACTACTGCCCAAGTTCACTCAAGGGTCTATCCACACAAAAAGAACTACACGGGTCACTGAGCTATAGTACAAGGGGTCTATCTACAATTATCCGTAAAAACAAATTTAGGACCATTCTCTCATATTGACCACATCCGAAAGCTTTGGCATAAGCTTAAAAAATTGTACCATTTTGCTTAGAAGGTGATTAATTAACACAAAGTTTTCTCGTCTGCTTCCACTGCTCACCCCACACGGTGCAAAGACAGCAGTGGAGCCTCCCTCCAATGCTCACCATATGTTGCAAAGACAGCAGTGGCGCCTCCGTTCACTAGAATATTGGAGGTCAATAAATGATGTCTGCTCCACTGCTCACCCCACACGGTGCAAAGACAGCAGTGGATCCTCCCTCCAATGCTCACCATACGGTGCAAAGACAGCAGTGGCGCCTCCGTTCAGGAGAATATTGGAGGTTAATAAATGATGTCTGCTTGCGAAGATGTGCTAATGAGTTCTCATGATCTCTCGAGCCACTTTTGAAGATGAAACAATAAGGGTTGGTACTTCACCGAGTTTAATAAGAATAAGAGGTCTAGAGCATGAAGAGATTGATGAAGGACTTAGCCCAAATGATGCAGGCTACAAAGGAGTCGAAGCTTTGGTGGACATCGTGAAAGATGAGAGAGCTCCTTGTGGATTTTCAGTTGATCCAGGACAACGTTTTGTAGGATGAAACTAGCTGAGATCTTTTTGAGACTTGAATTATCAAAGAGAAAGGTTTGTTATGGTTAACGGTAGCTTTTGAGGGGGAGGATAGATTTTTCTTCAAGTATGACAATATGAAGAAATAACTTTCTACACAAATAGCATATGCATCAATTTATTGATTGAAAAGCCAAATCTCCTCTGTCTATGCATGTGACGTGTAAAGAACTTAACTCAATAAAGTCATTAGATTGTGAGATATTAATCTCTAAACTCACCCTCCTGCAGGACTTTGTATTCATCTGTCCCAGTTTGCAGGCTTCAAAGCTTGACTTCTGGTACACATATGGTGTGTAATAGTTAATAGCCCATAGGCTCGAAACTTTCATTGTTTCTTGAGCTAAATTCCTTGAATGTTAATACTAATAATTAGTAAGGTTTATTATGATAATTCTAGCATAGGTAGGCAAAAAAAAAAGCCTGCTGTTTGCGGGCATCCAGCAGGCTTTTTTTTATTATAATAACTACCAAGTCCACGGCAATACTTTCTTTATTGTGATAAAGAATTGCACTGATGCTAATAAATTTGAATATTTTGCTAAATTAATCAGCAAGTTGTTTTTCAGGTTTTTCATATATATGAGGAGTCGTTTTAAAACTAAGAGTGTATTTTTCACAAAAAGCAACCATAATTAACGTTGAAAATTATGCTGAGGGAAAAGACTCTTCAATATTGACGCCATTATATATGACACTGTAACAGTACAGTGACATGTTCTGGCTGAAAATTTATATTCCCAGCAAACCAAAACTACACAAATCTGATTAGAGTCCGTTATAATGAAGTAGGCTGATGACGGTCCGTAAAACTAATGATTACCTTTTCACACATTTGCAAGGTTTTGCTACAAGATGAAGATTCTGCCTTCTTCGTGTCGTTAATCCAGGAGCATCGCCCATGTCTAGATCATCGCTTTTCATCCCATCAGGCAACTCCCAGTCGAACCGATATATCAAATTCGCTAATGCAAGCTCAAGATTTGCAACTGCAAAATGCATTCCTGGACAGATTCTGCGGCCCGCACCAAAAGGAATGAACTCAAAATACTGTCCTCTGAAATCAAGATCACTGTCAAGGAACCTCTCAGGCCTAAACTCTTCAGGATCCTCCCATGCTTTTGGATCCCTACCAATTGACCATGCATTAACAAGCGCTCTTGTTTTGCTAGGAACTTCGTACCGCCGGACGTTGCAATGATCCATTGATTCTCGTGGAATTAGTAGCGGAACTGGAGGATGCAGTCGTAATATCTCCTTTATCACTGCCTTCAAGTAGAACATTTTGCTTATATCTTCCTCTCTGACCATAGTTTCAGAACTGGCTATGCTTCTTACTTCATCCTGCAGTTTTCTCATTGTTTCAGGGTTTCGAATAAGCTCTGTCATGCCCCAATCCAGGACTAGGAATGATGTTTCAGTCCCTGCTGCAATCATATCCTATCCAAATCAAAAAAGATGATGGTGAGTAATAGGAGATAGAAAACAAAATAATTCCATGATTTGTAATTTAGAAAGATTTACCTGTAGGATTGCCTTGATGATGTTTCTACTGAGGGAAAAATCCATGTTGTTGTCTTCATGAAGAGCCATCAGAACACTTACAAAGTCGGCTCTCTCTTCTTGATCATCTGCGTCCTCAGTTTCATTTGACCTTTTCACATAATCTTCGATAATCTCGTCGAGAACATCGTCCCATTTTTTGGCTGTCGCTCTCGAGCCCTCGCCCCCACACCAAAAATTAAATCCAACCATCCAAGTGACGGCAAGAAATCGCTTACACTGAACTGAGCAAGAATTGCGATATTCTCCTCAATTAGCCTACAGAAAACATTGATCCTGCCTTCTTCTACGAAGAACTTGCCAGAAATAGCATTAAACAAGATCTTGCTCGTAAACAAATTCAAAACTTCACTCATATCGACCACGCCGGAAATCTTTGTTAACATAGAGGCCACTTCCTCTTCACGCATTAGTCTAAACGATTGCACCATTTTTGCACTCAGAAGGTGATTAACACAAAGCTTTCTCATCTGCCTCCAATGCTCACCATATGGTGCGAAAACAACATCGGTAGCTCCGTTAAGGAGGATATCGGAGGTCAATAAATGAGGTCTGCTTGCAAAGATGTGATCGTGAGTTCTCAGGATCTCTCGAGCCATGTCTGAAGACGAAACGATAAGCGTGGGTATCTCACCGAGTTTGAGGAGCATCAAAGGTCCATACTTGATCGAGAGAGCATGAAGAGATTGATGGGGGAGTGAGCCCAATTGATGCAGGTTGCCAATTAGGGGAAGCTTCGGTGGGCCTGGTGGGAGCTTGGAATTTGTTGATTTCTTCCTCATGATGATGAGGAGCAGAATTGGGAGCAACGCGAGGATAACAAGGGTGAGAGACATGGTGAGATCCTATTACGGTGGACTCCAGTTTCTGTAATATAAGATGGAGATCTAGTTTAGACTTCTAATATTAAGAGTATAAGTTTTGCTTTAGCTAATGACAGCTTTTGACTTTGGGAGGGTTGAATATGTCTTTAAGTATGACATCAACCAATAATTTTCGTGCAAAATAGTATGTATATTAATTGTTTGAAATCATAGAGGCTGACATATGGACTTAAGAACCAGATTTTCTATGCGCAACAGTGTATGTCATCACTAGGAGCTAATACTCACTACGATTTTGACAGATTCCAACGCAATGTTTCCTAACGAACTAGATGAAGTTGATAATTTTAGACATATTGTTATCAACTTATACTCTATTTCCTGCAATCAAAGTGTAATGGCTCGTTGCGTCACAGAATACCTGAATCCTTTAGCACCAATTAAGCATATTATTAACAATCACAGGGAGGAAACCCATATCAAATTGTCAATGTCGTTTCTTGAAAGAATCTTAGCCTTTCCTCCCGAATAACTCCTCTCAAATGGAGTTGAAACAGAGAATTCAGGAAGTTTAGTATCATACAAACTACCTGTAACTTTTATTTATATTTTAGGATCTTCCCTTGTGAAACTTCTATTACAATTTGCTACTTTCACTTTTACAGCAAACTCATTACACCCTTAACTGAAAGATATGAAACTGTTTAAATATCACAAGTTACTTTGAACATTGTTTATCTGTTAAATCTATTATGACTAAAGCAGAAGAATTCCACCTTTCCATATAAAAAGAATTGTTATAAATTTGAATCCCTCAGTGTTAGAAGAAAGTAGTTTCACACTGCAATTTGTTTAAAGCTACAGCCAATCTTAGTATAAGTGAGTTGTTACTCCATTATCTTAAATTTTTTATGACAAAAAAATCACTATACTGTGAGTAGATTGCACCCTAGTGTTCAAATTATTCATGAAAACCGCGGTGTTAAGTCCTCGAGTGTTATTTTTATGATGGACTTGATGCATTGATCTTCTTTGTGACTTCCATAATTCAAACATTTCCTGCCATTTCTAACAACATACTTTTAAAATGCCTTTTGAGTTATTAAGTTTATCATTATTCATAATTTAAGTGCTAATATTTTCTGAATTTAGTCTCCTACATGCTTCGTAGGCGAGTTGTTTTGCCTCAAAATTGTATGACCTTCATTTTTTTTTTTTTTTTTTGTATCTACTTCTCCTGTACGGAGAGGAGGTTCACTTTCTCGAAGCAAATCCTGGTTCCTTAACGGACTTATAAATATCTGAGCTTGAAGCTGCGGACTCATCTATTTATATTAGCAACTTGGAGAAGAGAAAGCTGAATGGTTTTCTGTATGTAAGATTGTAGCAATCAGCCTAGAAGCGACTTGATAAGCTGAAGTGTAATGAGGACTTCTAGTCAAGTAATGGTGCCTAATCAAATGAGACCATCTCGTAATCCTTCTATAGCTTAACCTGAGAGGGGTAATGTACAAATGGTATCTCAGGTCCAAACTTAATCAAGCATATATTCGATCATTTCCTTACTCGATATTGGACTAGTATGCACATTTTATACTAACCAAACTTAACAGTTAAATTGAAAAAAAAACCTATTTCCTATATTTGACTAGATATGAAACTTATCTTCCCATAATCATCATTGTGAAGAGAGATTTGTCAATCCTCGCCTATGCATTCATTTAATCAAATAAATTCCTTCCCTTGAGAATAAACCATGGTCTTTTTCTTTCATTCGGCATGTGGCTGGCCCCTAATAATA
>JBAKGM010000002.1:12052300-12062808 GCA_037177215.1 Asparagus racemosus | reverse complement strand
GATTTCCTCATTAATGCGACGCCGACGTGTTGTCGTGACTTGAATCCAAGACGGCTGTCCTACGTGGAGGGAGAGAGAGGTCGACTTGGCGACACTCTTCATGCCGCTCGTGAGGGCGTTTGGCTAGTAGGGCTGTCGGCTTCCGGTCGTGGTGGAGACCGACTAATGCGGCCTTTCATGTCGTCCACAAGAAGGAGAGGGGAAGGGTCGGCTAATACCGCCTCTCGCGTTGTCCACATGAGCGGACCGACCAGTACCGCCTTTCGTGTCGCCCGCGTGAGGGGGCCGACCGGTACCGCCTTTTGTGTCGCCCACGAGAAGGGGTCGACCAGTACCGCCTTTCGTGTCGTCCACGAGAAGGGGCTGACTAGTACAGCCTTTCGTGTCGTCCATGAGAAGGGGCCGACTAGTACCGCCTTTCGTGTCGCTCACGAGAAGGGGCCGACTAGTACCGTCTTTCGTGTCGTCCACGAGAGGGGGCCGACTAGTACCGCCTTTTGTGTCGTCCCCGAGAGGGGGCAGACTAGTACCGCCTTTTATGTCGCCCATGAGAAGGGGCCGACCAGTACTGCCTTTCGTGTCGTCCACGAGAGGGGGCTGACTAGTATCGCCTTTCGTGTCGTCCACGAGAAGGGGCCGACTAGTACCGCCTTTCGTATCACTCACGAGAATGGGCTGACTAGTACCGCCTTTCGTGTCGTCTACGAGAGGGGGCCGACTAGTACCGCCTTTCGTGTCGTCCACGAGAAGGGGCTGACTAGTACCGCCTTTCGCGTCGTCCACGAGAGGGGGCTGGTCAGCATAGTGGTTCCTCTACTAGGGCCACGCCGGGCGTCCTAGGGGAGAGACGGCCGAGGTCGACGCCCGAGTCATCTGGCGGAGCTTTCGTTGGTGCGCCCGAATCACGTTTCGCTGTCATTTGGGAGGGGAGTCTTGCTCCCTTAATCGAGAGGGTTATCGTCTGCGAGGGTTCAGGACCATAACAGGCCAGAACACCAAAATACCCTCGAATCCCCTTTGTCAATCTACAATGAATCTCAAAAAATAAGAAATTAATTAAATAACGTTAATATTAGTCAATTAATTATTTAATATATTTATAAAATAATTAAATATTTAACAAATTTATTAACCAATAGTATTATTAAATAATTATTTAATTAATAAGAATAATTAATTGGATAGTTTCAGTATTAATTAATTATTATTTAATTAATAAGAAATTACTTAGAGAAAAATGCTTGTAGCCCTAAAATCTTACCCCGCCACCACCAACCAAAGATTTTTTCAACACCCCAAAAACACCCTAAACTACATTTTGTAATCCTTTAGCCTCCTAAATTAGTTCCCACGTAACTGATGTTTGGAAAAAAACTCAAAATGTCCTTTGATTTAGCCGCCCCTCGCCTGACTCTTTTTCTCGTAAATCATGCCCGCTCTTATCTCTCTCATCTCTCTAATGCCCAAATCACCCCATCCCAAATTGTAACCCTAAACCCAAATTAGCCTTTCGTAAAGAGGAATCCATGCTATGTTCTTCTCATCTGCCCTTCCTTCACTCCTTTCATCTCCGGCTTGCTCCATTCCTTCAAACCATGGTAGGCGAGTCATAGCAGAAGACAATCTCCCCTGTAGAAGACTTGAATGATGACGGCTCGCAGTATAAAGTCACCAAAAGACCAAATTGGAATAAGGAGTCGACTAATGGGGTCACAAATGCTGGAGAAACAATAGAAATGGTTCTCGAGGACATCACAGTTAATCGCCCCCGCCCCCAAGCCTGATTTACCATGTGGATGAAGATATTCAACATCAAGACGGCAGCACAGACGATGCAACCAAAATTCTCTTAGATCTAAAAAAAGAAACAAAGAGGAGAGTTTTGGCAAGCAAGAATTAAATTAACACCGAAGAAGAGAGTTGTTAATCAAAATAGTTAGGAGTGGTTGTTTACTACATACTTTAGTTGTTAAGTTTATATATAGGTTGTTAATTTTCATACCTCGTTGTGATTGATAGTTGTTTGTTGTTAAGGTACTTGTTTAATTTTGAAATATATGTGTTAGTTGTGAAGGTTATCGTTAAGTTGTGAATGTTAATTGTTAGTTGTTAATGATATTAATTAGTTGTTAAGGTTAACGATTAGTTGTTGGGTTATCAATTGATTATTAAAATTATAGCTTTGATATTAGTTGTTAAGATTATCAATTGGTTCTTAAGAATACAGTTTATTTGTTAAGGTTATAAATTAGTTGTTAAGGTTATTTCTTAAGAATCGGTTAGTTATTTAGGTTATAATTTATATACAAACTAATTATGTATTTGTATTTTACTTTTTAGACAAATGGTTGCATCGGAGTTACGCCTTATATCAAGCTTCACTACATACTACGAGTTTATGAATGCGCTAGTCTCACTTATGGATAAAAGGCATTGGGATGCCTGTGAAGATTGTGTTTTTAGACACTGTGCCCATTTTGACCCCCCAGGTCTTGATCTTCCCACTTTCAAATATATGTTGAGATAGTGGGACCAGACAAAGAAGAAATTTGTCTTCACAGATTCCAAAACTAAAGAAAACATTGAATGCTCATTCAACATTGAATGGGTATTAAACCATACATGGTTCTCAAATGAGGGGGATTTTGTTAGTCCCAACTGAGATAGAAATAATTTTATTTAGCAAAGGTATTTTGCCAAGAAAGAGGATTACAGCATGGTTGCACCCCATCACCTGCCAGATATGTTATTGAGGCTCTCCTCATAAAGCTCATACGGTCTACAAAGCATGATGAGGTAAAGGTCTTTATCCTACTCTAGATCTTATATCAGTTGAGTATGATTTTGTGTCCCAACTATATTCTTGGAATCATAAGACACTTGCTCGAGTTTGTTGATAGTATTAAACAAGTTAAGAACACTGCTTAGAGGACCTATATCTACGGTGAGATAAATTCTGCAATTGAAGCTACATTAAAGGGTCTAGAAAGAGGCAAGAAAAATGTTATACCTGCAAGGGTGTATCTAGTTGGTTTCTGTAAGTATTCCTACTGTTAAATGTTAAGTGTATTGATTACCTGTTAAGTTTACTGCCTGGTTGTGAATGTTACAAATTAGTTGTTAAGTTTACTAATTAGTTGTTAAGTTTACTAATTACTTGTTAAGATTACGGATTTATTGTTAAGTTTTTCAAATTAGTTATTAAGATTTTAGATTGGTTGTTAAGGTTTCAGATTGATTGTTAAGTTTACAGATTAGTTGTTAAGTTTTCAGATTAGTTGTTAATGTTTAGATTGGTTGTTAAGGTTTCAGATTGGTTGTGAATATTACTAATTAGTTGTTAAGTTTACTGTTTTATTTATTAATGTTACTACTTTATTGTTAAGGTTTATGCTTAGTTCTTAATCCTATATTTCTTATGTGTAGTTTTGGTATTATCAACTCACTGGCATCAAGAAGCCACTAACTAGGACTAAATCAATGCCTCCTCTCATAAATTGGGTGAGGCTTGGAGATGTTGGTGGTTCACTCAGAACCTCAATAGTTGAAGCTAAAGTTCTGAAAGCTAAGATTAAGCTTCCAAAAACCCCTCAAGAATATCCAAGAGGGGAGAAGATGATGGCTAAGGTTTTTAAAGAACTAAAAAAAGATTTGCAGGAGAAGGAGAAAGAGAAGGAGAAGGGAAAGGAGAAGAAGAAAAAAAATTAAAAAAGAGCAGTAAGAAAAGAATGGATAGGGAAGAAGAAGAAGGATGAGAAAGTTGAGACTGTTAGAGCACATAGCCTAAGACAGGTTACCCCCTAAACAAATATCTGAAGAGGATCAAAAGATATGAATAATCTTCCAGCATGGGTAAACATTGTAGTTGTTACTGATTAGTCGTGAAGGTTACCTCTTAATTGTTAAAGTTATCTCTTAATTGTTAAGTTATCTCTTAATTGTTAAGGTTATTAGTTTATTTTTCATTATTGCTACTCTTACTATTGCTCAGGTTATTTCTTAGAATCTTGATGAAGCCGCAGAGCAACATGATGAGGCAAATTGATCAGCTAGAATTACTTCAACATCTCATGTTTTAGAAAAGGATCATGATGATAAATCAAAATTTATGTCACGATGTGGAAAAAAATATGAAAACTAGAGAGCGTCCCATCGAGAAGAGATATCTACTCTATCTGATGAAATACAACAACTAAATAGGGAGTTGAGGGCACTAAATCTGAATATCAAGATAAAAACTGCACAAGAACTAAGGATGGACTTACTCCATAAGAATAATTTGGATATGCCCACAAAGAAGCCTAGCCGTCCATATTCATATATGAAACTGGTGAACAATAAAGGGATGGAGAAGATAGAGGTGATGAAGACTAATAATCCTTCAAAAGTGATGAAGGAGCAAGCTACCAAAGGTTAGTTAAGTTTATGGTTAATGGTAGTTGATAGCTGTTAAGTATAATAATTAGTTGTTAAGTTTATAGATTTTTTGTTAAGATTACAGTTTAGTTGTTAAAGTTATAGATTAGTTATTAAATACACAGTTTAGTTGTTAAGGTTACAGGTTGATTGGTGAGATTACAATTTAGTTGTTAAGGTTACATCTTTATTGTTAAGGTTACAGTTTAGTTATTATAGGTTGTAGATTGATTGTTAAGGTTACAGTTTACACGGAAGAGTTTATAGATTGGTTGTTAATTTTAGTTGGTAATTGTTAAGTATAATTAGTGGTTTCGTTATTGATGTCAATTTTTTAATGTCAAGAACTCCACCTAAGAAAGGCACTCCACCTAACAGAGAGGTGGAGAAGGAAGGCCACCCATCTGTCAGAGAGATTGAGAAGAAAGATTTTGTTGAAGAAGATGGACTTCGTAGAAATGAGGTTGGTTTTGTTGTTGATGATGGAGAAAACGATGCTGAAGATGATGAAGTTCATTTTAAATGTGAGGATGGAGGAAATAAACTTTAATAAGAGGAATGCAAATGTGGTAGTACCCTTGCAAAGAAGAAGAACCAAAAGATTGGTTAAGCCTTCAAAGCATGTTGTTACCTCTTATACTGAAGGAAGGAGGAAGGTAAATAAAGATAAGCAGAATGAGGGGAATAAAGATATAGTGAAAGTGGGTTCTTATGAGAATATTGTGCTCACCAAGCTACTTGGCGATCCCCTTGAAATTTGAAAGATCTTATATATTCTCATATGCTCAAGAAAGAAGAAAATTTTCTAGAAGATTTAAACATTGGGATTTCTTTTCCTAAAGGCGTCGTGATCAAATTGTATGATGAGCACCCCACATTTCTGCATAACTTTACCATCTCAGAAGATGTAGCAGCTAAACTGACAGAAGAGGAGAATACATTTCTCAAATATTTTTGTATTTGTAGGGGCAACAAGTAAGTATTTAGGTTATATATTAAATTTATTGCTTAGATGTTAATGTCATCTGTTAGTTGTCGTCTGTTAGCTGTCAAGGTTATCTCCTAGTTGTGAAGGCTATCATTTAGTAGTTAAGTTTACTATTTAGTTGTTAAAGTTATTTGCTTAGTTGTTAAGATTATCTCCTAGTTGTTAATGTTACCGTTCTATTATTAGGTTTACAATTTGTTGTTATGTTTATCCGTTAGTTGTTAAACTTTATTCTTTATTGTCAAGGTTAACTATTGGTTGTTAAGATTATTAATTTTTTTATAGATTATTAGAAGTGTACAGTTCTGAATGGTCAAACATAGACAAATTTGAGTCACTTAACATCCTGTGTGGTGGTTGACTTGATGATAGTGTAAGATTCATATGATAACATGCTTTATTATGCCATAACGTTATTCTTACTAATTATATTCAAACTAATTATATATTGTTTATCATCTTCTAGGTTACTGAAGCGCTAGTCCCTAATACAAAAAGTTGACAACTAACTCTAAACCTTAATAACTAATGCCAAAGGTTAACACTCAAGACAAAAAGTTAACAACTAACACCAAATGTTAACATCCAATATAAAAGATTAACAACCAATACAAAAGGTTAAAATCCAATACAAAAGCTTAAAAACTAGATAAGATCGTTGCATGTTGCTTGGTTGTGACCTTCTATGTGGCATCGAGAGCATTTAATAGGTTGGGTATTCAGTGACTTGTTGTTCCTTCATCTAATACATGGTCTTTTACGTCTTTTTCTAGTAAGGAGGGGCTTTAATCTACGATCTTCTTGCAGTACAACACATTTTTCATAATCTAGATAGAAAATAGGATTGGTTAATTACTTCTTCTAAATACTTCAACAGTCATAATTAATCATAATAATGATAAATATCTCATCCCATCCTAGTAATCGCAGCACAAGCGTGCTTGTAAGAAATTCGCGTGATATCCAAAGATCTGCATGAACATGTCTATTTCTTCAATTCTACACGGCAGGTTTTATTAGATTCAACCTCCACAATAACTTTTGTTGAATATTTAACATGTAAGTAGCTTCCTTAATGAATATTATCTGTTAATACTATCTCAGCTTCTGGACATAAGTATCCAGTTCATTTCGATGCAAAAACCCTTCTATCAAGCATGCACTCCATGATTTGCTTGTGTATCATCTCCGCCAAAGGTAAGATTCGTAACGTTCGTGCCTTTTTTATCCAATTGTTGAAGGATTCAGTTACATTTGAACTAACATGGTCATACGTGTAAATTACATGAAAAAATCTCATAATTTTGAATATGCAACATTAAAAACTAATGTGTAACCTTAACAATTAAGGTGTATCCTTAACCACTAAAATGTAAACTTAACAACTAATATGTAACCTAAACAAATAAACTATAACCTTAACAACTAAGGTGTATCTTTAACAACTAAATTGTAACATTAACAACTAAGGTGTATCCTTAATAGATAAGCTTGAAGAAAGAAGGGCGGATTTCAAATGCGGTGAAGGTTCTGTAAATGAAGCTCGGAGGCACTCAAGAGAATACTTATAAGGCAAGCAACGCACACGTGGCGGACGATAAGCCACCCCGCTGCAGTGTAGATCAACGGCTCAGATCGAAGCAGGGATCCAAATCATCCCTCGAAAGACGAACCGCAGCCTCTCGTAGGCTCTAGCGCCTCAAAGCGTGGGAACTGATGTGACACTGACGGTTCAAGTACAACGACGTCATCCACGATGACACGTCTCAATCACACTCCACGCCTTACCCTTTTAAATTTTAAAGAATGGGCTGGCCGTGCCAGCCAGCCGCTAAGCGCCAAACTAAGCCGACAACTCGACCCGCGCACAAGCGATGCTTGGCCAACCTAACCCTCACGCAGGATCACACGGCCGGAAGTAGCCCTAAGTGCGAGTGAAATAGACAAGAGTTGACAGCAAAGCTCAAAGAAAAAATGAGATAGTATAAGAAGCGGGACCAACTCTTTTATTACCCAGTGAAAAAAGGATACATGTACAAAAGAATATTCGAAAATAAGATAAAATACAAAAGGATGACGAATCGCCAAACACTCGTGTCGGCTCAAAATGTCGGGGGTGACGAAGCTCAAAGGGTAGGGTCGCTGCCTCCCTCCTCTGCTGAGTCGAGAGCCCCCTCCTCGCCAGTCGAGCTGCCGGGCGACCGACTTAAAGCCGCCTTGCGATCCTCTCCGCCCATGTCCATCTGAACGTCATATCCGCCCCCAGCTTTCTCTATGTCTGCAAGAACGTCTATGAGGTCAGCAATGACGGGTGGATATCGAAGTCGACCCCGTGGCTCGGTTTGCCCTGTAGGCAGTTGCGCCATTAAGAAGTCACTGCCTGCCTTACATGCCAGGGCGACCTCGGTCTTCCCCATGGCGCCTTGGCGAAACTCCTGGACGATGCTGGGTCGGCCCCTCTCCAAGACGACCGCCTCGTAGACGGACGACTTCAGATAAGACATTTCATTATCCACCAGGCTCAAGGCTTTCTCGAGCTCAGCACACCTTCTACGAAGCCCCTCGTTGGCCATCTGCTCTTCCTCCAGCTGAGACTTGGCTCGGTCGGCGACTTGTTTCTCGACAGCAGCTTGCGTCAAGGCCAAGTCGCGCTCCCACAAGGCCTCAGCAGCCGAACCGAAAGACCTGACCCCCTCACCGACCTGGTGAAGCCTCCGCTTAAGGCGCTGGATCTCAACCAATTTCCTTTCGTCGAAAGCCTTAAGCTCGGCGATCAGGTGTTCCTTCACCTCCATCTCCCTCCGCCAGTCATCGAGCTCGGCTTGTTTCGATGAAAGCTCAGCCACAACCCGATCTAGCTCAGCGTTCTCGGCCTGATCCTTCCCCGCGCTGCTCTTTCTGAGTGTTTCGTAAGCATGATGGCCCCGAGCCAACTGGCTGAACAGTTCTTTCTCTACAAGGCATCCCCGGGTCAAATAGCTGCGGAGGATCACATGCAAGCCTACATCAGGGACCGCCCTCAGAAGATCCTCATCATGGGGGAGACTGAATTGATCCACGGCCCTCCCCTGGTCGGATCGAGACTCAAACACCGACGATCGAGCGTCCAAACCTTTGGCAGCGACAAAGCGGTATGCTGGATCCGGCTCCTCATCACGGTTGCCTCGGGGAGGGATTCACCCAAGCATCACCTCCTTCACCCTGGCCCATGCCTCCACTCCTGACTCGGCCAGGGTCGGGAACCCGCTCTCTCTCTCTCTCCGACTGGCTCCTTCCCGGGGCGATGGGACTCCCCCCTATCGCGAACGCCAGCCTCCGCTTCAGCTCGGGTCTCAGGCTAGCTAGGAGCCAGCTCGGGGGCATCTTCCCCCTCCTCCCTAGACGGCTCAGGGGGGAGCTCGTCATCCGTGTCATCCGACTCCACCTCCATGGGGGCTTCGGCCCTCGCACCACGCAGTCGAACCCCCCTCGGACCGCTCGAGGTCTTTTTCTTCATCCTCCTACAGAAACCTCGCACGATGCCAGCCGACACATTCCCAGCTGCGGCTGCAGATCGTAGGATGCCTGACGCCCCTCCCGAGGTCCGTTCCTCTCGAGGCCTCTTAGCTGGCCTCTCCAACGGCCTCTCCTCAAACTCCTCAGAAGACTCTTCAGCAGGGGCTGCCTCGGCAGTAGACGCCAACCCTACCTTTCCACCGAATGTCAAGTTGGTGGCCCGTGACTCGTCTCGGTCAGTGGGAGGTACGGACGCAACCCCGTGCAATCTTAGAACCAACTTGTCAAGAAGGGCCGCCATTACACGTGGCCCGGTGTAAGAAGTGACCAGATCCAGCTCATGTTGCTCCTGGGCTGACAGAGACTTGGGATCCAGAGCCTCTTTCCTGATCTCTGGCCAGTTCGAGCAACCGAGATTCGAGTCGTCTCCCTCGACCCAGACGAACTTCTCTCTCCACCCCTTGTACGACGAGGGAATATCAAGAACTATCTTGAAGTCACCCGTCGTATGGAGGTGGAAGTGAGCGGCCTTATGGACCGAGACGCTCACCAATCGGCTCAACACATTTATTGAAGGAGGGATCCCCAGCCAAGAACAAATGACGACGAAGCCCACCAGCATAGCAATGGAGTTAGGCGTCATTTGCATCGGGGACACCTCTAAAGCCTCAAACACCTTTCGGAGGAAAGGGTGTAGGGGCAACCTCAACCCGCACTCCAAGTGTCTGAGATACAGAGGGGATTTCCCCTCGCCATGGTGGTATACCGCCGCAGATTTAGCCAGAGCAGTCAGTATGAACTCCTTCAGGATGTCGAACTTCGAGTGCAATGACCTCATCTGCTGAGCGGTCACTTTCGAACGGAAATCTTCAAGCTGGGTAAAACGCTGGGAATCCATGGAAGGAGAACGTCGGATCGTCGGAAAATCGCCGGAAAGTCTAAACTTCGGATGTGAGTTAAGTAAAAGCGTACCTCTTCCGCTTCTAGAGCTTTATAAGGACTAGTCAGCCCCCTGATCTCCTCCACCTGTCCCACATCCAACGATGGGGATTATCCCGCTCGAAACACGAGGCGCTGGGCGCAGGAAATGAAGCGCCAGTTATTTAAGAACAACTGCTTACGTCAGCCACGTTCCTCCTAAAGGAACCTTTGAGACCCGCTCGACATAGACAGACTGCGCCGCACACACCACCTCGGGGCTGACTCATTGCTCCTGTAGGCGCTCGGTACCTTTGTCTCGCTCGCAGAATAGTCCCCCCGTTGGGGCTGTCTCGCCATCATCCGGGGCAACTGACACACATGCAGTCTAGTCCCAAGGCTCGACGCGCGGGCTAGCCCCACTGAGCCGTCCCGCCCAGAGGATGACTCGAGGGACCCCTACGCCCCAAGAGCATAGAGCGCCCGGGCTAGACTCTAGCCGGACACCGAGGACACGCTTAGGGTCGGCGCCCGACACAATGGTCAGGACCTTCACCCAGCGAAGGCAGCCAGTCAGCGTCCGTAACCCTATCGTACTAAATTCGACCGACACCCGATCGCAAGGCCAGTCCTTAGCGCCACTCAGACATAAAGTGCGTAAAAGTTAAAAAAGGGATAAATCGAAAAGCAT
>JBAKGM010000002.1:12041453-12052200 GCA_037177215.1 Asparagus racemosus | reverse complement strand
GGTAGACCTAAGATGACTTGGTTAGAAGTAATTAAGAAGGATATGATTAGGGCTAACTTAACGGAGGAGATGACCCATAACAGAGTGGAATGGAAACATAGGATTCATATAGCTGACCACAAACATTTGGGATAAAGCCTTGGTTGTTGTTGTTGTTGTAAGATCAATGTATAAGAAAGAGATGTGAAGTGTAGGATATACGCCCAAGAAGTGTACGAGCGCTTTAAATTAAAACATGTATTATATAATTCAATATATGTCTGAATCAACATATTCATACATTCAAGAAGTGTCCAAGTTTTGGTACAGGTATGGTAGGTGTCAGGTACGGGTACGACTGCCCAGTTGAAATACCCATGTAACATAGTTGGCTGGTGATGGTTGTGTGTGCATGTGTTTTTTAGGAAATATATACTAGATGTCGACAAATGTCAAGAGCTAATCTGAGAAATTTTAGAGAACTTTACATGAAACCTTTCATGTTACTCATTAGGGGCATGAATTCTTATTGTATAAAAAAGGCTGAAATTTTTGTGTTAGAAATTAGGGTTAATTTTACTGAAACCCCTAAATTCTAGCCATTTCTTAAAAAATTTCCCTCTTTCTTTACCATAAAGTCTTCCTAAGCTTGTATTTCATGACTCAATGCAAACAGAAAGTAAAATAATCCATTTATCCTCTCTGTACTGCAGATAAGTTAAAGGTTAATGAACTAGAGCTCTTACAAGCTTAGTTTATATATTTTAATAATAGGCATATAACCCTAACTTCTTCAACGCTTATCGATTATTTCTACTTTTACCCCATTTATCTTTCAATTAGATTAGTATAACCAATCTTTTAAGCACTTTTAACTTCATAACCCCTAACATTATCTTCTCTCTCTCTCTCTCTCTCTCTCTAAGCCATCTTTATCAAAACCACAAAGTTTCGTGCAGGCTAGATTTAGATAGATCGATATAAGTATAAAGCAGTGATGCAAGTTTGGATTTGAATACAATATCATTACAGATTATGTATGTAGAATTGCATTTTGAGTGAGCAGGTTGTGGACTGGTAGTTTTCAGCAGTTCTCTTATTAGGGGGGTTGACCATCTCTGTTCTTATTCTTGGCTCATAGCTGATAGCTCAGAGGGTGACAGTAAAATTAATGAGTAGTATCCAAAGCAATTAGAAAGTTCTAGAGAATAGACTGTAAAGGCTAGCAGTGTGTTTAGTTATGTGCCATCATAGTTGATTATGTAATTGATTACTGCGAAATGCTTTGAGATACTCTAAGGATTCTAAGAGATGTCTTATTCTGATGATGACCGGTGAAGATTACATGTGGTAGCAAGAGCATTGGAACTACTCGTATGTCTGCTACGATTAGGAAGAGAGCAATTACCAAAAATGCACCCTTGTCCAACCCCTATTGCTAGGTCTATCACGCGAGAGGTGGTCCAAGTTATAGGGTCACCACACCTATTAATAATGTCTTTGTATGCTCGTCAATACCCAGAGCTAGGACGGCTCAAAAGCTTGCACTTGATTAGAGACCCAATCGTCAAGCTAGAGGAGTTTAACACCCCCAACCAAGGAGCAGACTTAACTTGCGGATATATAGACCAAACATTCTATAGACAGATTTAGCTAGCTGAGAAGCAAGGAGATTAGATGGGGAGATGATTCAAGATCAATAAGAAATTGGCAAGTGGTGTTGGAGGTAATTAAGGAAATGAATGGATGTGATTAGAAAATGTTCAAGAAGAAGATGACTTCCATTTCTCCCAGTGGTGAACCTAATCCTAGTTTCGCACATGAATGGATAAAGAAACTGGATAAAATATTTACTATTTAGGATTACTAACTACTCTGATCGACGGAAGGTTGTTTATACTTTATACCATAATAATGATGGAAGGAGAAGAAGAAAACTCATGGAAGCTAAAGAATGTGCTTCGGGAAAGAATATTGAGGAAACTGACTTACAAAGAATTTCAGAGAGCATCATATAATAATTACTCGTTCAATTTGCTTAGGATTAAAGGTGGAAGAGTTTTGACCATTAGTCTAGCAAACTAAGAAAATGGCTCAGGGGCAATTTCACTAAGAAAATGGCTCAGGGGCAATTTCTTCGCACCGCATATTGTTGTCATTTGACTGTCAAAAAAACAATAAATTTTTAAGGGCTTGAGCAAGAGATTCGGGCCAGGATGACTTCCTTACTGAAGACCACATGTGAAGTAGTGGGGGCACCGATAAGTAATAATGGAGGAATGCAAGGTAAGTGGAATGCGCAACCTAAAAGGAAGAGACCTGATAGTTTAATTAATGGTAATTTTGCTGGTGAACCTCTAAAAGACCAGAATTTCAGAGATTAAAGCTCACAGACCATGATTTCAGTGGTAAGAGGCCAAATGCAAATACTTAAATTTATGAGCAGCGGTGCAGATACATGGTGTAAGCATTCATAGCATGATGTGCCACATCAATAAATATTGCATTGAGTGTAGTTTAGGTCACTGTCTCAAACGAGTGTGAATCGAAGGAGGGTTTATACTTTAATTAGAAGGAAGCTCAAGAGCCAATGCAGTGATGATAGGTGCAATTTCATATCTTTTTATTATGCTATATCATGTTTGATCCAGGATGTAAACATTACCTGTACATACAATGAGTAAAAATACCTGAGTTGTTTGAGATCAAATTATTTGTGGCACCACCGACTAATGTTTTTTAAGAACTATAAGATGCTTAAAAAACAAGAGAGTCAGCAGTCATTGAGCAGACTTGATCCTTCTAGAGATGCATGGCATTAACATGATTCTCGGAAAGCACTGGTTAAAAGACATCATGTACCAATCTTCTGTTTTGGATCTAGTCATATTTCATATCCTGAGGCAGCACATGTTTAGCTCGAAGCATGATAGTACATCTCATGCTTTTTTGAGTCCTATCAGCAATATAAGCTTAGATTCCTTTAGAAATGGATGTCCGCGACATTTGGCTTGTGTTTTACACCAAAAAAGAAGTGAGACTTGATTACATAAACATTTCAATTATGCATGATATGATATTTCCTAACATTGTCTAGATTACCACCAGATAGGGAGACTCAGCACTATAAAACCAATACCTAATATTGTTCCTGCTCCTATATCCAAGGTTCCTTATAGGATATCACCCATTGAACTTGAATTGACAATCTCGTTGCAGGTGTAGTTTGACAAGAAATTTATTCAGCCTAGTGCATTATCTTTGTAGCTCCAAATTCCTATAGAAATGATGTAAGTATGAGGCTGTGTATTGACTGCTAAAAGTTGAATATGATTAAAGTTAACAAAAGTATTGCTTGCCTCATATTGAAAATTTGTTTGATCAGTAGCAAGGTAGATCGGATTGTAGCTGGCTTAAGGCTAACAAGGAAATTAAACTTAAGACGACACTCCATACACAAATGTGTTATGAATTCTTATTAAAATCTTGAGTTGGCACATGCTCGTGTTGTTTTATGAACTTCATGAGCAGAGGATATCAATAATATCCAGAAAGTCCTTATCAGATGCCATAAACTTTCATAGCATGAGGATCTTTGGTGGATTGTATTCACAAGCTCGAAAAAAGAAACTATATGTGACGCCAAACAAACATAAATTTTGGTTAGACCTTTTCAAACCAAGGATGGCATTCCGGTAGACCCAAAGAAGATATGGGAAATTGTCAGTTGACCTACAACAACCACTATGAAAGAGGTCTACAATTTTGCAATTTTCTAGGGTTGACTGGTTAAATAAGATTATTTGTGAAGATATTTTCTTGAATTGCGACTCCTTGACTTGATTAACAATAAAAATGAGATTTGAATAGATTTTAAAAAAAGAGTATCAAAGAGTTGATATATCATTCATTATTTGTATTGATGTTGTGCATTTGAGATAGAGTGGCTTTTGTTAACAATAAAGATGCTTCAAAAGGGATTTCATGGAAAATTCATTCCCATTGATAGCTGAAAACGTATGAGCAAAATCATCCTATCTCATGATTTCGAGCTTGGCTTGAAATTAATTACAATCCATGTAAAGCAAATATTATAGTTTCAAAATTAATTACAATCCAGGTGAAGCACATATTATGGTTAATGATTGGAAATGATCCCAGGTAAAGCACATATTATGGTTAATGACTGGAAATTATCATTTCCATAATTGTTTTATTTGAACACTATTAGTATCTAATAGGCTGCAACTTCTGTAACTTACAATATACTTGTCCAAATTTGGTGACAACATAGTCCTGTCAATTTGGATTCAATCAAGCAGATGTCTGATGACCATTCTTTTATCAACAGAATGGGAAATGTAGCTCTGTACAAAAATCGTATATGCAATAATTATATTTTTTTTCCTGTTACTTAGTTTCAGAAACATACTACTCCGGTTGAGTAGGGAACTCTCACTGTGGCCTTAAGTTGACCAGTAAACATCTCAGTAATGAGTTGTTCCTCATTGGTGAACCATTTTGATGGGGAAGTCTTGGATATGAATTTGATGAATAGAGCCCTTCATCCTCCAACAAAAATGATTGCCTATGATAATTGAGTTCAGCTAGAAGGTAAATAAAGGTTGTAAGCAAACGAGTTGTTGCAGTATAGAGGTAGAGATACTTTATTCCCAAGTATATATTGGTTCAATTCTGCCTCTAAGTGGGGGTAGAAAAGGTACATAATTCATATGTGTTTGATATCTAAAGTACAACTAATCCAAGTATCCAACATGTACCTTGAAAAAGAATTTCCACCTACACTGCACTATAGCACGTTATTTCACAAATCACAACTTGGAAGCAAAAGCCATACATGTAGCACGAATAGAAGGTGTAATTACATATATCAAGGAGATAGAATCAAGAAAAGCATAAATATAAAGGCTGAGAAAATGGCTTATTTGACTCACATCTAGTTGCTTCCTGGAGCTCTTGCTTCCATCTTGCTGTTTTTTGTCTTTCTTCTCTTTAACCACCTTTTCCAGAAGTAAAAAAGGAGTTATTGTCAGAAGAAAAATAATGCTGGTCATGCAACTTAAACCACAAATTTGCAGGGAAAAAGACCACCAGAGGGTCCAAGATTACCTTATCCCCTCTTACAGTAAGGGCGCCTCGTAATATCACGGCCAGTTGACGGATGAATACAAAAGCATGTTGATATGCACTTGGTACGTCCACTCCATAGAGTTCAGTTACACAATTTCCAAGAAAATGAATGTGCTGCTGCTTTGATCTACTTACAGATTTAGATAATTTACAATTCATCACATAAGCCTTGTACATACCCTTGAGGCAAGTATCAAGACAATCCGAACCAAGTCGAACACACAAGTCCCTTAGGAATAGGAATGACACAATTGGGAGTGCACCTCTTCCAGTGCCCCATGAATGGAGTGCTACCTGAAATATTATGCTTGGATTTAACATTAACCAAAAAATCTTTTAATATTTGAAACACAAATTTATCCTACATGTATAAACAATGTAGATTAGCGGTCACATTTATAAGCCACCATGTTATATAAAGTGTATGATGCAAAAATAATCATATACCTTGATGTATTTCCTCAAGAGAGTAGGAAAGGCAGCTAAAAATACACCTGATGCCTTCACGCGTTTCAAGGTGAACGAGATCATCTGCTCATCGGTCATTTCTGTCAATATGTGAAGTGTGTTGCTAAGATATATCTTCATTAAAGTGCCATGTTTCGTCCAGGTTTTTGTGGCTGTTAGATCCATAATTGTTTCCTTTTTCCCTCCAGTGTTTGGAGCACCAAGCAAACCACGGAGAATGCCATCCATTTCATTCAGAACAAACACCATTATTTTATTGAAAACATTGCTTGAGACGATACTAAATTTTGGTGATGTGCCGTCACTGTCATCACCACAATGGCATGCTAGACGAAAGGCCCGCAACAGAGATCTTATTGCACCGAGCTTTCTTTCTTCTTTAATTGCTTTGCACCAGGAATCAACCATTGCAGTTGTAACTGCTTTCTCTGGCTTCTTCTGTGACTCCTCGGCAGGTTGAGTTTCCTCATCAGCCTCGAAATCCGTTTCTTCATCCTCCTAACCAATACAAGAGACAGACAAGTTGATTCACCAGTTTCAAAAATTAAGAACTAGTCATCATAAATTAATATAAAAACTACCCACATCAATGTCTTCGTCATTGAACTCCAGAAGCTCCTTATCATGGTCTTTCAGATATTGATAAAACTCCGGATCCTGTCACGAGAGAAGAATAAAGCAAAGTGTCGCAAATTAAAATAAAGGATCACACAGTAAAAAAATTATGAACAGATACCATAACTTTCATAAAGAACATGAGTACCAATGATGCATTAGTGGAACTACTAATAGGAAATATGCGTCATTTATAAGCTGAAATTACAATATTTTAGAACAGCCATCTAGAAATTAAGGCTGACGACTTGCATAAGCCTAAGCCCAAAACAATATAAACTTGTACTATGAAATTACACAAAACAATGTATATCTGTTTTACCGTCTATATCTCAGCTGGTTATTTGGGGGGAAACAATGTCTATACCAGTCAAAACCCCAAAACTGTGAATTGAAAAAGAACATTTGGGTACAAAGGCTGCACCTTTTCTTGAAGCCTTTGCAGCTGCTCAACATGCTCTTTAGCTTTTTTGCGGGAAAGGGACACGCTTTGACCGCCGGCGGAGTTGCTAATATCTAATTCCGCAGTCAACTAAAGTTATCTCATTTCGTAGGGGAAAAATGAAGAAAATAGCACAAAAGAAAAGCCAGGAAAATCAATGGAGAGGAAAGAATACCTGAATCCTCAATATCCGACATGGTTATGAGATCGAGAAAGCGGCGTCGAAGAAGGAGCGGGAGTCGACGAGCCGGCGATGACTAAGCACCTCCGAGGAGGCCGGAGGTGGGGCTAGGGTTAGGGTTCGGATGAAAGAGAGAGGCGCCGCGGGGATAGCGGAGAGGGGCGGTGAGCTAAAACCCTACTGACTGGTAGAGGTGGCAAAATCCTTACCCGACCCGTTTTTAGTCGGCACGGGCGTCAAGTTAAACGGGTACGCGTCATTCTTGGGTTGACCCGACTAGCCGTTAACTAGAGATCATTTCATTATTTAAATTCAAAGTTGCACGAAAATATCATTGCTTTCGTAACCGTATAAATAATCTCTAAACATCTCTAAAATTTCAATCGTTAAAATAAGGGTGACGACGTTAACTTTACCCGTCAAATGACATTAATGCCCCCTAATAAATTCACCCACCCATTGTAATAAACTCCTCCTTTAGTTAAAATTTCTCTTTTCCTACAATTTCACTATCTTCCCCCCATATTCCAAGTGTCCTAGGGTAACATTGGATCACGAGTTTGGATTTGAAATATGCAAGTTAGCAATCTGGAACTTGATGGAGTTGTAAGGTAGCGTGGATTTGGATTAGGCGATGGCCGAAGTATCTTCCCTCCTCTTTTTTGCCAAAAATTAGGCGCATTTGCTTAATTCCTTATTAATTTATGATTCTCATGTGAATAAGAGTGATTTGGTCTCAATTTTAAGACATTGGGTGTTAATTCTGATTTTATTGTCTAACAAAAGAGGTTTTCTTTTTCATGATTGTTTTATGGATTAAATTGATTACTGTAGACATGATTTTTGTGTTTGGCGATGTCACTTATTGCTAAGAGTTACTAGATTTTTGAGTTTGGTCATGTTTTCTGAGTCATGTTTTCTGAATTCTTGACACGCACAGCGCATTTGAGGCTGTTTTTTTTTAATTGTTTTTGTACCCATAAGACCTATAAAAAAGCCCTAGGAGCTCTCAAGGTTGGATTTTTTTTATTAAATGGCCACATTACGCTTTTTTTTTTTTTTTGCCCTTTTCTTTTTTTTGTAGGGATTAATGGAGAGAAATTTATGAACCCCGGTGGTACCCCAGTACATTTTGCTCCATTACCCATTACGATCCATTAACTTACCCATTACAGAAACATGGATAAAGCCAGCCCCTCCAAAAAAACCTGGCCAAAATAACCAAAATCCACAAAATACCTTAACACCAGAACTATTACAAGACATGACAGAACATTTTCTGGCCCTAAGCAGCCAGTAGTCAGACTCCTAGTACCCCAGTATATACATTTTTTTTATTTCTTCTAATTACCTTATTCTCATGTCTAAAAGCTTTGCCTGATTTTTAATATACTGCTGATTTTCCTTGATTTCTTGGCTTATCTTAGTGTTATTTTTAATGTCTTCAATTAATTGGTTTATATTTATGTCTATGATCTTTTTCTATTTTTTCTCCCATGCTTATTATCATATCTACCATACTATTTAACTGTGGTTCTTTACTGTGAAGTTCATGTACATAAGTTTTCTTAAAGCAACATCTTTGTCTAAATCCGTTTTCTATAATAGTTTTATTATCTCGGTCTAATTCTAAATTTAAATAACCAAATGAACAATTTAGTGTGAACAATTTAGTGCGGAACAGATGGATGGACAATTATTTAGATATAAAGAAAAACTGTCATCAAAATATAAAATAACATATTACATGAAGGAAACATTAACAAATTTCCTGCATATCCCAGTAACGATTAGCCTAAGAGATGTGACTATGAATAACTCCTGCTCTTTTTAGTCAGTTCGAGGGCCTGTCGATAGCTACACTTGTCGGGCTCAAGATGGCGCGTGGTGCTACCAAAACAAAAACCCCATCGGTTATTTTCGGAGAGTTTACTCCTCTGATCGCTTTCCTCCTTCCTTCTTATCCGCTTTCATCCTCCGTAATATTTCAGCCTCCATTGTTTTCTCCTCCGATCGTTCCCTGTTGTTCGCTTTCGTCCTCCTCAGGTAAGTGGATTAGATTTTTTTTTCCCCTTCTACTTTCCTTTCTTGTGATTATTTCTCTATGGAAATTTTAGTTTTCATATTTTTTTCTAGATTCTAAGAGGCTGTTGTCTTTACTACTTGATTAGTCAATGTTAGAATTTGCTTTTCTTGCCATTTTCTTTTCGAGTTCAATGTGTTCTCCCTTTTCATTTGTGATTTTATTATTCGATTGGCATTTTTACTATGGGTGACCTTTTGATGGGTTTGTTGGGAATTTCACTAAGATCCAAATTATTGCGGTTCAAGAAGAGGATGTCGATGAGTGAAGATGGGTACGTTGAGCACATGATACCATGTGAGGACACATCATCACTCCATTTGAAAATGAGAATGAGTTGGTGAGTTTTTCTTCTTTAATTGCATCAACTTTCTTGAGAAGAAAAATTTTGCGTCAATTTTGAACATTCTTGTTGTAGTACGATACTTATCCAAAAATAAAAGAAAATTTAGTAAATATTTATATTTGGAATTGTGTACAGCTCATCGGAGTGACTAATACATCCTCTGAGCAAGCAAGAAGAGGGAAACATATCCAAGGGATTCCTTGGGATAGATTGCATAATACAAGGGGAAACTGTAGGAGAACAATGTTGGAGTGAGGATGTTTCTACATCTGGGGTACTCATAGGTAAGTCGTATCTTATTATTCATTGAAAATATTGTGGTTTGTTTTTTGGTTTTGTTTGCTTACTGGGGATTTTGCTGCTTTGTTTAGAAATGAAAGAAAATGGAGAAGGGTGACAATTATTTATGAGTTCAGGTGTGATTTGAGATTGGCGCATTTGACTATTCTGAATTTTCAAGTTACTTAGTGGTTATCTCAACTCAACTCATTCTTTTAAAAATTCTCTCTGAAAATTAATGATTCTTTCATCATGCTAATAGGAATTAAGAGTTGAAATGTCAATGAACGTGGAAATTAATATTTACTATTAAATCCATTTGCTAAATGCTTAATGCAGAAGTAGAAGTTCACAAATTTGTGTTGAGTATCATTTCTAAAGTTAGTCATTGACTGATTCTTTTTTTTTTTTCATTAATTTGTGCCAATTGTCAACATGTCATTGGCATTAATTTCTCCTAACATGCCATTTTCACTGATTTTCCTGATTAACTATATTGATTTTGTATATTGATTTAAAATTGACAATAAAATAAAAACTATAATATTCTTTCTCTCTATATGATTTTCATTTGAGGATTCTTTGTATGATTTGCATTTTCAAAATAGATATGCTCTTGATAGAAGAAAAAAATTAAAAAATCGATGAGGAAAGACATGAAGGAAAATGATTTTGTATTGATGATATTTTTTGATATTTTTCTTAAGAGTACAGTTTAAGTGTTAAGATGTAGATGTGCCACTTCAAGCATTCTTTAAAATCTAAACTTTCAACTTTGTATATAATATAAATTAAACAGGTGTTTTGTAGATAAAATGTCTTTTATCTTTCTCTTTTCACAAATTAGTAGATAAAATATGGCTATCATCTTTCTCTTTTCACCTTCTCTTCATAAACTTCAATTTCGTGCATTAACTACATAGAGCATGCATATGCAATGCATGTGTCATACTCATGTTTGTGAGTGCACGTGTGTGCATCAATGCCCAAAAACCTCAAACGAGAAGTGTGTGTAAAAGGCCGAAACCTCAAACTTTATCATAAAAAGCTCTTCAGGCAATTTCATCCCTGATAATAGAGTTAAAAATTGCATTTAATAAATTGGAACAAACTTTTTCTATTAATTTTGTTGGGCGCAGAGTTCACGCCCACACGCCGCGGAAGCGTTATCTCCTGAGAGAAGCTCCTGAGTTATATTCCGTC
>JBAKGM010000002.1:12025147-12036478 GCA_037177215.1 Asparagus racemosus | reverse complement strand
TCCTATAGCATGAGCAGTGTGAAGGCACATTGCTAACTCCAATAGCTTTAGTATATAGATAAAAGTAGTAGATTTACCAATCTAAACAAATAAAGAAGATAGATTTGAGATTTATTTAAAGAGTTCTATTAACTAGGAAAGAATCACAATGTGATATTCAGAAAAATCAAGGGTAATGTTGTCCAAAGAGAGATTTTTCCAAACTAAAAAAACTTATTTTTTAAGACTTTACAATAACAATAATTTCAAAAGCAAAATAAGATTACAAATTATTTTATAATAATTATTAACAATATATATAATCTTACCAAAAGTCATTTAACAGTAACTAAGTAACTAACATTACAGCGAATAGCTTTTTATCAATAATATTAAGTTTAAAATTATATAGATAGTAGTTACATCATCAAACTGCATAAGTTATACAGTTATTGATTATCACAAATCATCTCACATTATTTTCATGATATCCTACTCTAAATGATTATTCCCAATTATCTCACAAAAATATCTGACTTGCAAAAAATTATACCACTTTTATAATTATTCCACTTCTTGTAAAAATGTTCTAATTGACTAACACCCTCATAGGATAGAGATTTTGGTCATTTCACACTTATATGCACGGGTTTGTGGAGAAATTTTGAAAGTTTAGGGGGATGTTGCAAGACAACCAACCAAAATTAAGGAGTAAATATCCTATCAGAATCCCCGCATAAAATATACCGTTCATGAGTGGTTAAAAGGATAAGTTTGAGAATTGTGGCGGATCCATCTATGTACAAACCATCCCCATGTATGTATAAACCATCCCACTCCTATAGGGAGGTTCTGATTAGTTTCCTACTCAAGTTTGAGGGTTTTTTGGTGGGGAAAAAGGTTCATGGGGCTTGCGTGGGAAACCCTCAAAGTTCAGGGAGGTTCGTGAAATTCACCCTTCTTCTTTATGCCTTTTCGAATTAAACGCCGGTGTTTTTGATAAACCCTAATTTTAAACTGAGTTATCGCTTTTCCATTTCTCTCAAATCTCAATCTCATCTCTTCCCTTCCACTGAAGCAACGTCGGCAATCATCTGAGGGCACTAAGGCGACCTAGTTAGTCTTCAACTCTGTTCTTTTCCCAGTCTCATTCTCTTTCTCACCATTTTCTTCTTCTTATTCCTCTCAAAATCTTTAAAAAAAAAAATTATAAATGTGTTGTCTTTAACATTGCTATTTGGCAATAGAATCGACCCATTTGATTTGAGTTATAGTTTCTGTTGTTTTAACTTTTAGTTAGATTGTTCAGCAGGACCAGGATTATTTAGTTAGATTTGATTATTTGTTTCCTCCTTGATTCCCTTCATCTTCACTTAAACTGTATATTAATTGAATTACTTGAAGCAATGTAGCATTTCTTTTACTCTGGGTCTAGATTTGCTGATTCTATCCTCACAATGTCAGCTTTTATTAAAGTATTTATTATGGAGCAAGAAGAATCCACCAAGCAAGCTTCCATTCAGTTCAGGTGCAGAAAGATTGCTGCTCCTGTCATGGAAAAGCCGAATTCTTTGTGTCCGGCTGCTGTCCAAATCGTGAAAGTTGGAAGAGATCAAGATTCAAGCAAGGGGATTGAGTCTCCGACGCCGGAGAAACCCGAATGCAGGAGAAAGATTAAGGGTGCCAGTTCAATTCTGGAAGGAAAGAATCTTTTTAATGATTCCCATGATGATGGTGTTGAAATCCAATCAGAGAAAAGTGATCCTGAAACCAATAACAAAGCAGATTCTACTGAAAGGAGCAATTTTGTGCTCAATAGGTCACAAGAAGGCGATATAGTTGAACTCCCAGAAGAGTGAGTTTCATAAAATTGCCACTTTGTATTCTTGATATGCTTTTAGTGGTTCTATACTAGCTCTTGGATTCTGATGGCAGGTACGACATCCTCTCTGTCCTTTTTGACCGGATGATTACTTCTATTAGATTGCTTGCTTTGCGTAAAAGGTTGCCCATTTTTCGTAACATTAGTACTCAAGTGGAAATATTATCAAAAAGGTATTATAAAAATAATGAGTTTCGTTGGCTTGAAGAAATTTGTTGGAAACTGAGGCTGACTATTCCTTCGTTTGTAGGAAATTATTATGCAGTGATCTTGCACAGATGAAATATGCATTTCCTGAAGCCATACAAATTGAGAAGATACTCATACACGATGAGAAAAGCTTATGTGTTGTTCCAGACATGAAGATCACCCTAGTCCAGAGTGTCATAGAAAGCACTAATAATGCTGACCAATCTGCTTCAGTGGCACTTTGCAAAGCTTTTCATTCAAGGCTTGTAGATATTTTCAAAGCCAATCCAGAGGTATTGCTCTTTCATGCCTATGTTTATGTAGAAGTGCTCGAAGGTGTTTAACTATTATGTGCATAAGTGCAACTGAGATGAAGACCTCTAAGGAGGAAAAAGGCTTCCGTGATAGATTTAATAACCAAAGTGAATGTCTAGGAATGAGGAAAGAATAAAACTTTAGCCGGAGCGTTGGATTGACGACGAGGAATGTTCTGGAACTTGTGATTTAGTTTGAAGAGGATACGGTGGATGTTAAGTTATTTCACTTTGAATACATTTCCCTCAAAACTTTAATGCATTCCCTTAAGTTGTATAGCATAAGTTAGCTGGGCGGAGCAGCTTTTATCTATTTTTCTGTTATGTTGTCAGTATCCACTCCCATAATACTCAATCAACCTGTTAATCTTTGAGAAAACTGGAAATGCAATTGGTTAGCATTTTTAGTTCATTTTCCTAGGTTCTATGTTGAAGGAATTCTTCCATCATATAGTTCAAATTCATGGCCCTCAAAATAGTTAGAATTTTGAACTAGTAAAGAATTGTACTTTGTTAAAATGGAGTTATACTTTACTCAAAAAGAGCTATATTTTGCTAAAAGGAGTCATACTTTACTCAAAAGAGCTATGTTTCGAACAATCAAAATTAGGAGATTCTAAGATTTCATATTTTCATTATAATGTATTTAAACATATATTATCTTCTTTTTCGTTATTCGCAGACTTTCCTTACGCATATAGTCCAAAACTTTTGATTTCTTTCTTGGAATGGTAGAACTCATAAAGAGCTATACTTTACTAAAAAGGATTTATATTTTACTCAAAAAGATTTATACTTTGCTAAAAGGAGTTATATTTTACTTGAAAAGAGTAATACTTTGCTAAAAGGAGTTATATTTTACTCGAGAAGAGTTGTACTTTGCTAAAAAGGAGCTATAGTGTACTTAGACAGAGATATACTTTGCATTCTAATCCAAAATGTTTGAATTCTTTCTCAGAGTGAAATAATTCATAAAGAGCTATACTTAACTCAGAAAGAGTTATGCTCTGCTCAAAAAGTGCTACACTTTGTATTAGTGAGGTATAATTCTGCTATAAGAAGTTACAATATGTTTTAATTAGCTTTAAATAGTCAAAACTAGGACAATCTAAGCTTGCATACTTTTGTTATAAAATTGTCACATTTAAGCTATGAAAGTCTTATATATTTATAGCTGTTATACCTCGAAAATCATTATGTCCTTAAACTAGACACGTGGTGGAAGTAGTAGGACTGGACAAATGGCCGACACATACAATCCAAGTCCAAGCTGTCAACTCAGTTGACTTATCTGCGCGACCCGGGTTTGAGACGAAAGGCGTCCCCAAGTCGGTCTCCGTGGGTGAGTCCGAGTCGAATCGAAGAACTTTGAGTCAGTTTTAGTAAGGAAGTCCTGAACAAAGAATGACCAATAGTCGTATCAACAATGTTCACATTTAATGATGAATAGTGCAACGCTCATACTTCGCCACCAAGTCGCCATCGCATTTAATGCATGGCCAAATATCACGATGACTTTCCAGCAACGGTGCCCCCAATCCCGCCAATTCCGCCGTTCTGTCGCTATCACATTAAATATTATGAGTGTGGTTTTCTACCTTCGACCAACTTAGCATGAAAAAAAGGTGATTTCTAGAAAATATAGCCAAGCAAAGAGAGGAAGCCACTGACATATAGAGAGCACAAAGAGAAGGGAACCACTTACGCTATAAGGGATAGCCAAGGGATCTTCATGCTTCAGAAGATTGATTTTACTATTTCATTAGTTTTCACATCTAATTGTTTAGTCTCGCTGTTAATTGCCATTGAGACAAGCCTCATCAATAGCTTAAATATTCTGAATTCATCTTGTTGTGTGGTAGAAAATATTAAGGAAATGAAAAATGCATAAAACTCAAATACATTTACTACTCAAGAATTAAACTTAACCAATGACATAGAGAAGAAATCTTACCTTGGAGGCTAGAAAGGACGAAGCTAGAAATGGCGACAGGGCGATGAACAGTGAAACAAACTACATAACACTGGGAGATCTCCGTTCAACACATCGGAAGAGGCTGATGAACGTCAAATTGAGAGTGATCAATAGCCATCAATCTAGAACATTAGGGTTTGAGCATGACTTTGAAGATCTTGGGGATTTGATAACCGAATGAGATTACAACTCCATTTGATCTTAGACAAGAAGATGAGAAGGGTAATTTTGGAAATTTAATGTTTTTGACAAATACCGTATGGATTTTGGCTGTATTTCAAGGATTGTGTTTAAAAATAAATCTTGGAGGGTATTTTGGGTGTATAGGTGTTCATGAAAGTAGGCGGATTTAAAAATAACTGACAGTAAAACTTTGGGTTAATAAGCAAAAACCCCTTTTTTTTGGTTTGCTTGGTTTGACAGTCTGACGGGTCGTATGCGTATAACTAAGATGATAAGGAATTAGTTTCATTACTTCTTTTGCCACTTCCAATTCAGTATTGTTTGTTTCAACTTTTTTTCAATTGCATTTGGATCTGCATCTAACATCCTTCATAAGAAGTTAAAAAGAAGTCTACAAGTTCTTTTTCCCCTTTCCGGGTCTATGCACCTAGATGAAACTGACTCTTCATATTCCCTTTTGTTCTATTAATATTTTCTAACCACCATATGTGCCTTAGAGTAATCAATTAAGTAATTCACACTTGAACGTTAGTCAAACTATCTGAGATGGAAGTGCAAACTTTTAACTCAATGATCTCAAATTATATTAACAAAACTAACCAAAACAATATTTATAGTTTACAAAGAATTATCTGCTAGAATTAAAAGACCGCACTTGGCACTTGTGATTCACATTACTGAAGTCCATTGTGTTAACCAAAACCTATTCAACCTCGGGTCGTTTTCGAAATTGCTAACATTGGCAAGATTAGATAAAAAAGGATTACACTTGGTTAGACCCTATTGACTAGTCATAAAAAAGCAGAGACATGCATAGAAAAATGACATAAACATAAACTAAGAAGATGAGGAGCTTAATCTGTTGTGCTCACCTCTTGCAGCCTGCTGTCTCCAACTGTGGCACGATTTTCTTGGGATGCATGGAATAGATGGAATGTATTGCAAGGTGAACTTGACACTTTATGCAACCCCACTTGACTCCTTACAACTCTTTTCTGCTCTTGAAAGTTTAAGAGTCAACTTGGTTTCATCTTCGCTTTGTGGCATTAAGAAGAGAGCCACTGTATAGAGAGCTAAGCAGAAGCTTGCATAAGTAAAGGAATATACCTGTTTTTCCCTCCTGTTTCTGTTGCTTGTTCTGCATAAAGTTGGGGCAACCTAATTTGACTGCTCCTAGATGGTTGTCCTGTGTAGGCGGTCAACTTGGCTATGCTTTAGCAAATCGATCCTGGTTATGAAAGAAAGATGTGTTGTGATTCAAAAGCTAGCAGCCTTCTTGATGTTTTGATCTAGGCATCCATCTCAAAAGATGTGTGCTTGAATGTATAACCCAATTCTGAAATTCACAGGGCCACAACAATGGTAGAATTTGTGTATTATTGCCCAACTCTTGAAATAGCTATTGAAAGTTGAAATAGTGTCTATGTAGCCACCTTCATTATGTAACAAAAGTCATCTCTAAGGGAAGAGGAGATGATGACATGCTATTAAACTGTTAGTTGAAGAGCAAGGTGCAACAGCGATGTCTCATGACTTTCACCTGTATTTCTGGATAGTTGTCGGCAATGTAAATTAACTTTGATTCGTGCACATTTATGTTGAAGACTTCATGTCCGAAATTACCTTGTAAATTTAGTTTCTGAACTCCTCAAGTTCATGGAAGAATTGACGCTGTCAGGCTCAGTATGTATGGTGTTGAACTCATCAAGTGGAACATTGATCCTAGTGTTTCAACTTTGGTTTCCTGTTGATTTTGGTAGAGCATTGGCACATTGTGTATAACTTGCTCAAAGAGCCATTGCATCTTTGTCAAGCACTAATTGCCTGAGATCCTTGATTGACTTATAAAAGTTACTCCTTAGATATTGAATGCGTTGTGGAAGTACATAAGCTTCAACGTTAGATACTTGTTCATCTATCTTTCCTGGACATTCTTAACTGACTGTAATTGTCAATCTCAATCTTTGCTATTAATTTGCTTTATGAACTTTTGCTGGAGCAATTGTACGTAGATGGAAGTTGATATCCTTTTTTGATATGAGGAAGACTCCTTTAGAAACCGACGACAAAAGTTTCCAGTCACATAAATGACAGGTCAAACATACCATTGGCTACATAGTTGATAAATGGTCATAGTCAAAGTAAATAATAGAAATAGCCCATAAAGCAAGTCAACTATGAAATCCTGAGACAAGTAGTCATAGTAAAACTTATGGTAGATGATTTGATAAAGGACAACATATTTGCAATGGTCAACCTGCGTAGTTGTAAAATGCTCTAACAATCCACTCAATTTTTACAATGATCACCTTGGGTATTTATAGTCCTATGGCAACCTCCATAACATCATGACTATATGTTTACTGTTCCACTTATTCATTTTCCGTCAAAAAAGTCGAAGGTATGAATAGCAATTGTGAGTAAGAAGCATGGACGGTAAAATGACCCTTCTAGGTATAGGGCTAAGAGGACCATAGATCAATAGGAAAATCCTCACGAGGAAAGGTAACTCTATTGTAATGAGGTAAATCATAATGAGAGATGATTATGGGAATGCTTGTACTTGAGATTTTTATTGCATAGTAATTGATGAACCATTCCATTATGTGACAGTTTTTTTTCTCTTTCACAGACTAAGTATCATGTCTTTAACATAAGTAGGGGTTATTAAATTATAACTGTTTTTACTTTGGTTATCATCCTAAGTTGCATTGATTACTATGTTTGAATCGTCTGTATGATACCTCATTTTGGTTTATGGAGAACAGGGCATTGCTATCCCCCAGGCTATGCTGCCAGAACCATTCAGTCAAGGAAACCAAGCTATACCCAAAATGTTGCTGAAGGGATCATCTGAAGGACTTCCTCAGAGGACTTCTGCTGATCTAGAGTTCTTGTCAAGTGCTTCCCATTTTTCCTCATCTTTTCATCATCAATTTTCTCAGAAAATGATCACAGAAACAGAAAATATAGAACCACCCGCTATTCCAGTCCCATCACTTTCTATTTCAAGTGTTGACGAGGAGATAAAAGTTAGTAAAAACCCGCAAATGGAAGCTATTCAGTACCCTGTTCCTCCAGTTAAATCTCCTGTAAAACCAATCTGTACTCCAAGTCGAATGACACATCAAAATTCTGAGATCACTCCTGCCAAATGCTCCTCAAATAGAGATCTGTTTATGACCGAAACACCATCTCAGCAGACACCCAAAAGACCTGTACCCTCCACTGATGAAAAGATTGCTCCTGGGAATGAGAAGTTGGTTACTGAACCCAAGGCGGGTAACTCAGTTAGAAGGTCATTAATCCTTTCTCCATCAAAACCTGATGGAAGTTTGTCAAATGCACTTTCCTCTATGTCGGCACAAGATGGGGTTCATAATGCTTGCAGAAAAACTACAATAAGCAAAAGTATTCCTGGAAATGAGGTTATGGCAACCAACCTGTGTCAAATGGTATGTTTCTTCTTGACGTATGTTCTGTTCAATTGCAATACATGATTTATTGTGGCTAATGTCCTTTGGTTACATGAATAAAAAGGGTTCTATTTTCATGCTAGAAAAAAGTTAATGCAAGACTAGAAGCACTTCACCTTTGACGACTATGCTCCCTTAGCAATGTAGACATAAAGTAATATACAACAAGTCCTCAATATGTAATGAGAAAAAGTGCCTGGCTTTCATATACTGTTTGTACAATAAGTATTTCCTGAGCTGCTGAATCGGTAAGAGCCACATATACAATGCTATTTGAAAGTGCTACCCTTCTCTTAGATTAACTAACTTATTCAGAAGTTACGCCTCTGATAAAATTTATTCAAATTGTACTTTGGGATAGTTGTTTCTAATTTATCTTTATTATCTTGAGGCGCAGACTTTTACATAGTTGATTCTATTGCTATAACAAACTGTCTCCAACGTCACTAGTCAACAGAGCATCCTGGTTTTCCCTAAGGTGCTAGAAGGTAGATTATACAACTGACTGTCCAGTTTCACCTTTTCCATAATAAAGTACGTTCCGTATGCATGACTTTCCTTTTGTCTATTTGGACTCTTCTGCAATTGGCACATTGTACTTGGATTCTATGACACCCCTTAACGTTTTGCTTTTTCAAATGCGCATCTATCTAAAAAATGGAAGTTACATCTCTGCAAACTCCAGTCATATTTGATTTAATTTATGAGAAACAGAAACAAACAAACAAATGCTGCCTCTGATGTCTAAACAGGTATGTTCAAGCATGAGATGCAAGTGAAAGTTAGTTTCCATGTGCTTGGTGCTAGATTGCATGGATATGGGTGTGGGTGTGGACACGAACACGGACGCGGACACGGGACACGACAAATTTGTAACAGACAGGATATAGGCACACGGATGTATAATACACACATATATGTATTTATATAATATTTACATCAGATCCTGTGATCCCCCACATGGGAAATTTGGTCCCGTACCTGCGTCGGGTACATTTTGGATGCGGATGCACACCCAAACAGCAGGGACATGGAATTGTGTCATTTCGCACACGTGAGGGAAAACAAAGAGCTTATAAGCGGGAAAATTGATTAATGGGCCAATCAGGTTTCTTATATGAACCCAATAACCCAAACCCACTACTTTAGTATACCCTTGTGGCTATCTTGTTATTGTTCCCACCGCGTTTCTCCCTTCCCACTTTAGAACCCATCAAACTGAAGCTCGTAGACGACAAAAGCACCGCCTTAGCCTTTGTTCGAAGACAAGGTAAGTAATTTTTTTGAAATTTGACTTTTAGGGTTTTTAGGGTTTTGTTTAAATTCGTTTTTGGGTTTTTCTAAATCCTTTTAGGGTTTTAAATTTGCATTTAGAGTTTTTCTGATTGTGTTTTATCTAGTGAGCTTCCAGTTTTAGGGATTTTAGGGTTTTTAAATTTAACCTCTAATTTATCATATCCAATTGAGATAATAGAAATTGAACTGGGGTTTTAACAATGACTTTGTGATAGTGTTATGAAATTCTAAGGCATTTTAAAAATTTGAGTTTATTTACTCAAGAATCTGAAATTAATTTAATTGCATCTCTAAAATAAATTACAATTATAAATTATTTTTAATGCTTGTATGTGTTTATATAGGTAACTGATTTAGTTCTAAATTGTCTATTGAAGTAAAATAACTTTCTATTTCTTTATGTAATTATTTTCTTCTTGATAATTGTATAGAATTAAGTGGAGACTACAAGTTCACAAAGTGAGCTAGAGGATGATAATGCTCCTCTTTGGAGATATGTCACAAAACTCGGAAAAGCAATGGAAGGTGGTGGAAATTGGAAATGACAATGCAATTATTGTCTTGAAACTTTTAAGAGTTCTCATTCGAGAGTAAAAGCTCATCTCTTAAGACATCCATAATTTGGAATTAAATGTTGTGCAAATGTGAAGAATGAAAATGTTGTTGAGGTGAAGAAAGTGTTGGAGCTTGCGGAGCTTAGGCTGAAGGCAAAGGAAGGCAAGAGTGTTCCATTACCTACATCAAGAACAATCACGACAAAAGAAATTGCTAAGAAGAGAATAAGTGAGGGGAACACCATAGAACAATCCTTTAATTGTGGAGCCCGAGATCGTCTACATGGTCTCATTGCCCGAATGTTTTACACAGGGGGCTTATCATTTAATTTGACGAGGAATCCATACTTCATCGAAGATTTTAAGTCTGCGACAAAAAATTCACTTGGAGGTTATGTTCCTCCCGGTTACAATCTTCTAAGAACAAGCCTCTTGCAAAAAGATAGGGCACATATCGAGAGGTTACTGGAGCCCATGAAATTGACAGAGAAAGAGAAGGGTGTCTCTATTGTTAGTGATGGGTGGTCCGACTCACAAAGAAGGCCCCTAATTAATGTGATGGCGGTGATTGAAGATGGGCCAATGTTCTTGAATGCCGTCAATGCGGAGGGAGGATTAAGAATATGGATTATATAGCTGACATTCTCTTGAAAGCCATTGAAGAGGTTGGTCCTCATAATGTTGTGCAAGTTATAACCGATAATGCACCTGTTTGCAAATCTGCGGGAGGCATTGTACAATGAAGACATCCTCATAGTTTTTGGACTCCGTGTGTTGTCCACACACTTAATCTTGCCTTGAAAAATATTTGTGCAGCAAAGAATTCCAAAAGAAATGAGGCAGTGTATGAGGATTGTAGTTGGATCATCGAAGTTAATGAAGATGTTATTATAAGAAACTTCATAACGAATCATGCCATGAGATTGTCAATGTTCAATGAACATGTGAAGTTAAAAATGCTTGCTATTGTCGAAACTTGTTTTACTTCGGTTGTTATCATGTTACGACAATTCAAGAAGATCAAGCGTGGTCTTATAGACATGGTCATTAGTGAGAGTTGGAGTATTTATTGAGATGATAATGTAGGGAGGGCCCAATTTGTTAATGACAAAAAATTGGATGATATTTGGTGGGATAAAATAGAATGTATTATCTCTTTTACCGAGCCAATCTATAATATGGTTTGATCCGCCAACATTGACAAGTCAAATCTTTATTTAGTTTATGATATGTGGGATTCTATAATTGAAAAAGTGAAGAACTGCATTTATAATGCAAGAGAGCAAGGTTTTAAATGTCAGATGTCGGATTCATGTCGGATTGCTGAAATCCATGTCAGATAGCGGAAATTGGGGACATGTCGGGGGACATGAACTAAATATCGGATTACCATATCGGGTGGTGCACATATGTATAATATCATGTCCTAAATGCAATGTAAGCATACTTTATAAATTCTATAGGCTAAACATATAAAAAAGTA
>JBAKGM010000002.1:12004360-12025047 GCA_037177215.1 Asparagus racemosus | reverse complement strand
TATTATCAATTTTATTATCTTTGCGATTGTGCTGTGATTTGTTTGATTAGTGAGCGAGTGTTCTGCTTGACTACGTACCACTGCTGATCTAAATATTACAAGTCGAACTTTATTACAGGAATAAATCATTACAATTATTTTCTGAGTAATTTACAAGGTCTTAAACTAAGTACATTACAATTTTTGCATAAAAACCATCCTCAGCATCACTTTATTTCCTGAGCTTCCTGCCTAGATCGATCGCAGATTTGGCGAAGCATTGTTATTGCTGATCTTCATACCTGCACATACATTGTTTCGCATCAGCCTGCGTGTGTAAATGTATGTGTGCACAACGTGAAACCTCCTACTAGATTTGTCGACTCTGAGTAATTAAAGTGAGCTCTTACAAGTTCTGTTAACTTTATGGGTAATTGAAGCAAACAAAGGAGTGAGGTAACCTTGTTGATGCCTTGGAAAATGTGCGCGCGCGTGTGCGTGCGTGTGTGTGCGTGCCATCTTTGAGGTCTTTCAAATCTTTAAAAAAAATTGAACAAATGCTGGTGTTTCTAATGACTTAGCAAATATATATATGTGCATTTACACTCACATCTGGATATCAAGGATCAGCAAATAATCTCAGACAAGATTCTTCAAATGTATGGCAACTGAAGCACATTCTAATTTTGGCTTGTCAAACACCTTAGCAAATATATATGAGCATCTGCTCTGCAATGTTGGAAATGTTAATATCTAGTGGAATTTTAAGTTAGTTTCTTGCTACTGGAGAGAAACTTGACTAAAGGCTATTTGCCTGCTTTAGATTCTTTGTTGATTTATTGTTAAGTTGTTAGTTGTTATTCTACCAGCTGCTTGGGCTCAATTTCTTACCACTTCAACAACTTTATGCTTGGCAATTTCTAAACATACATGTATTAACATTCTATATAATGATTTTATAATAGTCTCTATGAGTTGGATACATAAAGCAATTTAAATATTTTCCCCAATTCCTCTCTTCTTATCTTTAAGTGCATTATTCTGTTTCTGGGTCACGCATCTATAGAATTTATTCTACTTTGGGATCACTTTATTTCTTTGATTTGATGTGAGGTCTTAATTCTCTTTGAATTAACAGGCGTCTGAAACTGCTACTGGCTCATGTGAAGATCATATTATTTGCCAAGCAGGGCAAGAGAAGCGCTGGAGTTCACAATCCTGTTTGCTCGGCATGTTTGACACAATTTGCTACATATTGAGATCAACCGACTGTTCTCTCATTACAAAACAGGAGCTTGTACACAAGATTGTTCTAAATAATTTGGACATAGAAGAGACAAGTAATTTGACTCTTGTGTTTCTCTTTTTTTTTCTACTGTCACATCTGTACGTAGCTGTTGTCTTTATCTTCCTTATGTGGCAGGAGAAGTGGAAGACCAGTTGCAGCTGTTGGAAGAGTTGGTTCCTGATTGGATTTCGAAGAAAGATGTGTCAAATGGGGATTGCTTTTACTGGCAAGTATTTTGTATATTATTTATTTTTTTTAAGAGAATTACATGTCTTTTAGGAAAGAAAGTTAATTATTGTAGCACTGAAGATTCTGAGCTTCATCTACTTTTTATATTTGTTGGGGAACACTGTAGAAAACTAGAAACATTGAGTTTATATTTTGTTAGCTTGAATATTTAAGATATAATTAAAGTATATCTCGTTCGAGGGAACATCAATATATGTAACCTTATATATGTTTGTTTCTGCTGGAAAGTTGAAGATATGTAACAGCATTTCTTTTAAGGTTTAATTGGAAATACACCCCCTGTACTACTATTACGAGTATAGCCACTCACACCCCCTACACTATTTCAATAGCATTTACACATCCTTTATCACAGAGAACATTATTTCTGCGATTAGATTGAGATATGTGGAAATCATGGGCAATAAATTTCCTTTCTGCCCTAAGTTTGACCGGAAAAGACAAAATCACCCCCTAAGTTGAGGAAAAAGTAAGCAATTAACCCTTCTTTTAATACTGTAACTTCTGTACAGTCTAAATAGTTTTGATTTACTTGAAACCCTTTCTCGTTGTTGTAATTTTACCATAATGCTTTAGTGTCACAGTGGAAAATATTTGGACTGGAGACTAGTCTATTAAGAATGTCATAGATTTCCTTTGTTTTATCCACATGGTCCATGGAATTTTAAATATTTCCTTGTGAGTTTCAACTATCAGATTTTGTACAAGTACTCTGTAAGTAACACCTTGGTTTGGTTTCTCTTTACAGCATCGAGCAAGTATATGATCGAGAATCTGTCCGTGCAAAGCTTGTAGAAGCTTTATAAAGTATGGTCTATGTATTGATCTTGCTTTCATTCATCTGCTTATCTAATGTACTGAAGTAAGCAAAAACCTTTTTCTTGTTGTATTTAAATCTTTTCGCTCATCCTGCTGAATATTTTCTCTTGTCCTCTCCATCTCGGTATTTGCAGTTAATTTTACTTAGGGATTTAGAGGAGTTACTATGCTTATTACTTTGCTTTTTTTTTTGTTTAAATATTCTTGCAGACTTAATAGTTATTTATCCATTTACAAGTTGTTGTTGCACAGAATTCTAGCTGATTTGGTCTGATATGCTTTGTGAAATGATGCATCAATTATTCACCGAATTTAATGTCAATTCATAGCTTCTTTCAAGTGATATTAACTGATTGATGCTTTAATCACATTTTTCTTTCAGATAATGCATACAGATTAATTTGTAATAATATTAAATGTTCTATATGCCTTACATATTCATAGGATCCTATGAAGACATAGTAGCTCGTACAAATCTGACATTATCATTTAGGTATGAGAGCACTGATTGTCTTAGAACTGTCTCTTTCCTTGGAGGAAAAGATAAATCTCTCTGCAACCAAAATTCATTAAGTAACATATTGATTGAGGAACCCATGACAAGGAAATCAATTATCATATACTGATAGTTTATAGTTTTCTTTTAATTATAATGCATTAGTTCTCCAGTTATGCAAGTTGTTTATTAATACAGATGATGCAAGATGTAGTCATGAAGAACGTACTAATGTATCCATGTGCTCAACAGTCATAGTTCTCATAAAGTATCTTCCCTTTAATAATCTCCCCCTCCCTCACTTCCTTTTCCCTCACTCCCTCTGCTACAAACTTCTATAAATATCATCTATTCTCCTTTCCTTTGCTACAACATCAATTACAACAAACCATATAGCAATTGACTAAAATGCCAAAATCCTACTTTCCTTCTCAATCCTCTTTACGGAACAATGAACTCTTCTCCATTCTTAATGTTGCCCTCCCTTTCCTCCGCTCTGAGCTTCACATTGTCGATCCCGCCCTCCCTCGCTTTGTTTCCCTCCTCTGTTCCGTCAGTGCAGGCGAATGCTGGCACAAGGATGGCTGCTTCCTCGGCCATCTCATCGACGTCTACCGCATCCTCAAGCTCTGGGGATCCCCAGACCCTGTAGCCCGCTGCGGTCTCTTTCACTCTGTCTACTCTAATTCATACGTTGATCTTGCCATTTTCGACCCTGTAGCAGGCGGACGTGAGCTCCTCCGCAGCATCATTGGGCCTCCTGCGGAACGCCTCGTCTACCTCTTCTGCATCGTCCCTCGTCACTTCCTCATCCATGATCACCTTCTGTTCCGCTATGCTGATGATGAGCTCATTGACCATCTCGCTCACTCTGCACTTTCTATAAACCTTGCCAAGGAAAATTCTATATTTGCTCCCACAGAACCCTGGCGAGTGAAGCTGAAGTCGGTGCTTCCAGCTGATGGTATAACAGTGAAGCACATCAAGAGTGGGGATGATGTGCATCTGTCACGGAGGATGGTGGCTACTTTTCTTCTGATGACAATGGCTGATTTCAGCGACCAACATTATGCTTTTCAGGATGAGCTCTTTGACAATGACAATGGTCGAATGGAATTTTTTGGGAACACGTATACAGCCCTGTGGCCTGGGGATGGCAAGCCCGGGTTGTGGATGAACTCGGTGTCGAGAATGGCAGCGATTTACTCCCTCATTGTGAGAGAGGAAGAGATATTCATGGAAGAGAGGAAGAGCATGAATATATCTCAATTCTGTGTGGATACTGATAGGGATGAGGATATGGACCTGGTGATTCCCCCTGTGTTCGAAGGATGCACAAAAGTGTTGGATGTCGAGGCGCAGAAGGCGGCGAGGGATTTGTACTGGGAGGTTATGAACCAGGCTAGAGAGAAGGGGGAGGGGGGATTGAAGAGAGTTGAAGAACTTCTGTTGGAGTGCTGTAAGAAGAATCCGTATATAGGAGAGCCTCACTTGGTATTAGGGCAAGTTTATATTGGGGAACAGAGGTTTGAGGAAGCTGAGAAAGAGGCAGAAGTTGGGGTTAGGCTTCTGTTAGAGTGGGGGAGCCCTTGGGATAAGAGAATGAGTTGGGAGGGGTGGGTGGCTTGGGGAAGGCTACTTTTGGGAAAGGCTAAGGAGAAATCTTGGCCCAGGACTTCATTTGGGATCATTAACCTTGGACTTGTTAGGTGAGATTAATCTAAAAGAAAGACCAAACTTGGATTTAAATAAGCTAGTGATGTTGTTGTGTACAGTTGAAAGACATGCTTGTGTCTTGTGGGGGGTGAATGAGTGGGAGAAACATGATTTGGGCTACAGAGTATCTGGTTAGTCTTTAAGTACGTTTATGTTCGGTTGATCTGCTCTTTTAGTTGTATTCAAGGTGTCCTCTACATTGGTATTTTGAGTTTCTTAGGTTTTCTTTCCTTTTGCATGAGTATAGGCGATTCTAATCTATATTTTTGCTTCTATAGCATTTAGTATACTTCGTATATCTACGTTGTTAAGTACTTGAGAAATGATGTTTATAACAGGAAAATGTAATCTTTTAAGAAATCTCATACACTGCGAAATTGAGAAATGAGGTATGGAGAGATCGCATATCCTACATAATACTGATAGATTTTTCCTACATTTTTGAAAGAGTTAGATAAATATTTATCCAAAGGTTCATACAGATAAAGTTAATTTAAGAACTATGTTATCCCTCTCTACTTCTGACCCTTACCTCGCTAAAAGCGCTACTGAGAACCAAAACATCATGTGTGATCCTAGCCACCTAGCTAGAACATAAGTGAATCAGATCTCAAAAACTATACATGCGAAAAACCCAGCTAGATCATAAGTGAATCAGATGTCAAAATCTATACATGCGAACACATTTTGTGTTCGGAAGATTTTGTCGCTCTAGATTTGCCAACTACTACAATATAATTGATGCATTATATGTGCACCGTGAAGTGCAGTTCCTCTATCCTAGAGTAAACAGCCTATTGTTATAAACTTTTGAGTTTTCTACATTGGTATTTAGCATGTTCAAAAACAATGAACTCCCATTAATATTGAAGTTAAGGTATGTGTCTTATGCACACTGATATCTTTGGAAGCATGGTATTCCTTAATTGAGTAATCGAATCCCAAAGTAAACCTCTTTGTCTAACCAGTGTTCATAAATTAAAAGACTACTGCATTTATTCATTGCTATTGAGAAAAATCAGATTCCAAAATTATTTCAGATAGATAATTTTGCCTATTTAGCTTCGTGGTAAACCCTAGAACGTTGTACGTTTGTTTCTAATAAATGTTTTCTTAAACCAAATGATTCATATAAGTCCTTCAACCATAACTGAACTCAGAACTTGTCTTCCTCTAACTGAATTGTTGCCTGGAGCTAAATTTTTATTCTTAATAAACTAATTGAAAACCTGATCTACATAAAATATAAATAAATAAGTAATAACTTAATTGAATTTATTAACATACATGTACGAAAACTGTAACTTTGCCATATATAAGTATTAAACAAATATTGCAGAAAAATAATAATAGATGCTGCAACAATATAGCCATTCATTAACAAATATCATTTCTATAGAACTCATAGACTAAATAGAATTTGGGAAGCATATCAACAATATAGATATTTAATCCACATATATCATTCCTGTAGGACACATGTCAAATAGTATTAATAAACATATCAGAATTTTAAGTGTCCGACAAAACAAAAAATTGTAAAAAGATAGAGAAACTGATTGTAATCCTTTTGTATTCTGCAAGAATGAGAGAAGTAAGTGAAATAAATATTCTCATCCATCCTTTAGTGAAGTATGTTTGGCAAATTTTCATTTTTATGACTAGGGTCAAGGAATAAAAAAATCAATTTTGTTTAATTTCAATATGAGTGCTAACCGAAAAAAAAAAAAAAAAACAAAGTCAGTTTCATGGCAAAATACAAAGGAACACAACATGGATCATCTTAGAGTATGAAATTGTAACCCTCAATGTAAGTATGTAACACTACACTTATTATCTTTTATTTATTATACTACACTTATTATCTTTTATTTATTATAGCATATTATTTTTGACATGATGCTAACCTTAACCAATTTGTAGAATATGGCACAATTTAATCTTTTGCATTAATTTCATGAGTGACATCGTTATCGTACTTAAAGTTATAAGATACTTTAATGAAAAGGAGAGTCTAAAAGTTATAGTGTAGTATCATCAACGATTCTATTTTTTCGAAATTGGAAGCTTAAAGAAGTAAAATAATAATAATAATAATGAATAGAAACATTCCCTTGAATTAATGTTTAGAGATGGGCAGTCAATGTGTCAACCTAGGAAACAAAATGCTTGAGGATTAGCCACAAAGACATACACATGTTACGTCGTAGTTCACTTCAAGGCGAAAAGGTGATAACAAAGTACATAGTTCAACAAGTTAACTCACAAATTTTATCCATAAGGTAAAATACAACTCTTTTAGCCAATAAAAGTAAAGGAGAAGGCAGTAAACATCATCTACAAATAAAAGAACCATGCAGAGGGCAATCAAATCATTCCACCATCCTTTCATACTCACTTACATGATATATAATTTGTTTGTAAAGCTAAAATTAAGATGAGATCTCATACTAGTATCTTTTATACATTTTTTTTTCATTACATGATGAACATTATAGCTTTACTATGCCATGATATCATGAAATGGACATGAATGAGATCTATTATATTTACTTGATTACGACGACACCTTCCTTGTCCAGCCATCTAAAATAAATATCTTGTAAGATGAATCACACAGCTATTATACATTGTTATTGGCATGGATGTATATCTATTAGTTACCAAGATAGTATATGACTTTTCATTTACAACTATACCATGAAATATTTACAAAGTAAGAATGCATGTCAACTGAAAATCCTGCACCTTTACTGTAAGTCAAGCAGATGCATATAAACTAAAATTATGCACCTTCTACAGTATAGCATACCATGACTAGTAGTACTTTATACATATACATATATACATAATTCATATCCTTGTGGTTACTTGTCCATCGCCCCATCAGAAACTTCCTCTGGATCCTCATAGAGATCCTCTTCCAAACTTTGACTGGATTACTATGGTTTCTTGATTGTTGTTTCTCCTTGCAGCTTCCAATGCGATTAACCTTTTAACTTCGCGTCGTTCTGCATCACAACTAATGCCGTTGTTTTCCTGGGCTAGAAAGTTTCGCCTTGCATGAGTTCTTCTATATTTCAGTAAACAATTTTCCTTTTTCATATTTTGGATTTTGCTAGAGTAAAACCTCAAGTTGATCCAGCCTGGCTTCTATGTTTTTGAACTGTTGTAAGCAAGTTTGACCATGCCAAATTTATACTACAGTAGCCCACTAAGATCACCGATATACGTTGTATACTTTATTAAATTATAGACACAACCAATAAAGAAAGAAACTAAAAATTAATTTTAACCATGCATGAATTGCGGTTTTCCTAGTGAGCACTTTACCTGCCAATTTCACCTTGTGTCTACGTTCATGATAAAATGATAACGATAATACTTTGAGGTCTTAGACCATGCACTATCCAAATATATAACGATCAATCAATATTAGTTAATAAACCCAATTAACATTAATGGTTCCTTTTCAGTGTTATCAATCAATATATGTGGTACTGAGATTTATATGGAGTGTATATGTAACTGTGTACAAACCAACTAGTTATTGAGTTAATAAGTATATACATCACATTATATAAAAAATTAATTTATTTAAATTTAAAATTTTTTTATTCTTAATTATTGTGTCCAGTTATGAAACTCACTATATATACTTTTTTCTTGACAAAGTAAAGCTTAAGAATATAGCATGCAAGAATAGAAATAATATAGATCTCATTCATGTCCTGTTCATGAAATAAAAACGTTGGCATAGTAAGCTAATATTTGTGAGTGGTTAATCTAAGACGTGGCCTGTGCATGACCGAGTCATTTGTAGGTGCGTGTGTGCATGGAGTTGTGGCCAAAGTGGAGTTGTGGCCGAAGTGTGTAGTGGCCAAAGCTTTAGGAGATGGAGTTGAGGCCGGGTCTTCAGGATCGTGTGTTTGCTTGGTTTGTTAGTTTGTTGTTTAGGTTGTTAGTTTGTTGCTTGGGTTTGTTATTTAAGTTGCTTAAGTATTGTACTATAAAAAAATAGAGGATTTATTCTTCTCCCTCGCATGCGCATGTCTCATCTCTTTGTGCATGAGCAGATCCTGAGCACTGAAACCATCAAGTGGTATCAAAGCACAGCACATGACCAAGATCATGCCGCGATCTGACGACATGCCAATTGTGGAGTGGGTGGCGGCCAAGGAGGGCTCCATCTCCCTAAAGTATCCGATGCTGTCGAGGAGCAACTACGCTGCATGGGCCATAAAAATGAAGGTCTATATGCAAGCTCAAGGCGTATGGGATGCCGTCGAGTCCGCGGCCGGCATGGCCGTGGACACCAGGAAAGATAAGATGGCGCTGGCAACCATCTATAAAGGGATTCCTGAAGACGCGTTGTTGACGATCGCCAAGAAGCTGACGGCGAAGGAGGCGTGGGATACGCTGAAGACTATACACCTGGGCGCGGATCGAGTGAAGAACGCGAACGTGCAAACTCTGAAGACCGAATTCGAGCTTGTCCAGATGAAGAAGAATGACAACATCGATGATTTTGCGATGAGGTTGACAGGAGTCGTCAACAAAATTCGGTCACTCAGCGGCAAGATGGAGAACTACGTCGTTAAGAAATTTCTCCGGGCCGTGCCGGAGAGATTCCTCTTGGTTGTCTCCACAATCGAACAATTCGGGGACATAGATAACATGTCACTCGAGGAGGTGATAGGGTGCCTCAAGGCTCATGAGGAGCAGGCGCGCGTCTTTCATGACAACGTCGATGAACACTTGCTGCTAACTCACTTTGAGTGGTAGGTGAGGGTCAAGAAGGGCGGTGGAGATTCTTCGTCAAGTTAGAAAAAGAGCGGTGGCAGCAGTAGTGATGGCCGCGGCCGTGGGGGACCTCGCGGCAATGGGCCTGGTCGCGGATGCGGGAGAGGTGGTCGCGACAACAGCAGCTCAACACGCCAGAAGGGTGAGAACAGCCACGGATCCGGTGGGAGCTGTGACAAGTCGAACATCAAGTGCTTCAACTGTGATGTTTATGGACATTATGCCTCTGAGTGCTGCAAGCCGCGCCGTAATTGTGATGAGGCCAATCTCACCCGTGCTCCTGACGAGGAGCCGACGTTGATGCTAACTGTGTCTCAGGAGGAGACACCCAATGTTGTCATGCTCAACGAAGAGAAGTGGTGTCGGACTTGCGCGTAGCGGGAGAGGTGCAGGTCGACAACGACATCTGGTACCTTGACAATGGCGCCAGCAACCACATGACTGGCCATCGAGGGAAGTTCAAGGAACTCAATGAGAACATCACTGGAAATGTCAAGTTCAGAGATGGATCCTTAGTGGAAATCAAGGGGAAGGGTTCAATTTTCTTCCAGTGTAAGAACGGCGACCAGCGGCTACTGTCGGAGGTATATTACATTCAAAGTTTGAGAAGTAATATAATTAGCCTAGGTCAAATGACGGAAGATGGGAGTGAGGTTGTATTAGCCGGATCGTTCTTTAGGGTGTTTGACAGGAACGGCACTCTCCTGATGAAAGTAAGGTGCTCGGCTAACCGGCTATACAAGATCATTCTGGAGGCAAGCAGGCCGGTGTGTTTGATGGCAAGCATTGAAGATCCAGCATGGCTATGGCACGCACGGCTCGGGCACGTGAATTTCTACGCCCTCAAGATGATGGGCGACAAGGGGATGGCTGTTGGCTTACCAAAGATCTCCCACCCGAACCAGCTTTGCGAAAGCTGCCTCGTCACCAAGCAAGCGAGACTTACATTCCCTGCCCAAGCAAATTTCAGAGCTGAAAAGCCATTGGAGTTGTTGCACGCTGGTTTGCGTGGTCCAATCACCCCTTGTACACTTGCCGGTAACAAATACTTTCTTCTTATTGTGGAAGATTTCAGCAGATGGATGTGGGTGTACATTCTGAAAGCTAAGAGCGATGCTCACGATACCTTCAAGAAGTTCAAGGGAGCAGTGGAGAATGCATCTGGTCACAGGGTGAAAACTCTGAGAGCAGATCGTGGAGGCGAATTCTTGTCAAAGGAGTTCACAAAGCTGTGCGAAGATTGTGGCATTGAAAGACACTTCACTGCACCATACACCCCACAAAAGAATGGTGTAGTGGAGAGGTGCAACCGTACAATTATGGCCACAGCGAGGAGCTTGCTCAAGAGCATGCATGTACCAGGAAGTATGTGGGGGCGAGGTGGTCAGGCATGTGGTGCACTTGCTCAACCGGCTGCGACAAAGGCATTATGTGCGCTCACCCCCTATGAAGCCTGGAAGGCTAAGAAACCTCAATTGGAACACTTAAAAGTATTTGGATGCACGACACATGTGAGAGTTGTAGGACCACATCACAAGAAGCTTGATGATGGAAGTACGCCTATGGTGTATCTTGGCGTGGAAGAAGGCAGCAAAGCTCACCGCCTCTTTGATCCTCAACACGGCAAAATTCATGTGAGCAGGGATGTCGTGTTTGAGGAAGGAAAGATGTAGGACTGGAGCATAGAGGGTGGTGAAGACCTACACAACTGGGTGGAGATCTCGGTTATGGAGGATGGGGCGGATGGACAGGACGCACCACCCACAGAGCCGCCAACAGTGGATGGGGTGGGTGCAGAAGGCATTGGGCCGTCGGGCGCAGCAGCCAAGGCAAGTGCGGTAGCACTGGAACCACATGATGCAGCAGCAGCGACAACATCCTTGTTGCATGGAGCGGCAACGACATCAAGGCCGACAACTACGCCGTCGACTCCGGCGAACTCACCTAGGTCACCGGACACCCCTACAACTGAAGCTGAAAACTTGCATTACCACCTGCTGGCCGACATCTATGCGGAAACAAAGGGGGTGCCTCTGCCGATCGAGGAGTTATTCTTAGCCTTTGAAGAACCCACCAGCTACCGCGAAGCTGCAGTTGAGCAAGAATGGCGGACAGCCATGGAGAAGGAGTTAGAGGCTATCGAGAAGAAAAAGACATGGGTGCTCACCGAGATGCCACCTGGTCACAAACCCATCGGTCTCAAGTGGGTATACAAACTCAAGAAGGACAGTGATGGCAATATTCTTAAACACAAAGCAAGACTTGTGGCTAAGGGATACGTCCAACAGCAAGGTGTCGATTTTGATGAAGTCTTTGCACTGGTGGCCAGACTCGACACCATCAGGATGATCCTTGCTCTCTCGGTGCAGCGAAGTTGGGAGGTACATCATTTGGATGTCAAGTCGGCATTCCTAAACGGTGATCTCCAGGAGGAAGTGTATGTTGCTCAACCTGAAGGTTTCATTGTGAAGAACCAAGAGCACAAGGTGTACAAGCTATCCAAAGCTCTCTACGGCCTACGCCAAGCACCAAGGGCGTGGAATACGCAGCTTGATAGAAGTCTAAGCATCAGCTTCGTGAGGTGCTCCCAGGAACAAGTGGTGTACACCAGAAGCAATGGAGGAGATGTACTCATTGTTGGAGTATACGTGGACGATTTAATTGTCACAGGCACAAGTGCGGACCAGATCAGGACATTCAAGCTACAGATGATGAAGGAATTTGAGATGAGTGACCTCGGGTTACTATCTTACTACCTCCGGATCGAGGTTGACAAAAAAGGTGACAACATCACCTTGAGGTAGACGGCCTATGCAAAGAAGGTGCTAGCTCGATTTGGGATGGTGGACTGCAACCTGACTAAGTACCCCATGGATCACCCAAACTGCAGCTCAGAAGGGACCCTGAAGGAACACCGGTGGATGCAACGGAGTACAGACGCATCATTGGTTGTCTAAGGTATCTAACTAACACCCGACCGGATATCTCCTACGCTGTCAGTATTGTGAGTAGGTACATGGAGAAGCTTACTGTCATGCATCACTAGGCGGTCAAGCATATTCTTAGATATGTGAAGGAACCATGAACTATGAGCTTGTGTATAAGAAAGGTTGCAAAGATGAAGAACTAGTGGGCTTCACCGACAGTAATCTTGCCGGAGATGTAGATGACAGGAGGAATACTAGTGGCATGGTGTTCTACCTTTGTGAGAACCTGATCACTTGGGCATCGCAAGAAGCAGAGCACCGTGACGTTGTCCTCATGTGAAGCCAAATTCATGGCGGCAACAACTGCAGCATGCCAGGCTTTGTGGCTAAGGAGTTTGAGCAGCGAGGTGATCGGTTGTGAACCCAAACTGGTCACACTCTTCGTCGACAATAAATCCGCAATAGCCTTGATGAAGAACCCAATGTTCCATGGGCGAAGTAAGCATATTGACACTCGCTTCCATTTCATCCGTGAGTGTGTTGAGAGTGGACAGATTGTGGTGGAGTACGTGTGCACAAATGAGCAGCGTGCCGACATCCTCACTAAGGCTCTAGCCAAGATCAAGTTCACGGAGATGCGGGAACTACTTGGAGTAAAGAATCTCGAGCCACATCTAGATTAAGGGGGAGAATGTGAGTGGTTAATCTAAGACGTGGCCTGTGCATGACCGAGTCATTTAGAGGTGAGTGTGTGCATGGAGTTGTGGCCGAAGTGGTGTAGTAGCCAAAGCTTTAGGAGATGGAGTTGAGGCCGGGGCTTCAGGATCGTGTGTTTACTTGGTTTGTTAGTTTGTTGTTTAGGTTGTTAGTTTGTTGCTTGCGTTTGTTATTTAAGTTGCTTAAGTCTTGTATTAAAAAAAAAAGAAAGAAAGAAAAATAGAGGATTTATTCTTCTCTCTCTCTCTCGCATGCGTGTGTCTCATCTCTTTGTGCATGAGCAGATCCTGAGCACTGAAACCATCAATATTCACCATGTAATGACAAAAATGTATAAAATATAACAATAGTTTTTCACTTTAACTTTAGCTCAAAACGCGTGGCTCACCATCGCGTTTCCAAGCTCAAAATGCCTGGTTCACCGCCGCATTCAAAGTTCAAAACGAGGGGCTCATCCTCGGGTTTGAATTCAAGAACGCGAAGGACACCCTCGTGCTCAAATCCAAAACGCGAGGGTCACAACCCCGCGCTCCAGTTTTGAGCTGAAGATGTGAGGGTCACTCCAGAAAGTGAAATTCGTGTTTGACTTGTTCAAACACGATCTAAACGATTCCAAAATCATTTTGCACGATCTGGGGGCAACTAACCCTCGTTTAGGAGAGATTTAAGGGGTAAGTTACACCCCTTAGACCCCTATAAATAGCTGAAAAATTAGCTAAAGATGGGGCTTTTTTTGGCTTTTGGCCTTTTGGCTTATGGGAGCTTTTTCTTTTGAATCCTCACTCCCACTTGAAAAGAGCCACGGAGAGGACTTCCACAGGGGCAAGAAGTCTTCTTTGGAGGGATCAAACTCTTTCTTGAGTTCACAAAACTCGTTAGAGTTCCAAACTTGCTCTGCGAGTTCTTTTCAACGTTGTTCCATGAGCCAAGACGGTCGGATCGTCAACGGGATATAAGATTCAAGCTCCCATCGCTATCGTGAAGAACCTGACCTTAAACAAAAGGGAGGATCTTTGCTAATCCTTCCTTCTTTTGTAAATTGGGATAACCGATAAGAGAGAATTCGTAAGGGGGGAGAGAGAGATTGTAATTCTTTCTTTAGTAAAAGAATCAATACAATTCATTTTTCCTCCACCGCGTTTCCCTTTTAATTTTTCCGACGAATAAAAGATGGTGACTCCACTGGGGATTACTTCTTTCACTAACGAAGAAGTGGTGATGCAATCCGACGTCTAGCTTATTAGAACAACGGTGGAAACTCTAACTGTGGAGTTCAACCAAGCAAGGTATGAAGAACTGCTTTCTTCCGGATCCCTTCACCCCAAGGCTATGCGCAAGATCCGTAAAGTCTCCAAAAAGACTAAAGCTCCATCCATGGTCGACTCGCCAAAGGAGTGTCTCCCCTCGAGGTTGAAATATTCATCAGACCCCTCTCAAAAGGAGAAGGCTTGACTCTAACCAAACTCGTCAATCGAGTTAGAAGCTCCACACCCATGCCTAAACCTAAGGCAATGGGTCACAAGAGGCCTATCGCTGCGATTAATCTGATCAGTGCAGGTGGTGAAATCGTTGCAAAAGCCTTAAAACAGGTTAGGAAAAATGCCGCTTGGCGAAGGAGAAGATCCCAACGACAGGCACAACTCCGAGAAAGTCGATCTCTCAATTAACGTGAACACCACGTTTGTGAGCCAAAATGCGAGCCTCGTGTTTCTGAGCCCGATCACAAACTTTGTAGCCTTCAACGGTGTGTTGTACAAACAAAACGTGGGTCTCAAATTTGCGTTCAGCAATCACAACGCGACCCTCAAAGGAGCATTTCACCAATGAAACACAAAACTCAAAGGAGCGTTTTCCTAACAAAACGCGACCCTCAGGAGAGCATTTCCAATATAATACGTGGACATCACATCCATGTTCCACAACTAAAATGTGACCGACAAGGAAGCATTTCACAAACGAAACGCGGACCTCAAACCCACCCGCGTTCTACAAACTGAACGCAACCTCCAGGGTAGCGTTTCTCAAAATAGACGTGGACCAAGCGTTCTAAATGCTAGACGCGATGTTCGTGTCCAAAAAGGCCAACATGGATTTAAAATTCGTGTTCATCAGGAATCTAACTCGTCCAATCATACACTGGGCGTTCCAGTTCAAACCTTACGATTAGTAAGTAACTCTTCTCGAGTCTCTGTAATAGGTTTGAGAGAGTTCCTTTCGAGGGAAAGACCGATACAACAAATCATTCATTCATACTAATGTGAACGTCTGATTTCTACGGTCCATCGAGATGCCAATGCTACTCATGCACGACCATTTCATCGGTATTCAACCTACCAATGAACGTTGCTTCAGAGGATGAATACCCTAGAGTTACCATCAATATGGTTAGCAGGGGAAAGTCACCAGCCTCCAGTTCGGATGAATCAAGTACCAATCGTTCTCCAAGTGTTAGAGAAATCTCAAATAAATTTGAAGGGATTTACTAACACACCCGGATACAAAAGGGAAACCTACGTCCTGTCGATTATCAGAAGTTAGCTAAAGGAATAAACTGATGATGAGCACTCGGCCATTGCGAACTCTCAATCTTCCAGTTCTTTTGTAGAGCATGAGATCGTTGTTCACATGACAAATAATACTGAAGATCTCAAGAAGAGAATCGAAGAGTATCAGGCTGTGATGTAAGAAAACATGTAGTCGCAACAAGAAACCATGTGGTCACAACAAGAGACCATCAATCAACTTCGAGACATGGTAGCCCAACTTGTTGCAGATAGAGCTCAATTTCACATGGTCAGCTCAACACCTCAGCCAGAATCATCACGAAGGAGGGGTCAATCTTCAAAACAAAAAGAAAAAGTGAATGAGGCTTCTGATCAAGAACATCATCACATAGAATCTTCATTTGAAGAAGAAAATAGGACTGAGAATGAGCAAAATTCACAGTCGGCAAAAATGGAAGAGTTGGAAGCCCACCTCAGTGCCATTGCCAATAGAAGCGAGATCCAAGACGAGGGATTCGTCAGGCCCTATCCAGCAAAATGGGACTTAGCCCCTTATCCTCCAAAGTTCGAGGCCCCGACACTACAAGCTTTTGATGACAAGGAGTCACCAAACTAATATATCTATCATTTCAAGTCACAGACTGGGGACATGATATCAAACGATGCCATACTAACTCACTTATTCATTGGCACCCTCGAGAGGGGATGCCTTGAAGTGCTTATGAAACTACCCGCAGGATGTATTCAGAAATGGACAGATCAAGAGAGACTCTTCCTATCAAGATTCTTTGAAGATGACACTGAAGTCTCTGTCCATACCCTTCTTGCCACTAAGCAAAAGAAGGGAGAGTCCATCAAAGTCTTTGTCAAGAGGCTCTGAAGCGTGGCCCTTCAATGCCCGACAGATATGACGTAATATGCACTGGTGGAAACCTGTCGACATAACTTCCAAATGAAACTCCTATCCTGAATGGGAGTTGCAGCTTAGACTTGAGGGTAGATCAACACAAACCTGACCTGGATCTCTGCGAATCTGAACTCGTACGGCGTGGATCTGACGTAGACAGCTCAATCTTTGCCGGCAGCAAAATTTCAATCCTGCAGAGCTCTCGCAGAAGAAATCTAATCTCGCAGAAATTCCCCCCCTCTGAACTGTGCACCCCCTCCTATTTATAGCATTTGAGAGGTGGGTGGGGGTACTGCTTGCTCGGCCAAATGGCCGAGCACTTCGGCCATGTAGCCAAAGTGTTTGCCCCCTGGGTCTGCTTTTTAGCATTCTTCTGACTTTTTTCGCCTGCTTTGACCCGTTTCTTAGTATTTTTGAGCTCGGATGATTATTCCGTCGATTCCAAAATCTAATTGATGTATTGCTATTGCCTGAGTTCGGTTAATTGCGCCGCGTCAACGCTCAAGTCTGATCGACTCGCCTTATTAATTCTCGCTGACTTGGAGCTTCATCGTTGGATTTATTCCGCGATATGTCGCTCTGTTGACTTGTACGCCTCGTCGACTTACTTCATATATTCGTCGACCCGCTTTATGCGTTTTGTGGCGTGATTGCGTCGTCAGCGGTTCTTGATCGCGTCGGTTGATCGTTCGTCGGTCGCGAACCCACCTTCACGAGTCTGGTTCGGGCACTGATAAGCGATTTTCAATGTCTACAATTATTACAAAATTACTATGCAATTAATGCTATTGATTTTTGATAATCATGCAAATTTAGTTACCCTAAACCTAAATGCCCTAATTTTAACTCTAATTTCACAAAACCTAATATTACCCTAACCCTAAACATATTATCGTAATAATCTAATAATAATCAATATTATCCGTACCCTATGACTAGTGCTTGAATAACAATAAACTTTAATACTATCCTAGTGCTAATTACCTTTAGTGTGATATATAACATAATAATGTGATATATATATATATATATATATATATATATATATCGATTTTATGTGAATAAAAAGTTAACGTTAGCCGTAGATCCCCGTCCGATAATTACTACTAATTTTTTGGACTTATAATATAAATAAATGACACTAATTTGGGTATGAAATTAAATTCTACACCCAAATGATAGTTTACTTTATATTGTAAGTAGAAAGAATTGGCACATAACTATTGGATTTGTCTAGTTCGGACATGTTACAAATATAGCAGTGCGCACATCTAACTTTGTATACTTTGTGCATTTTCGTTTCTAGAAAATTTTGGTCGCAAGTACTCACTGTTCTCCGTGTACAATAAGTGCATGTTGTTATGCGTTTCAGTTTATTACTTACTAATTTCGGTCTATTACCGATACACATAATAACATCTGCACAGTGTACTCAGAGAACAATGGTGCTGCCAATATTTTCTAAAAATAAAAATGCATAAAGTATTCAAAGTTAGATGTAAGCACTACTATATTCATAATAGGATAGAAGCCTTCCTATAACAGTCGAGAGAGTTTTAGACCACCTTAGTTTTTGCTGAAATGTGGACAATGAAGATTATCACATAGTGTTTAGCCCAATTTAGTACGACAATGACCATTATAAAAGAGTAATTTCACCTACTTAGTATTTGTTCAAGTCAACTATAGTAAAAACTATCAAACTTAAGATAATTAATGAGATATTAAAATAATTAATAATTGTACCTAATATATAGATGAGAGAAGTTCCTGACAAGTTATGTATTGATATTCCTATTATGAAAAGAAAAGCGAGAGGTGACACTCGATAGCATGAAGGATGGGAAGCCTTCCTTGAGTATGCGAATGCGAATATGAGGAAGTTAGAGAATGATTTGCTATTTTGTCCATGTAGCATGTGCAGAAATAAGAGTTTGGTTGATAGAGTTGCTATACGAAAACACTTAGAAAGATAGAGATTTGATGAAAAGTACAACTATTGGAGATTTCATGGAGAAGACAAAGTTATTGAACCAGCTAACAGAAATATGAACGTGAGGATAGATGATACACATGCAATGTTCAATGGTATTGCGGCAGTTACAGAAGTTACCAAAGTTGCAGAAGTACCGACCAAAGTTCTTGACGATGTAGAAGGTGTCGAAAATGTTGAAGACGTGTGTGATACCAGGGGCTTTAAAAGTTTAATGAAGTTATTGGATCTATACGACGGCTGCTCAGAGTACAGTAAATTATCATTTATTCTTCAACTGATGTGTATTAAGACCCTCAGTGGAATGGCAGATAAATATTTTTAAATGCTTCTTAATTTACTATGCAAGGTAATTCTAGACGAAGAGAATAGTATACCAGAAAAGTGTTATGATGTGAATAAGATTGTTGGCGCTCTGGGCTTAGATTATAATAAAATCGATGCATGCCCTAATAATTGTATCAATGTATTATAAGGATAACGAGAAACTCGAGGAATGTCCAAAGTGTGGAGTGTCTCGTTGGAGAAAGAATATGCGTACTTCAACATGAAAGGTAGATGAGTTAGTGAAGCAATAGAAGAAAATTCCAGCGAAGGTGCTCTGACATTTTCCCTTTGTGCTTAGATTACAATGGTTGTATATGACCAAAGACACAACTAAAAATATGCGGTGACATAAAGAAGGATGCGTAGTTGACGGTAAACTTAGATATCCGGCTGATGCAGACGCATAGGAGCATGTGGATCAATATTTTCTCTGGTTTGCTACAGAGTGTAGGAATGTCATACTCGGTCAATTTGGCGACGCATTCAACCCATTTGGCGTTATGAGTTCGAGTAAGTCTACTTGGCCAATTGTGTTAATGCCTTATAACTTGACACCTAGACTTTGTATGAAGCAACCGTATATGATCCTTTCATTGCTGATACCGGGCAAGCACTCACCTGGTAACAACATAGATGTGTTCTTGAAGCCGCTAATTGATGAGTTAAAACTTTTCTAGGAAGATGGGGTCTAAACATATGATGCATTTTCCTGTGAGTCATTTAATCTCCGTGCTATTCTTATATGGACGGTTAATGATCTTCCAGCTTATGCTAATATCTTCAGTTGGTCTATGAAAGAGACATACACTTGTCCAATATGCGGTCCAAACTTCGAAGGCTTTCATTTACAACACAGCCGAAAGATGTGTTATTGGTTTAACAGAAGATGGTTACGAAAGTAAGATAAATACAAGGATAAAAAGTGGGTGAATATGTTTAATGGCCAAGAAGAGAAAAGATGGGAGCCGTATATAATGATCGAAGATGAGATTGTAAAATTGTTTGAGGGATATCTTAAAATGAAGTTCAGAAAGAACAAATATACAAGAGAAGATATTCTAGCTCCAATATGCATTCCATCATGAAGAGGGCACCAAAATTGTAGAAGCCCCTAAATAAAAAAAAATAATAATAAATAAAATAAAATTTTGGAGATTACTGTTCATCACCGCCTCAATCCGTGATATAAAAGGGGGGAAATAGGGTTTAAAAAAAAGGAAAAAAAAAGAAAAAAAAATCAAGGAAGAACTCTTGCTAGATCTTGGGATTAATCGAAGGTATAAATCTCCTCCTTATCTAGTTTGATTTCACTTGATTAAGTTGATTTCATGAAAAAAAAAACAACAAAAGGGGGGGAACTGACCTAGATCCGGCGATGCTCTCGTCGCCGGCCAACCCTTTTCACCGGCGACTCGGGTCTTCGTCCTCCTATCATGGCGAGAGAGAGAGAGAGAGAGAGAGAGGGAGAGAGAGAGAGCTCCAGCCGAAAAAAAAAGAAGAAGAAGAAGAAGAGAGAACGAAGGGGAACGCTGGGAAAGAAAAGGGGAAAAGAGAGGAAAAGAAAAAAAAAGGAATAAAATAACGAAATTTGTTAGGGACCCCTGAAAACTTTATGGTTTATATCTAGGTCCAGAAAATAAAAGAGAGGAGAAAATTTAGTTTAGGCCCTTGTTACCCTGTTGAATGACCATCAGGCCCAATAACTTTTAGATTGAGCTTATAAAAATTGTGATAAATTGCTAAAATTAATAATAAGCCTATGTAAACCCTATTTATGGGTTTAAATTGGATTTAGTAATATTCAACACTATTTAGGCTTAGATTGATAATTAACCTATAATGTATGCTTGTGTTGAATTAATATTAATTTATATCTTTATATTGTAGGATCGGGTTGATATCCAGGTGAGAAATATTTTGAGGAAACCTTATCCACTAGAGGTGAGTTCATTTCTCACTAGT
>JBAKGM010000002.1:11920440-11951601 GCA_037177215.1 Asparagus racemosus | reverse complement strand
TACTCACCATGTGAAGAAGAATGAGAGAGTAATTTTACTTTTCCACCAAAAGAAATAAAATTCCCTTATTAGGGACAAACAAAAACCTTTTATTACTGTAAAAGCCAGTAGATTTGGTAATTGTTGTCAGTTCAAGAAAATTATGATAGCAATAATAAGTTACTATTTCTGTTACCAAGCATGCTTTTACTAGCTCATAAAGTGTCTATAACCGCTTTATTGGACTATTTTGGTAACCATTCCTACTTTAATTGGAAAAACCTAATAGTTAATAGGAAGTGACCATGCAAATTAATATAGGAAAACATACGGCAAACTTGTCATACAGATATAGGTACTGCTACTTCAACGAGAGGAATAAACCTATTTATTTTTCATAAGCTTATCATGTTAGTATTTTGTGTTGCCTAAAATTTATGTTTGGTGAAGAGACATGTCTGCATGTTATCAAATCCTATCATAAAGATCAGAATCAAAAGCAATTAACATATTCAAATAAATGATTATTTTTGGAGCACATACAAAGAAGTTCATGAATCCTAGTTTATATCAAAAGGCTACTGGACAAAAATTTTAACCTTAAATGATTTTTTATTTTGGATACAACCAAACTATTATATGTGAGTAATAGATTATCAAGTGTGAAATCATAAATGTTTTTCTGAAAGAATGCTACATATAGTGGGAACAAAATTCTTCCAGAATTTTAAATACATAAAAAAGTGCATTAATTTACCAGAGACAACATATATTAGAGAGGAAAAATGAAAAGAATACGACCGTGTGCATATACTTTAATATTCAAAATTCCTTACTGCTAGTGGTAGAAAAGATATGGTGACATACTAAAATTTTAAAACTTCGAGATTAGATAGGTAAAAGAAATGAGGTAGATATTTTTTAAACTGTTGTTCTAGATTGTTGGATATTTTGTATCAAAGCATTAAAAGTGTAAATAATCAAGTATAAGAAAGTAAAATAGAGAAATAGATCGCAGGCCTGAAAGGGGGACAGTCGTGATGTCACTGCCATAGAACAACATTTGCCGCCTTCAAAGAGACGTATCAAAGCAACTGTGAATTAGCGGTAAAAGTTCCCCTGAGGTAGCCGGCACTTGAGGTTACTGCAATTCTCAAGCATCTTTGCTCTATAGATGCTTACCCAGAAAATATAACAAATAAATATGAGAAATTATACAAGAGGAGAAGTATAAAGCTTTTCTTTTCTTTTCATTTTTTTTTTCATTGCTGTTTTTTCTCCCCTACTAGAAGCTCTCCGCCACTACCTTTATATAGATAGAAACCAACGAGTGTTTTAATGACATACCAAATATTTGGATAATTAATAGGTTTAATGGGAAATTAATAATTAAAATAAGTAACCATAATAACCAATAAATATGACAAATTAATATGAACAATTATCGTAATAAATTAGGAGAAAAAACTAAATCTTTTATTAAGGAAATATATTTTCTAACACTAAGTGTTTTGAATTAATAGTGTGTGAGAGAGATAGTGAATAGGAAAGTGTGAAGCACATAATGTTCATGTGGAATGACAGAACTAATGCATGGACATTAAAACGATGGATGACATCTGAAGAAAAATACACTGTTAAGTGAAATTAAAGAAAATGTTCGTGTAATTAATTGCTTAAGTATAAAAAGTTATTAAGTATAAAGAGTTATTACCTTTGAGATTATGATTTCAGGAGAGAGGAACCTCCATCAAATGGGGATACTCTAAATGTCCATTTCTCGATAGATGATAAATAACTGGAACTCTTCTCTCTAGGCCCTTTGCTTTTGATGGTTCAATCCAAACCATTCTTCTCTCTGGGCTAATTTCCTTTTATTTTGGTACCTCCCTTATTTTTATTGATTAGATCGCCATTATAGACTTTTGAAGAAGAAGAAACACGAAGCTCTAGAATTGTTTTATGGAGAGAGAGAAAAATTTTAAAAAGTTAGAAATTTTGAGGAAAGAAAAAAGAAGAAATATGCAAGGGTATTGAGAGGTTTTAACGGGTTTGTTTTAATTGAGTTTGAGTTGGTGAGGGCCACATCGGTCTAAGAAATGCGAGTGCTACAAAAAACGGAATTTCCCCTAAAGATTAGATAATCACTACCAACATGATAATGACATTTCAAGAACCAACATCGAGAATATGAATATTTGAGGGACTAATATCTTTTAATTTAAAAAAAAAAACATACATCAATTGGCTCAGGCACCAAATACTACCTCACGTGCGCTGCACGGGCCTAACAGCCTGTCTTCTTTATCTCACAGAGACGAGCCACGGGGGAAGTTGCTAGAAAACCCTTGGCTTCATGTGGTTGGGGGTTTTTGAGACGAGAGCTCCCTCCTCTCCCCACCTCGTTTCCTATAAATCAATAAATTAATTAATTATGGCTTTAATTCCGTCAACCGCCGTCGAGTCTCCGTTAATAGCGGAGGTGGACATGGGTGGCGCCTCCTCCGATCCCTCCTCTGTCACCGTTAGGGCGACCGTCGTCCAGGCCTCCACCGTCTTCTATGATACTCCAGCCACTCTCGGTATCAATCGTTTTTCTCTTCTGCCAACGTTAATTTATTAAAATTTGCAAATGCAACCCCCTAGTTTCTTACTTTATTGTTGAATATGTGGCACAATTAGAGTGTACTGAACTCATTTCTGAATCTGCAGTCGAAATGCAGCTCAATTAGGCTGTAGCAATTCCTAGCAAAGTCGAACTTTATGAACCTAGAAGGGGTAAAAGGGGAAAAAAAAAAAAACTCCTTTCTTGTTAATTGTTTTGGGACTTTAGAAGAATGGTGATGAAAGTTCAACATGGTTTAAGCTATTAGTGGTGGTGTTGAATTAAACCTGGAAGCCAAGTGTTTGATTGACGGCTATGGTTAGTAGTTATCTCTTCTAATGCTTAGAATCATGTGGAAGCATATGAGGGCTTCATAATCTGGGATTATAAGGAGTAAAGGCATGCAAACTTGAATATTGTCGAGATTAATGACAAATTTTTTCTGCTAAAGTGTTATCCGCAAAAGGGTTTTTTGTGTCTTCATGTAACAGACTGAACATAGTTGGCATATATGCTTCAGTTTGAGGGCAATGATCACAATAGTTAGTATGTTCGGAATTCAAAGAAGTTTATTTTACTCTCACATTGGAAAACTATGTATATCCTATTTATTCTACTATGAGTAAAATTTGACAATCCCTTTATAGCATAAATCCACTTTTCCATTATAATACTCCCCTTAGTCATGAAGCATAGAGTCACAACTATTCTGCAACAATTATACACATGAGCTTTCATTTAATTTTGTCTGTATGTCTTGATATAAGATCATAACAAACTTTATTTAGCAAGGATGGTGGCTGCTGCTATTCAAGTTGTAGGGGAGTTTTATCTATGGATTGCTTTCACTATAATGGCCGTAAATGTAATTATATAAGAAAGTAAATCAGTATACTGAACAATTCATTTACATGTTCCTGGTAATGACAATGCAAGAAGAGTGTCATAGGAAATACTTGGAACATGCTCATGTTTTACTGAACGGGAGCTGAATCACCTGTACATGCTGGAAGTTACGTAAAGTTTATTTACTACATGGTGAACACCTTGACTGGTCATATACATTTTCAACTCCATACACGTGTGAATCATGTTATATCTCTTTAATCTATAACAAGCATTGAAAGTGTAAATCATGTTTGCTAAAATTTAGCCCTGCTATATAGATTATTGTTGTGTAGATCAGTATTCTCATGGAAATATCATTGCAGATAAGGCGGAGAGATTAATTGCAGATGCAGCTGCCTATGGGTCACAGCTAGTTGTATTTCCAGAAGCATTTGTTGGTGGCTACCCCCGTGGTTCAAATTTTGGTGTCACCATAGGTAGCCGTTCAGCCAAGGGCAGAGAGGAATTTAGGAAGTATCATGCTGCAGCAATTGATGTGCCTGGTATAATAGATGTTATACTGTTTCCAGATCAGCATTGATAATGAAAATTTTTTTTAGTTTTTAAATCACGCCCAAAACAAGTCACAGCTTTGCTATATGCTAACCTCTTATTATTGATATATCTTATGCTATTATAAAAGTGTGTTGCCATGTTAAAACATTTCTATCCAAAATGCTCTCCAACTATCCATTCATAAAGACATGAACTTATGAAGGCATATATATGCTCAATTTTTCAAATCATACCCATTGATTACACATTCATGCATACATACATGAATATACATGCATATTTAATTTTTCATACCCTCCCTATTGATTACCATTAATTTTACATTTAACCATCCACTCATAACCTCCCTCCACTAACTCTTGACACTAAAGATACTCTTTCTTTGCACTAATAATAAAAAATGTTATAACTATTCCTCTCTCTCACCAAATCATTGTAAATAATAATAAAATCTAAAAGAATTCTACAACAAAAATTCCAATTTGTAATCAAAATTTAGATGAGGAAGAAAGGAGTCAAATCTATATGTCTCACAACCTGCAACAATCAAGTCCATATCTCTCTTGGGAATGAAACTCAACGCTTAAGGTTGTAAGCGTGGGTATGCCAATGGTGTTGTGGCCGATCAATGAAAGTAGAGAATAGATACTACGGTAGATTGGCTAACAAGCCTAACATTACTCTCACGAGTGTCGCAACTTTGGGATGATTCAATGACGGTTCAAGTCATGTATTGTTTTTGTGATGTTTGTGTTGTCGATAATGAACTTGGTTTGTGTTTGCAATAGTGTAATACTACAACATGATAGCTCACTTTTTTATCCTAGTGGATGTTATGCATCATGGAGTTTGTAAGTGGGGTCAAATACATGCATACTTTACTGGTTGATCTTGAATGTAGTTGAAGAAGTAATTTAATAATTACATATTGAATAATTTAATTAGTTTTTCCTCTATGCAATTAACTAACAAGATGTTCTCACCCAAAGATAAGCAGCGAAGGTGTACGAAGCCTTAATCGTTAAAACAGTTGTTTGCATTAAGTTTAATTGGTAAATCTTGGTTTATTGGAAGATTATTTATATATGAATCTATTTATTTAACAAGTATAATACTTAATGATCTAGATACCTTAATTGATATTGTCGTTAGGGACAAATCTTATTTTTAACAAATAAAAGATGCTCCCTGTATATTTCTTGAAAAGATAACATGACAATTCAAAAAAGAAAAGCAAAAATAAAAAATATGAAGATATGAAAAATTTATGATAATGGAGTTGTTTTCGAATGCTGAAAATAGCCATTTAATTTTTCAACAAAAAATTATTAAAATGAAAGACTACTTACTAATGTGAGTTATTTATTCATAACCTCCCATTAATTACTCATTTAATCTCTTCCAGTGAAGCTCCGCTATCCATCAACTCATTCAATATCAATAATCATTCACTAGTTATTCGTAGCATCTTCCTAATTTGTAAGGGTTACTTATTTCATTTAAACACCAGCTAAACTTCAAAAGACTATATATTATGAACTATTAGTGATGTTATAGGTTTTAATACCTGTCATTCTTTCTTTAAACTTCTATTCAATATACTATAATTTTAAATTTATATGAGAATTTAATTATGTGGTTTAGAAGAAAAGAATTACTACAATGACACCGCACTTATTAATGTGAGTTACTTAACCTCCCATAAATTACTGAAAAAGGCACAAGGTAAAAAAACTGCAACATATAAAAAATTAATGATAATAGAGTTTCTTTCAAATGCAGAAAATAGCCCTTTTATTTTCCAACCAATTTATACATAAAGCCTGACAATTCAACTACTTACATTTTGACCCTTAAATTATTTCATCTTCATCCCTGCTGCTAAAAACTAATGGTTGTAGTCAAAATTCTTAGTGGAGTTTCCAACAAACTTTATCTCGAGTCGATCTCCTTAATTGAAATAAAGTTGGCTAGGTATCATGATGATTAGGGGTGCCAAATCATATATGTATCCGCGGATATATTCGTAACCTTATTCATTAGGATACAGATATTAATATTGAAATCGAAAACCGATAGGATATGGTTACGAATATGGTTATCAGGATTGCTGATAGCGGATAGCGTCGCGTCGCGGCGAGATACCGCTAAGGCTATTTAGGGCTATTGCTGCAAAATAGCGGCAAATAGCATATAGTCAAATAGTGGTCAAATATAAATATATTTAAATATTGAAAACAATAAGAATCAAAACAAAGAATGGAATGGAGATTTGCTGAGGTGGTCGAGGTGGAGTATTATGAACTGCTAGAGAACTGTTGCTCCTATTGCTGGAGAACTGCTGTTGGGACTGAGAGCTTCGAAGACTTAGAGGAGAACTGTTGGAGAACTGCTGCTGGAGAGCTGTTGCTGCTGCTGGAGAGCTGCTGCTGCTGCTGGCACTGCTGCTGTAGGAAATCGGAGGTGGAGCTCATCAGAGGAGGAGTCCGCCGAAGGAGGAGCTCATAGGAGATCGCTGGAGGAGGAGCTTTTGGAGATGGACTTCAGCGCTAGGGTTTTTTAAGAGGAGAGACGAAGTGTTGACGGCAAGACTTGAGAGAAAGAGACTTCGTAGTTGGAATAGGGTTTTAATTGCATTCGGGTTGGGTTTGGGTAGGTAACTTAAAACTGCTATTTAAAATAGCGCTTAAAACCGCTTTTTAAGAGCTAACAGCACTTTTTAACCGCTAACAGCACTATTACGCGCTTTTCGCAACGATTTCGAGTGGAAAGCAGCTTCGCCTGCAATAGTCCACCGCTTAGCATGAAAGCCTAGCAGTTTGTGGCCGCGATCGCTATCGAAACCGCTATCGCGCCGCTATCAGGCGCCATTTACAACACTGATGGTTATATAGTGAAATATCTAGTTCCATATCCGAAATATTTGAATATATATTGATCATACATCTGTAATTGTTTTCATCCTTAGATTAATAAATTTAAGACTAATTTTGATGATCAAGAGATCCAATCTTAGCTTTTCAGATATAACAAACATACTAATGAACTCTCTTGTATCATATGAACTATATTTTTTCGATATTTCATTTTCTCATATCCATATTTTGTCCACATGTGTATTTGCGTATACATCTGTCTATATATCCGTATCCATATTCGATTCAGCGGATATGGATATATGTTTTCTTTACTGAGGCATATCCGTATCTGTATTTGTATTCTTGATTAATAAGAGGATAGAGATATGATATGTATAATATACGAGTCGTATCCGAACTGTTTGCTAATGATGATACTAGGTTCCAACTGTATAACCATGACTATAGGCACAGTGTTCTTGCTACACCTTTCACCCATTCTCCATGTTTAATAGTTTAGGTGAGAGAGTAGAAGTCTCAAATACAAATGGATTAATTGCGCATAGTCTTCCTACAGTATCACACAGTTACGCATAGATCCCCAATAATTTTAATTGTGTAGATAGACTCCTTATACAATTTTCCCAGTTGCAAATAAACCCTCTCGGTGAACTTCCATTTATTTTCCTTTATAAAACTTTTCTAACTTTTTTAATAGTAAAAACATTCTCTTAGGGGTGTATCTGCACAATTAGATCTACAAGGGATCTATTCACAAATTGGCGATACTACACGTACAGGGAGTCTATCCACACTTAATCCAACAAATGGGTTAACTATGAATCTATGACGGCTCTTCTATCATGAGAAAAAAAATAATCTCACAGTCACACTATATTTTCCTTCGATTTGTACACATGCAATGCATGTGCACTATACTAATTTGTTGAAATTCATATTGGATCTTCTTGTTATCGTTCTTCGTAGTGGAGGATATATGTGTGTGTTTGTGTGTGGAATAAGGGTATGCTTGGTACCAAACACAAATTGGTGCTTAGTAGTGACTCACTAGTGAGGTGACTCATTTTTATACACTTATTTAAAGAAGGGACCACATTCACATGGGTGTACATGGGTTGGATAATTAAGTGGTGGTTATTTTCAAGTGGGGACCATTTGAATGAGTCAATGAGAATGAGCCATCTCACTACCACTGCCATTTCTCTCTCTATCTCTCTCTCTTTATATGTGTGTGTGTGTGTGTGTGTATATATATATATATATATATATATATATATATATATAACATGACAGTTTCCTTTGTCTTCCTCTTCTCTTCTGCAAACAAGTAGAATAAATGTAGGTTTGGAGATTTTGAAGATGGAAACTCCCAAATAAAGTTCGTCGCTTGATAGAAGTAGAATGAATTTAACTTTGGAGGTTTTGAAGATTTAAGTTTTTGCTATATTTCACTTTTGTGTCACTTTCGTTGGTAGAAATAGAGTCTAACCAAGAAAAATTGGAAATGCTAGAGCTTGAAGACTATTTCAAAGCTTTTAGATAAGGTGTCATCCCTTGGTTATAGACTTAGAACAATCTTCATAACATCTTATAGGAAAATAATATGATTATTTGGTGAAAGAAGTAAAATTAGAATTTGATCAATTGTATTCTTTTATGTTCTGGTTGAACATGTTTCATATATTTGCTGGTTGAAGAAATGAAACAATGAACTTGTAGCTGTAGAAAATCATATATGAAATTGTAGCTGCATAAATCATATACCTTTATCATCTATGTCTTGCATTCTTGTACTCAAAGAATATTAAAGCTGATGCTAAAGTTTTGAAATGGCTTATGTGTCAAATAACTTCCATTATGCTCATTATATAACTGGGAGTCTGGGACAATACGGGAATGGCAAGGAAAATAGTAGTTTCCAAAGAAATGGTACACCTATGTTCTTATGTAAGAGGTTTGAATAGAGTTACTAATAGGACCTTCATTTTATAATTGGGATTTCTCTTTTGTTCTTGTTAAATTCCTTCTGGTATAGAAAAGCTCTGAAGTTGTGCTAAGGATAGAGGGTTATAATTTACTTTAATATACTACCTCGGATTGGGTGTCCTTTTTATGGACTGAAACCTAGACTCATATACCATATAATTGTCCCTTCCACTACTCCATCTATTCTCACTTTGCAGTGTGATGGAACTATCAAATGTAATATTTGAGACTAATTATGATTCTATTTGCTGATAATCAAGTTAATGTAAGACATGTTACAGTGCCCGGTTTTACTTGGAAATTAGTGTAGAGCTTCTTTGTAGATGATGGGTTAATGAGACTGACCAGAAGGCTTGGAAGTGATTGGAGGCTCCGGGTTGAAAGAGGATTGTAGTCCTTGATCCATTTACTTGAAGAAGATTTTAATGTTCGAATGGTAGGGTATGTTGGAGTGGGGAACCAATGATAAGGGAATGATAAGGAAGAATAACATATGTTTAGGGAATTAATTAAGTAAAACATGTGCAGCTTTGGCTAAGGCTTTAGCATAATCATTTGAACCTTTGGCCTTTGCCTATGTCAATGTAGCCCATGCCCATGCTCATTCACTCCCGTCATGCATAGATATAGAGGGAGGGCGGAGGGTGCACAGGAGTGTAGGCAGTGCAAACAACAACACCAACAACAATGAGCAGTGTGCCTACGATTGAGGACTGCACTTAACCCCCAATTGCACTAACTGGGTGCAGCCTCTGCCTATGAGACTCCCTAGGTTGGCCCAAACTTTCTATAAAATATTGTGTAAAACAATTACTAGGGGTAAATCATGTGCGATTTTCTGGCTTCAACATGACCGCCGGCACAAATCTAACTCATTTAAGTGTAACCATCACCTTTCTGAAGGTTCCAGAATAACCTTCCAAAAAAGATAGTATTTGTAGGTCTCAGTTGGATGTACAAATAACACTTCTAACAATGATATTGTGTTGTGATAACATGATTATAATCAAGATTTATCAAACAACAACAATCATATGGGTTTTATGCTTACTGCTGCAACTTTCCGCCTTATTCATGGTTTGAATCTTAGGAAGAGCTATTGAATGGTCTGTGAAGGCAGGGGTGGTCTGATTGATAGGTATATAGATATCGAAAGGAGAGAGACATGTGATTTAGTGCCAATTCCTGTGAAAAACTATCGACACAGGCTTTATAATTAGATGGTGTATAGAAGGTTGACCTTTAATACAGAACTTATGTATGCACATCAATCAAATTTTAAAGAAATATATTAGATATAATGTTGAAGAAACAAAAAAAGGTCACTATGCCAAAATGTTGGATCAGTGACATCTGTCGTTCATACTTGTTCAGGAACAGGTTTGTCAAGGGATGCGCCCCTACTACACCAGTGACTTCTTTATGCTGTAGTTTTTGGGGGTACCATCTTCTATCTCAACTAGGATTTTTTAACTTCATTTCTTACCTGCACATCTAAAATTCTAATTAATGAAAGAGAATAACCTAATAATAAATTAGAATATAAAATGATAAACAAAGGGATATACAAAACACATAAAGTGTTTATTATACATATCTTAAGATCATTTTCATGTTAATACAAACTGTTATGCTGATATAGGATTTCGTTTACTATAAAAATTACAAAGTCTCTGTTGGTACCTATAACAAACTTTAGTAAGAGCTGTTCAAGCATTGGCCTCTCATCATTATTATTACTGGAGTTTTTTTTTCTGCTTATGCCATCATTAAGAAACCTAACTTGAAGTCCATAAATCTTTGCAAAGAGCTAACAGAATCTTTAGGGCTCTGCAACCAAGGTCAACTAAGTAGTGTCTTCTTCAACTCAGATTTTCATTTGGGCGGCTTGGTAGACCTACTTTATTTTGGTTATTCAGCCAACAACTTAAGTTCATGCGATGAAACAGTAAGATGATAATATCTATAGATAATTGTAGGCTGAAGAAGTCAGTTATATGAAAATATTTATATATAACACATCCATCTCTGATGCACAAAACAACGTAAAGAGCCAAAAGAGTTATTCTTCCCTTGCCAGAAAACTAAGAATAACTAAGAACCCTTTAGCTTTTTCAAATCTTTTCCCATACTTGGTTTAATTTTTCACTTTATGTGTGCAGGTCCTGAAGTTGAACGCTTGGCAGCAATGGCTGGAAAATATAAGATCTTCTTAGTAATGGGTGTGATCGAAAGATCTGGATACACCCTCTATTGTACAGTTCTTTTCTTTGATCCTCAGGGTCAGTACCTAGGGAAGCACCGTAAACTCATGCCTACAGCACTGGAACGTGTAATTTGGGGATTTGGAGATGGATCCACCATTCCTGTTTATGAAACTCCTATTGGAAAGATTGGTGCCCTCATTTGCTGGGAGAATAGGATGCCTTTATTAAGGACAGCACTATACGGTAAAGGTAAATATCAAGATTGGATTATAGGGTGAAGTAAATATTTAGACAGCAGTATCATATATGCCATCTTGTAATTCTGTTGATACAAAAGTTAAAAGTCATAAGTGTATTGGTATTAGTTTCTACTTTGCTACTTTTTTCAACGGTTTATTTGTTTAATGTCATTGAAGTTCATCAACTTTGAAGGAAAACAAAGCATAAACATACTGTGATGGCTTTATTGGATTAATTTATTCATAACAATTAGTCAATTAATTTATGCAGGACTGTGAACTATAGTTAGTTGAATTTATTTTCTTCTCGCAAGCCACATTGTTTTGATATTATTTAGTACGCAATTGTGGTTTTATTTGGGATTCCCCTGAGTGTGAAATGACATTGTTTACCAGGCCATAGAACCTTCTTTGTAATTCAAATCCCCCTCCTCTCAAAGCATGTTTATGCATTATAATGGTGTCCTTTTAAGTTGTAATAATTTCTTTAATGTACCTTACCCTTCCACATCATCTTTATTACCTTTCTCTCTAGCTCAAAAGCCTTCATACTTGCAATAGTGTTCAAGTGTTCTTTAATGCCAGTACAAGGACTTATTAGAGAGATCTGGAGGTATATGCAGAACGACTGGCGCTGCAGAACTTGATAATAAATCCTATATCATTATTGGTTAAAGACAGAATCCTTATTTCACAATAAATGTTTATGTTAGATGTCTTTGTACATGTTGTCTATTTGTAGAGGGAACATAATCGGAAAGATAGAGCTAACAATTCATTTTAAAATATCTTAAGTTTGACTAAAATTAGGCCCATAGAAGTCCTCATCTAGTGCTTATTTATATCTAATCGTGTTTAAAAATTTGTACTAGATTAGCCATTTGTGGAATGCATGAGTCACCTATCCTGTAGGCATAGTCTAAACGAATTTCAAAACTAATGCAACCAAATTATAGAAAAATCTGATATTGGATAGAAAAATTTTTATAAAACAAAAGGCTAAACTTATGACTTTCTACCTTGGACACATTAACTTTTGAGTTAAAGTAACTGCTATCCTTTTCTTCCTCCAATTTTGAGTTCCCCTTAAATCCAAACTATAAAGCTAGAATTTTTTTCTTTGCTAACTCCATCACAATCACTCTTCCCCTGTCAACTTTCTATTTTCTCCCTTTTCTTCTAAATTTCTGTCTTTGTGTGTGCTTGTGTGGACGCTCTTGCATGTGTTTCTGTCTTCTTGGTATTCTCCCACTAGAAAGCTGATTATAACGATGCAAGGTGCTTTTATTCCCACTGGCCTCTCTCCTGGTGATTCAGTTATAGAGTTATGTGGAATTTTCTAAGCCCAGAGTTTTAGTAGTATTTTGTTTTTTTGCTTTTTGTTCTGATTTTTTTCATCGTTCTCGAAGAAAGGTGTCCCCATCTCTTAAGGTTCGACTGGAGTCACCTTTAGAAGTTATTGATTGTCTACATTCAGGAGTACTCATCAATATTTAGAGGTTGATTACGCCTCTTTTTTACCTACCTGGCTAGAATTCCCAGTCTAGGATAATGTCAAATTTTCTCCATGTCTTTTTCTGACATATATAATAAGTCCTCAATTGAGATTTGATACTTCAGATAAACTTCAATGGATGGGAGCTTGATTAGATCTCAATCTAGGTTACCTGGACACTTCATCTAGGCTCCCGTATCAGTGTCCCTAGCCATGTGTGTCCCCGACACTCCTTGGACACTTCTTGAATCTATGCATACATTTTCAGGTGTATACTCAATTATACAACACATGCTTTAGTTCAAAATACTTGCATACACTTCTTGAATGTATATCGTACGCTTGACCTCAAATTATGCAACTCATTGGACTTGGGAGAGATTTGTTTTAGGACATACCTAGTTCATAAGTATGATTTTAAAGGGTCGTCTGAGTATCTAGTTAAAAGACGAGTAGTTTTTCAATTTATAATCTCTCAATAAAATAAACATAAAATGATATAAGGATTTTAATTCTCATAACAAGTGAATGAAAAACAATATCTGTCTCATGTAGATTATTAAATTTAATATGAATGTATATAGCCGTGTCCCCGTATCAAACTTTTACAACTTTTCAGTGTCCCGTATCCTCACTTGTGTTCGTGTCCGCACCCGCAGCTGCAGCCGCACCCATATCCGTGTACCATAGATCTCAATAGATTTGGCGGCTCCAAGTTGCTTGTTTTGCCTCCCTTGTTCAGTATCCATTCTGCTTGAATATATACTTATTATGGAGATAGAGAAGGAGCTTTCAGATGATGCTAGTCTTGTACTGACATTATCTGTCTACTATCAAGAATTCATAAAAATTGCCAGACTTTGTCCTTGCTGGACTGTCATCCTGTTCAACTTACAACTTTCTCATGGATTCTGTTGCGGAATTCTTCACATGCAATTAGCCAAGACAGATTAGTGGGAGTAGTCGGTCTCACATTTCAATTTTGTCTTAATTGGATTTTTGTGGATACCTGTTCCTGCCTAACGGGCTTCCACTGGTTCATTGTTCAATAATTGGCCACTTGCCACTGGATGCTTTCTTATTAACTGAACTTATTTTATACATTGTGGAGATTTTGCAGAAGTGGTTTATTTTTTTTTTTCTCTTAACCTTTAGTAAGACATCTCATATGTTTTTCTTTCCTTTTTTTATGTTTTATTTTTTAATTGTTATTTTATTTTTAATTTTATTTTTTGTCTATTGTGTAAGAACTGGATGTAAGTAGAGTTTGACCACAATGATAGAGTTTTCTATGTTAGGAAATTGCTTCAGGGTTTGATATATCAACCTGATTAGCATTCTTATGGCAGGAACGAAAGAAGATGAGTGCTTATTTAATTATAGCTAAAACGAGGCACACAAATGAATCACACTAGCTAATTGGTGCACAAGTATGCCCCCTACTAACATTCTTATGCTAGGAATGAAAGAACAAGAATGCCCCCTACTAACATTCTTATGCTAGGAATGAAAGAAGTTGAGTGCATATTGAATTATGGCTAAAAATTGGCACACAAATGAATCACAGTGGGTAACTGGTGCACGAATATGTCCTTAAAGTAACCCATAGAGTTGATCAGATCATTTACATCCAGCTAACCTTCTGGTTAATTCAATTCATGCAGTCTCCCTACTGGACTTTGGACTAAAAAATATTTTCAATAAGTATAAGATTATTGGTTTCTTGCCTTGAAGGTATCGAGATATACTGTGCTCCCACTGCCGATGCGAGGGAGGTATGGCAGGCTTCAATGACCCACATTGCCCTTGAGGGTGGATGCTTTGTTCTGTCGGCAAATCAGTTCTGCCGAAGGAAAAACTACCCTCCACCACCGGATTATGTGTTTGCAGGTGTTGATGATGATGAGCCTTCACCGGATACTGTGGTGTGTGCTGGTGGAAGTGTCATCATCTCGCCCTCAGGGACTGTTCTGGCTGGTCCTAATTATGAAGGAGAGGGTCTCATCTCAGCTGATCTAGGTAAATGAATTTTTTATTTTTTATCTTAACTTTGGTGATGATGGTGCCTCCTCTGAGGTTAGAGGTAGCACTGAGTGCAATTTGAGTCGGATCATACAATATCCACTTGTATGGCCACTATGAATTTGTGGAACTAGCGAAACCGCTAAGAAATTTAGAAGTCACTAGAGAATCCAAACCTAGGAATGTATAAGATCCTGATTCTTGTTTCAGGTTTTGCGGCATTGAATTTTCTTTCCAATTATGTTAGTTGCTATTAAGAAGAAAAATAGAAATTTACAAGGTTTTCTTGCTTGGTGATGATGTAATTTTGTTTTAACATTATTTGTCATGTCCAATATGACAAACATAAATTTATGCATGTCATGCTTAGCAAGAAAAAATAGAAGAGATTTGCTTCTAAGCTCCGCTAAAAGAATTTTTTGAATTATTAAATTAATTAAAAACAAATAGGAACTAAAAAGAATGAAGGGTAATTTTGTCTCTACAAACTTCGCACTTCCTGTTTCTGAAAGCTGCGGCTTCACCTACCATCAACGAATGATCACATAGATATAAAAATTATTTACAATAAAGAAAGTTATACCTCCTAAACAAATTGATTAAATATTATGGTGGTGACTGTCATTATTTTCTTTCAATATTATACACACACACACACACACACACTCCAAATAACATTAATCGAGTTGTTTAATAAATAAAAGTCAGTAAAAATGCATAGCTATATCCATAAAGTAGAACATATAAATTTACTAATTCAGAATCATATAGGCCTTAAGTTTTAGATGATGGAATCTTTGGCTCTTAATTTGAAGCATGAACGTAAACAAAAAATCCTTTAACAATGCACTCAGGCTGTGTTTATGTGTCATAGAGACAGGGCATGCAAACTGTACGAGCTTTTGTGCCAAAAAATTGTAGGTGACCTGATTAATTAAATTAGAAACATAAGTTATGTTCTTAATTTAGCCAATAAATTACATTAGATGGCTCGCTTACTTAAGAGTATTTTCATTGTCATCCAATGACTTCATAAAGGCACAGAGCAATCATCATAACATAGTTTCACATAGAATGAAAACTTTTTTAAAAAAATTTGGGATACTTGTCATAGATCTTCTCATTATGATAGTGTCAGTCGTTGCATTGTTAAACGTAATTACGCATGTTTTTAGTTGAACATATGGTACATGATGAAAATTAGATTTTTTTTTTTTTTTGCAAAATTAATCACAAATAAAATAGTACAATACCGGACAAATTTTTAGAAGAGCTCTAGTATAAAAAATTTCCAACAGAAAGAATAAATAAAGAGAAGTTAGAAAGGAAAAAATAATAATGGAATTCGCATGGGTTGAATTGTTTGATTTTTAAAGGAAGTAAAAGATATGATATTTATAAGTTAAATAACTGGATATTATAAGGAATTAAGAAATGAAACACAGTACACATCTGAACGTGTCGGTTAGTTGAGAGGGATATTTATACTTTCTAAAATAACCTTCTTTCCTAGTAGAAGCTCTTGTAAAATTACGATTTTGGGTGGAACACCTATCAACCACCTTATCCCTTAAACTGCGGATGTGAGTGATTTTCATGGAAACATATTATCAAATATGCCAGTGGTACTCTACTGGAGCACCAGAAGCTGTTGGCATATAATTTAGGTACAGTTAAATGAACTAACTAATCTTATAACTGTTTATTTTTTATCGGGTTTGAATTTTTGAGGATCGACATCTGAGATTCAATAAGAAATGGAATCTATTTGTAGCATTTATATCCAAAATCCTGTAAGATATTTGGAATGATTCAAGATCCAAACCCGAAAGTTTGAGATCGATTGCAGGTCAGGGTATCATGACCCATTGCCACCCTATGAAGCTTATCGATGTTTAGTTTATTACGTTCTCTTGCTCTCAATATTTGAATTAGCGTTTTGTGATATTTTTTGGGAGTTGTATTAGATACTCTTACATACTTCAGCACTGATCTGCAGATCTTGGGGAAATTGTGCGAGCCAAGTTTGATTTTGATGTTGTAGGACATTATTCAAGGCCAGAGGTGCTGAGCCTAACAGTTAAAGACCATCCACAGAATGCAGTCTCGTTCACATCTGCTGCTAAGGCTGAAAGCATGTAACAAAGTAATCACAAATTCATAATGTTGTAATGTGTTCAGTGTTATCATCGCATGACAAATGTTCACCTTGATAGCTCCCTTATGAGGGAAATATTGTATCAGTGCAATTATTTAGCGGGCACCCAAGCGAAGATATCAGTCTTTTGCAAAATCATAGACTGAATGTGCATCCTTTGTTTGTTTGTTTTCTCTCTCTCTCTCTCTCTCTCTCTCTCTCTCTCTCTCTCTGTGGAGATATGTTATGTCTCTTAGCTTCAAATATTTGTTTATATTAGATATATTTCTAAGTAAATCTTGTCGGAAGGATATGTGAGTAGGCTGAATTTTTCAACAGCATAACCCTGAGAACGTTACAAAAGTGTTACCAAGAAATCTCAATATTTATTATACATTTATTTACTGTATTATGTGTTTTTAAACTTTGTCAATAACAGATGATATTTCCAATTTGTCATATTAAAGAGACTGTATCATGGAAATTTAGAGAATGCTTTGGGAGTATCTGAAGTGTGAGGTGTACTAAAGACTCGGTAAATAGAAGGGCTAGGTTAATCTATTTTGTCTCAATTTATTTTAATCTTATTTAGGATATGAGTCCAAACATATTTAATTAGTATCCATCTTACTATCGTTCATGTTCTAACATGAGATAGAATACCACTTCACGCGTTTTTCCAAACTGAGCTCACACGTAATGGATATGTGAGACACTCTTTAACGCAAATACGCCTTTTCTAGAGCTTCAAAATGTAGCAACAATGATAACAATCACAATGAGCAACCACAACCAGAAGAACAAGCCCGACGATGGCCAAACATATGGAGGATCATAATTATATTCTTCCAATTATTTTGTGTTTGAAAGACTAAAACGGGTTAACAATTTTTTGGTGTTTTGTTGGTTAACAAGTGGGTAAACTTTATTTAACCTCTAATTTAGAGTTTTTAGATAAAAATTTCATAAACCATTTGATTAGAGAAAATACTAAAAACTTTCGAATTTAGTGAAAATACGATGAATTCTAAGTGTGCACGATACGATGAATTTTATCTGTTATAAATTCGGATAAAGTGACTAACTGTCATGAAATTTATGTCATTGTCAACTAACTACAATGAACTTACAGGTTATTATTATATTTGCATATATACTCCTTAAATCATGTGTATGTACAAATATACCTTCCAAATCTTAGTATTTACAAAACTAGCTCTCAAATCATCGATTTTGGGGAAAACAATATCCTCAAAGTAATTAATCACCAACTTTGATAAGCTAATTTGTAATCACGGTGTAAAAATTAGTAACAAAATATCAAATTTTTAGCACCAAATTGATGATTTATTGATTTTAGGGGAATTTTTCACCAAGTCCATGCTTTGACGGATAGTTTTGCAAATACTAGGAATTGGAGGGTATTTTTGCAAATACTCATCATTTAAAGGGTACATATGCAAATAACTCTATCAATAAATCAGATATATAATGATATTTTTCTCCAATAAAAAGTTAAAGACATTGTATGATATTTTTAGGGAAAATTGTGTCAATGCTCTAAATTTGAGAAGCCCATGTGCCCCAACCCCTCCTACCTTTTGCCCATGTGCTTAAGCCCTCAATTATTGGAAAACATATTGTCCAGCCGCTCCAGCTCATTTATAGCCCAATGTTATGCGTATGTGACCCAAAAACCCAACTTTACCCCTCCCCCAAAAATGATATTTCATTTATGTTCCCTATTTTACCCCTCTCCACCCACTCAAAAGCACCATCATCTTTCCTACATCGAAATGCCCCCTTCTTATTTCTCCTCTCTACTCATCTCAAAATCCAAGCGCCAAAACCTTAACCCTAACAATCCCACCTCCTTCTCCTCCTACTGTAATCACTCCTGCCCCACCGCCACCCTCAACCTCTTGATCCTCATTCACTCGTCCTCTTCTCCTGCTCCTTCCTCATCCTCCCCTCTCTCTCCCATTTCCTCTAAGTCCTCTCCCAAACCTTAATTCTAACTCTAACTACTAACCCCCTCTCTTTCCTCCTCCTTCTCCTCCTCTTCCGTCCCCTCAAAATCTCCTGATTCTGCTCCCGCAAGTGCAGAAGCCCTAGATGCAAGGGCTTGAAGAAGGCGCTAGAGTTCGATGTCCAGATTCAGATCAAGGATTGCATGCGGGAGAAGGGGAAGGAGTGGAAGGAGATCGAGGATCTGCTATGGAAAGGTGGGCAGTAGGGAAGGAACCCCAATTATGACGTTCTGCTTGCCAAGCTGAGGAAGATGACGCCGGTCAAGGGCCGGGCTGTGCTGCTATTTTGGGAAAGGTGCGGGTGCCTGCTGGCAAAGTTGAAGACTTGGGGGCTGAAGAAGGGGCCGAGGCGGAATTGGAGGCTAGGGTTAGGGTTTTGGCACTTCAAGTCTAGATGGTAGTTGGATGCAAGAAAGGTGTTTGATGAAATGCCACACAAGAATTTTATTGCTTGGAGCTCTGCTATACTATTAAAGCTTGAATTCATCAAGAATTTTATTTTGTTGGTCGTTCATAGGATACAAGAGATATTGTTGAGAGGACTAGTCTTTGTTTAAAATTTTATTGGACATGAGCCTTTTTGTTGGCTTGGGAATTATATGTAGTCTGTACATAGTGCCTTGGTGATTGAGAAATAAAGGCCTACATACAAAATTGTTCATTTGAAATAATGGATGTATAAATATTTAGTAGATTAATAGTTAAGTTTTACCTAACACACATGAACTATAGCCGATTAATTATTAATATTTATCTGTTCCATGTTAAGTATAGTTGAGTAAGTATTAACTTTTTTTAAAATGTTAGGTTAGTTGATTAACTATTAAGTTTTACCTAATACATGTGAACTATAGCTGATTAATTGTTAATGTTTATATGTTCTATGTTAAGTATAGTTGAGTGATTGTTAACTTTTGAATTATGAGAGCCGTAGTGTACCAAAGGATGAAATTGGGATATTGCCACCAATTACTACTAAAAGGAAGGGGAGAAATAGAATAAGACTATATAATGTAAAATATCAAGTAATTGTTAATATATGTCTGTTAAAATTCACGAAGTACCTATTAAGGGTTGTTTAACTCTTAAATTGTTAAATTTTAACTTTGTTTGTTTAATTTTTTTAGTTCTATTAAACTTAACAGATAATTGATATTGTTAACATGAATTAGGTAAAGTTATATCATTTTGTAAATGTTTCAAAGTACCTATTAAGGTTCTAACATATCTATTAAAGTTAGGTCATATCTGTTAACTAATCAAATACTTGTTAAGTTTATATTATAACTACGAGGGTTATACAATACATATTAAACTTACTACTTACCTGTTAAGGTCATGTCATACATGTTAATCTTATGGTGTATATTTTAAGTTTATACTATAACTTGTAGTGTATACTTTACTAATTTTGATTTAAATGTTTTCAGATATAGTCACGTAACCTCTAAGGTTGCAAGATCTTGAGAAGAATCATGATCTAAGAGACTTTGAGATTGAGAGGCAATTAAAACTAATACATGATATAGTTAACGGTACCCTTGGATAACCAACATTTGGATAATCATTTTTTTGTGACTATTGTTAACATGTATTGAATATATTAAACTGGTACATGATATAGTTAACAATTACTTGATATTAAACAAGAGCAGACAAAGTTTGACATGTATATAATATAGTTAACATGATACTAGATATAGTTAATTGATACTAGAATAGTTAGCAGATACTATATATAGTTAACAAATACTTGATATATTTAACAGATACTTGATATAGTTAATGACCAATGGATAAATTTAACAACTAGTGTTCAATATTAAGATGTATTGTGCGAATGTATCAGTTATGCTATAAACCTAAATACGAGGAGGAAAGTTAACATACAACAGAGTCAAGCACAAGCAAAAACTATTATCAATCAACAGGACTCAAATAACAAAGCTCAGTTTGAAGTTCAATAACAGTACGTTCTTCAATTTAGCAACAAATCTAAGTTCATCATCAAAGAAGAACATTAACTAGATAAAACACCTCCAATTAGACGAAGGCAAGGACAAAGAGCAGTAAATGTAAAGATAAAAATGGTAGAATGTCTTTCTTCATAAGGGAAATCATAGCTCCAATGAGCCCATATATCCTTTCTCAAGAAACTTCTGAATGATCGGGTTACTTAAGATCTAATTATGACTGAATCGACCTCTTAAGACATGAGTGATCAAAGATCCCATTAACACCAAAAGTCAACTGCCTTTGTTCCTTCATGTTCTTGCTCATTAACCTTAATCATAGTGCTCCACGAAATGAAAGTTTTGTGAGTCATTTCCTTATACAAGTAGTGAGCAACCATCACATTCCATGAATATGTTGCTGTCATAGTTAGTCTCGGCCATCATGCAGGAGAGTTTAGAGGTGGAGAGGGGTGGGTCAAGAGAGGGGAAGATGGTGGCGATGTCGGAGGAGGAGATCTTGCCATCGCCGTTAGAGTCGAACTTGTTGAGGGCACACTTAAGGTCGGTGACGGTGGATGGGGAGGAGGGGATCGGCAGAGGAGGTATTGGCGGAGCTGGAGGTGGATCCAAGTTCATATCCAGGTGAGAATTTGGATCAGGTATAGCGGCGATGGAGGAAAGATGAGATCTTGCCCGTGGGAGGAAGGGTGGGGGGGGGGTGGGTGGGTGGGGGAGACTGTATTTGGAGGAAGATTAGGATTAGGTTATAATTAGGAGAGAGGAGAGGAGGGAGAAGCAACCATGAAGGTTAGGGTTAGGAGAGAGGAGGAGGAGAGGTGGGAGGAGCAACCAGATTGCCAACGGCGCCGACGATGGAGGTGGGGGAGGAGGATTTAAGGAGAGAGTTGAGTTGCGAGGAGGAAGAGAGAGGAGAAATCTCATCATGATTGTGATCTCAGAGAGAGAGAGAGAGAGAGAGAGAGAGAGAGAGAGAGAATGATATTTTTGGAGTTTTGGATTTTTTTTCCTTCTCTCTGAGCTTAGTTGGCAGAGGAATAAGGGCCATGACACAATATTACCTTGTATTTTGAGTTTATATACAAGAATGAAAGTACAAGGGGTTGTGACACATCAAGTTCTCATATTTGGGGGCACTGACACAATTTTCTCATATTTTTATGACATTACCCTATATAGTGTAAGATAGTTCATGAAATTTTCGCATAAAAAGTTACCCGTACCCTGTTTCTAGCATGAATCCTAGACCCTGAGTAGCGCAGCAAAACATCAACGGCTATATGTTGAGGAAAGCATTCCATGGCTCTGCATCGCCTCATATGCAACTGCAATTACAATTCCAATGAGACAGCAGATTTCTACCCAATTCGTGCTTCTCTCCACTCTCCTCTCCCAAACTCCATTACTACTGCCGTCATCTCTCTACACAAAGACATCCAATCTTTTCTCCTCATTCTTCATCCCCTCTAATGGCCCTGCGAGCAGCAACCAAACCACCTCATTCTCCTCTCAAACCCTTTTCCCTCAACACCCTCTCAATCTCATCCTCAATAAGCTCTTCCATCACCACCAATCAACTTGCCCACAAATTGTTCGATCTATTCTCTCAACCACCTTCTCTCCGCAACCCTGATGAGCTCCAAAACCTTGGCCATAGTCTCAGCCCTGAGACCGTTGAGGCCGTCCTGAAAGACCTCAAGGAGTGGAAAGCGGCCCACGATTTCTTTCGATGGGCCTCATGGCAAGATGGGTTTCGTCACAATTGCTATACTTACAATGCCATGGCCTCGATCCTCTCTCGGGCCCGACAGAGGTCTCATCTTCGACCCCTTGTGAAGGAATTGGTGGCCCAACAATGCCCGGTCAGCCCGGGAGCATTGGGGTTCTTAATTCGGTGCCTTGGCAATCAGAGACTGACTGATGAGGCGAATTTTGTGTTTGAGCATGCTGGTGATTTGCACTGTGTGCCCAATTCTTATACATATAATTGTTTGCTTGAGGCATTCGCTAAAGATGGCAAAGTTGAACTGATGGAATCAAGGTTTAGGGAGATGGTGGGAGATTCAAGAAGAGAGCCCGATAAGTACACTCTAACCTCAGTGTTGCAATGTTATTGTAATTCAGGGAAATTGGAGAAAGCGTTGGATGTTTTCAATAGGATTAGTGATAGAGGGTGGGTTGATGAGCATGTTTTCACGATTCTCATTGTCTCGTTTTGTAAGTGGGGGAAGATTGATCGAGCTTGCGAGTTGGTTGAGAAGATGGAGGAATTGGGGATGAAGATAAGCGAGAAGACATTCTCTGTGTTGATTCATGGGTTTATTAGACAAAGGAGAGTGGACAAATCATTAGTAATGTTCGGTAAGATGAAAACTTATGGTTTTCGTGGGACTTTGTCACTCTTCAGAGTGCTGATTGAGGGATTGTGTGAAGAGAAGGAGCTTCAAACAGCGATGGATTTGTACTTGGAGATGAAGAAGGATAATATATCTCTGGATGTTCGGGTGATCAAGAATTTGATCTCAGCATTTTGTAGTGAAGGAGACCTGACCACTGCAAATTGGTTTCTTGAGGAAGAAGGGCAGAAGTTGGATTTGGGCTCTTTGGTCTTTCTTTATAATGCAATACTCAATGGAGTTGTTAAGCATGGTGATGTAGAAAGAGCCCTTTTGCTGTTAAGGGCAATGATGGATTCCTCGCAAGAGAGAGTGTATGAGGGCGAAGGAGATAATTTGTTTAGAATCAAGAGAGCTGTTAAGCCAAATGATGATTCATTCAGTACTGTAATTTGTGGCTTGTGCAAGACTGAAAAGTTGGATAAGGCTTTAGTTCTTCTGAACGATATGATTAAAATGGGTTGTAAAGGGAAATTGGTGATGTATAATGACCTGATTAATGCACTCAGCAACATGGACAGGTTGATTGAAAGCTATGAGTTACTGAAAACAATGAAGGAATTTGGGTTTGTTCCTACTGAGTTCACATACAATGCGATATTCTATTGCCTCTGCAAAAGAGGAGATTTGGCTGCTGCCATTGAATTGCTCAAGGAGGTGAGATCTCAGGGTCATGTACCGTGGATCAAATATTGTACTGTAATGGTACAAGGACTCTGCCAAAATGGAAAAATAAAAGAAGCCTCTTGTTTCCTTGATGACATGATTCAAGTGGGTTTTCTTCCAGATATGATTCCATATTCTGTGGTTATTGATGGAATGTGCAAGACAGGAGATGTGGATGAAGCATTAGAACTCTTTCATCGAATTTCTTCAAATTGTTACGTTTTAGATGTGGTGGCACATAACATTCTAATAAATGGATTTTGTAAGGTTGGAAGATTACAAGAAGCAAAGGGGATTTTGAATGAAATGCTAGAGAAGGGGCTTGTTCCTTCCGTTGTCACTTATAACTTGATGATAGATGGATGGTGCAAGAGTGGCATGATCGATGAAGCAGTCACTTGCTTTAATACTATGGTTGGTGATCAAAATCAACCTTCGATTGTCACCTATACGAGTTTAATAGATGGTTTCTTTAATGCTGGAAGAGCTGAAGACGCCATTGATATTTGGAATCATATGAGGGAGAAAGGATGTGCTCCAAACAGGATTTCCTATACTTGTCTTGTCCATGGATTGTCTAAGTGTGGTGAAGTAGATTCTGCCACATTCTATTTACAGGAGATGACGAATCGTGGACATGAACCTGATACTTTCATCTATTTACTGCTAATTGATTCTTTAGCTTTGAAAGGGAATGCAGTCAAAGCTCTTGAGCTTTTGAAAGAGGTTATTAAGAATAGTGGTCTTCTTAATAATGGTCCGAAGTGCTTGAGGCTAATGAGAAAAATTGTGTTCAGGCTGTATGGAAATGCTAATACTTCTTTGGATGTTAAGGTACTTATAGAGAGGGGTTGCCTTCCTATGATACAAAGTATTGATGATATCATGGAGGGTTAAAATAATTAACATCTGCTGCTAGAACAGAATTTGTATCAAAATTTTCATCTTTGCTGCACACAGCATTGTTCATATAATGTTTATGGCTAGTTCTTTTACTGTGTCTAGGGTCATGTATACAATGTTCAGTCCAGTATCAGTTGTACAATACTACCAGCGTTTTGTTGTTCCTCATACAAAGATATCTTCAGTTATTGAACTTCGTGTGGTCATTTGAAGATCTAAATATGGATTCATTTTAGGTGGATTTATAAGCTTTTTCAGATAATATGAACTCTGAATTCTACAATTGTTTAAATACCTCTTTTTTCTTTTGGCCACAACATGCTAAGTTTTTTTACTGATATCTTCATATTTTGGTTTTCAAGATGACAGAAAGCTCACTAGTCATGCAAACAAAGTTCCCTTTAGTTTGGGTATAACTGTCATCTTAGATGACTGAGACAAAGTGATAAATGGCTTCTTAAACATGCAATTAGTATGTGTGGAAGCTATCACTCTTTCTAGAAATTGTATTCATGTTAATTTTGATTTAATTTTCATTCTTGAATTTTATACCTTGTATTTTTTTAGTTTTGCACAGAGATAAGCTCTTCTAACCATAAGTTTTATTATTAAAACACTAAATAAGAAGAGAACTGTTGTGCTAGTTACTAGAGCGCTTAATGTAGAAGCATATGTAAGCATTCATTCTTGAATTTGATACCTTGCATCGTTTTTTAGTTTTTCCATAGAGAATCTCTTTTGAGCATAATTTATTGCTAAATGACTGCATGAGAAGAATAGTGTTAAGGTAGAAGCATATGATTTGGTAAAATAATTTGTTTTATCCTATTTATAGTTTGCTCATTATCAGGTGATCATGTATATTCTGTTTCTTATCTTTTGCATCCATATTCTGATTGTATTTCAAGGAAGTCTTTTGATATGTTGTCTTCTCCAACCTGAACTTTTGTGCAGTTTTTTGACGAAGGAAGAAACACGCATTTGAACTGACACAAAACTACTCTTCTAAATCTTCTTTGGTTTCATGATTCAGCAGTTTGGGATGGTTTGTATTTGGCTGGTCAAACTTCACAATTTGGGAGGTGATATATGGAATCTCTTGTAACATATTATCAAGTGAGACGCAGGTATTTCACTTTGATATTTCCCCTCACTTGTTAGATTACTTAAGTTTCACTTGCATAAGATTCTCACATTGTACTTGTCTTTCAATATAATACAAACTCCTATGTGTTACAAAAATAAATAAACTAATCATACAGTTTATGAGCTAATGGGTATTGCTACCACAGCTTCAATCTTCTTTCCTTCATTAAATCCTTTTAACTTTTAGTCCTTCTGATCTTTAATTCCCATAACAACTACTACAACAAGAAGAAACCTCCAGCAACAGTTTCAGTCTCTCCTTTACAGAAAGATTCTGGTACACTGGAGATGTCCCTACATCAAGATCTCCTTGGGAGATTTTGGCTACCTCTTTGCTATTCACGCAGGCTAGGTAACAGCTTCGTGATCGTGCTTGATACTAAGCCAAATCCTTAGGCATCGGAACCTTGACCATTTGTTGCAGAGGTGATACCACCGCTTTTTCAAGGAGAGTCTCCCGATTATGCCATTATATGCATACTCTATCACGGAAAATTCACCATCTCCGTTCTGCACTGGGGATTAGTTAAGAGGGTTACGGATAGTGCCGCTCCGCCAGCTTGAGTGGAATTACCCCACAGTGGGGTAAGAACTGCTCATTTGTTCTCGCTTTCTTTGGCAATTTCTATTGAAGCAAATTTGTTCTTGCCAGCACTGCCTATCCCAAGTCAAGATAAAGGAGGAGGGTTGCGTTAGGTAGCCGACAACCAGCATAAAAAATAGTCGGATCACTATGAAAATTAATCCTATAATATATTCGTTGGGGCATCCCCACCGCGATGCGTTGTATCGATACTACTCCGATACAATGATAAATAAATAAGGGTGGTTTGCTAGAGCGTCCCCCAGAAGCGACGCATTACATCGATGCCACCCCGGTGTAATGACAAATAAGCAAGGGTGTTCCCTAAGGAATTACATTCCTTAAGTAGGTTACCAAATAGTATTAGGTATAGACTAGGACAGTGTAAGAGAGAAAATAGTAGGAGAATTTTACAAGAGAATAGAATTAGATTAGCTGCTTGGAATACAGGTACACTTACCGGAAAGACTATGGAATTAGTAGATGTCATACTTAGAAGAAAAATAAATATAATTTACTTACAAGAAACTAAATGGATAGGTGAAAAATCTAGAGAAATTGAAAAGACCGGAGTTAAACTTTGGTATACAGGAAAAGAGAAGAATAGGAATGGAGTGGGAATTCTTGTAAATAATATAATAAAAGAAAGTGTCATAGAGGTAAAAAAAATTGGAGATAAAATATTACTAATTAAATTTATCTTAGGTGTAGATGTGATTAGTATTATTAGTACTTACGCACCACAAATAGGCTTGCCTGATAGTACTAAAAAGAGGTTTTGGGATAGGTTAGATGAATTAGTACAGGAAATCCCATGTGGAGAGAAAATATTTATAGGAGGGGATCTTAATGGACATATTGGTAAGGATAATAACGGATATAAGAGAATACATGGAGGTTTCAGGTATGGAGATAAGAATGATATGAGTGAATCAATTTTAGAGTTTGTAATATTGTATGATTTGATAAAGCAAATACTCTTTTTAGAAAAAGAAATGAATACCTAATAACCTTTAAACATAGATTTAATAATAGTCAAATTGATTTCTTTCTTACTAGAAGAGCAGATAGGTTAATATGTAAAGATTGTAAGGTTATACCGGGAGAGAGTTTAAGTACACAACATAGATTAATGGTCTTAAATATCTCTATTAAGAAGTGGAGTAGGAAAACTAACGTGAACAAGAGATTAACAACTAAACGATGGAATTTAAAAGGAGATAATTTAATATATTTTAAAGATAAGATAATAAAAGAAAATATATAGAGTATAGATAATGAAACTAATATTGTGTGGAATAGCATGTCTTCTTGTATGAAGAAAGTGGCTAAAGATATACTAGGAGAGTCTAAAGGTTGTAGGTTAAACGGGAAGGAGAGTTGGTGGTAGAATGAGAGTGTGCAAAATGTTATTAGAGAGAAGAAAATTTTATATAAAAGTGGTAAAAGTGTAAGAGTAGGGAAAATTTAGAAAAATATACACTAGTGAGCAAAGAAGTAAAAATGAATAGTTCGTGAAAATAAATACAAAGCTTATAAAATTTTTTATAAGAAGTTAGAATCTAAGGAGGGGGAGAAAGTAATATATAAGCTTGCTAAGTTTAGAGAAAGGAAGAGTAGAGATTTGGGTAATATTAGATGTATCAAAAGTGAAGATCAAAGAGTTCTAGCAACTGACGGGAAAATAAAAGAGAGGTGGAGAAGTTACTTTTATCAACTGTTTAATGAAAATAAATAATTGAGCAAAATAAAGATTTTAACCATATAGTGAATGATAGAAACTATAGATATTGTTGAAAAATCAGAATCACTGTTATAAATAGCGGTAAATAACCTCGCAATAGCGGCGCTAATAGCGTTAGCAGTACCTTCCCGCTATGCTATTGCCCAATAGTGCTGACATATTGCGGAATATGCATTTTCCACTTGCAAAAGAGGCCAACAGTGCACCATAGCGGTGAATAGCGGCGATTGCGGGCAAAATCAGCTTTTTGACCACTATTTAAAAGAGGTTTGAGGTTTATTTTTTAAAAATTAAACCCGACCCGCAACCACTGCCTCCCGTGATTTCTAGCATACTCTCGCCGCCTCCCATAGCTTTTGCACCTTCCTCAGCACTTTTTCTCACCGTGAGCTCCTCCTTGTGCAGTCCTCTCACCACTCAGCTCATCTTCTCAAAAAAGACGACTCTTTGACTCCTCCTCCAGTCATCTTCGGTATTATGTGACGGTTAAATGTCCATTTCATGTTTAGGATCTCTTTAAATTATCAAATATGCGTTTTCCACTCGCAAAAGAGGCCAACAGCGTGCCATAGCGGTGAGTAGCGGGGATTGTCGGAAAAATCTGCTTTTTGACCACTATTTAAAAGCAGTTTGAGGTTTATTTTTTAAAAATTAAATCTGACCCGCAACCACTACCTCCCGAGATTTCTAGCATACTCCCGCCACCTCCCATAGACTCTAGCACCTCCCTTAGCACTTCTTCTCACCGTGAGCTCCTCCTTGTGCAGTCCTCTCACCACTCAGCTCATCTTCTCAAAAACGACAACTCTTTGACTCCTCCTCCAGCCGTCTTTGGTGTTATGTGACGCTTAAATGTCTATTTCATGTTTAGGATCTCTTTAAATCATCAAATATGTACTTTTAGATTTTTTTAGATTTTTCTTTGATTTTTTTAAATATTTATGCATATCTAACTTAGATTAGTATTTGACTTTGTGCTTTTTACCGCTATTTGCCGCAATAACCCCAGATAGTCTTAGTGATGTCTCACCGCTACGCAACGCTATCCGCTATCAATAACCTTGATTAGGATTAGCGAGGTTAAAGATGTTCTAAAGAAAATAAAAAGTGGAAGAGCCGTAGGACCTGACGGCATCCCTATTGAGGTGTGAAAATGGCTTGGAGATATAAGCTTAGGATGATTAACTAAACTATTTAATAAGGTTATCAAGACGAAAAGAATGCCAGATGAGTGGAGGATTAGTACTTTAATATCCTATATACAAGAATAAAGGAGATATGCAAAGTTGTTCAAATTATCGACATATAAAACTTATGAGTCATACTATAAAACTTTGGGAGAGGGTCATTGAGCAAAGATTAAGAAAAGAGATGAGTGTATTGAAAAATCAATTAGTTTTATGTCTGGGAGATCAACTATAGAACCTATACATATTTTGAGACGGTTGATGGAGAGATATAGAGAGAAGAAAAAGGATTTACATATAGTTTTTATCGATCTAGAAAAATCTTATGATAGAGTGGTTAGAGAGGCAATGTGGTGGGTTTAGAAGAGAAACACGTACTTAGTATATATATATTGATGTGATTAAGATATATATGATGGAGTAACAACTAGAGTAAACACTAGAGTAAAAACTAATGAATGAGAGACTAAACCATATTTTGTTACTATAGGCTTACACCAAGGGTCAACTTTAAGTCCTTACCTTTTCACATTAGTTATGGACCAACTTACTAGGCACATTTAAGATGAAATCCCATATTGTATGTTACTTGCTGATGATATAGTGCTAGTTAATGAAAGTAGAAGAGGTATAATTTCTAAAGTAAGAAGATGGAGACAAGCTCTTGTATTTAAAGGTTTTAGAATTAGTAGAACAAAAACAGAATATATGGAGCGTATTTTAGTAAAACTATGAAAGAAAGAGAGCCTATTGTACATATTGATGGTCAAGAAATACATAAAACTAATCATTTTCGTTATTGAGGATCAATCATTAGGAATGATTGCGAGATAGTGGATGATGTTACACATCGAATTAAATTAGGATGCTTGAAGTAAATTGAAAAAGGCATGAACTTTTTTTGTTCTTTTGTTTTCTTAAGCAATTTATTAATCTACATTTTGAACAAGTCTTAATTGGTATATTGATAATAAATCTGTGCGCTCAGACAGAAATCAGTTTAACAGTATGCGTTTTGAAGTAGGAGGAAAGAAGCAAATTCTATCCAATATCTCTCATGTTCATGCACTTAAAACAGCTTCAAAATCCTCCAAACTATTATTTTATATGTACAAAAGCTTTTTCATTCATCAATCTATGTTCCAAAAAAACTACATCTTCAGGTAGAAAGTCTATAGGTTTGCCTTTTAACATCACGTGGAATAGTGCAATCGATTCATGTCCCTGTGATGAGATTTCCGTGAAAATGTCATCATCTTTTAGCCTACAATCTGTGAACTATGAAATTATATTATCATTGGCATCCTAATACAAGCGCACCAACAATAATGTTCGCAATCAGAGAAAGTTCCACCGAAATGAATCATTATGCACTTAACCAGGGTGGTAGACAACACAGAAATGCATTAGGAATAAGTTAAGGGTAAATTTAAGAAAAAACCCCTCTAAACTTCACAAATCAGAGACAAGCCCCTGAACTTGCAAAAACATACTAAATCCATAGACAAATCTCATAGACGCATTAAGGGACATTGTAACAAGTTCGAGCTGAGTTGAGTCATGACATATCAAAGTTGGTG
>JBAKGM010000002.1:11892145-11910571 GCA_037177215.1 Asparagus racemosus | reverse complement strand
ATATGAATGATTAATATTTTTATAAACTTGCTATTAAACCTGAGCTGTGATACTAATACCTAACATGACACAAATCTATTGGTTTCTATAACTAATCTAAAGAAACTGAACCAGTGTAGATATACACTAAAGAATTAATAATCTAAACACCTAACAATAATTGTACTGATATCGAGCAAGTTCAAGTAGACTCAAACCTTGTGAGAAACAATTTGCAGATTCCTAATGAATGTTAGCACTTTGAATTGGATCTTGTTGTGTTGAATCTGACAAAGGACTTGCAAAGTTGAAGATTTGGATATACAAACGTAAGAATTTACTTCTAATCTACCACTGCTATGGTGAATTTTGGATCGTGAGTGAACTTGAGTGACGATCATTGGGGCTAGAAGTCACTGGTGGCAGTTGAAGGTGGCCATTGGAGAAGAGAGAATGTCATAAATGATGAAGAGATGATGGTGACAAGATGTAAGATTAGGGCTTCATCAGAGAGAAGGCTTCAGCAGATGATTGTTGCTGAAAGTTGGGTGAAGGCAGTCAGAGAACAGCAGTGTGGTCATAATTGGATTCATCTGTGACATTGTGGTTGAAGACGATTTGGGATCGTGAGTTCTTCATGAGAAAAGAAGCTGAGGAGGTGTGGGAGATTTCTCTCGCAAGCTATTTTCATGGGTGATAGAGGAAAAATCTCTATGATTACAATGAAAATCCACAACCCTTTATATATAGGTTGAAATCTCTATTATAACTTCAAAATTCAAAATTTTTAAAGAAAAAAAATCTTCATCTAATCCTACTACAAATTCAAAACTAAAACAACTCTATCCTAGTAGGCTAAAAATTCAAACGGATAATTTAAAACTTAAATATAAATCCAATCGACTTTGATCCCCACCACAGAGCTACAGCTAGGATTGAAACTGTTACCATACCACTAATGCTACCCATGAAAATACTACTCTGTCGATTTTGATCTACCATATTCAAAATGTGCAAAAAATGATTTGGGAGTTTCTTGTTCATAAAAGCTTCCAAAGTGAACTGTATTCATTACTTTGTTACTCATTTCTTTGATCTTTTTACCCTCTTGAGTACATGTGTTCATAATGATTTTTCCCGTTGTGTACATTCAGCATATCAAGTGTCCATCAGCATTCAACACTCATTGATAACCCTTTTTGGAGTACAAAGTCCTACTTAGTAATTCATCGGGTCTTCCTAATGAGGCCATCATTTAGTGGCACTATATGTACCTTGTAACCTCAAATGTTTTGCCTTTTTTTTCCTCATTTCCTCGAACAATGATTTAGTGGCACTCTATAGTCTGAATACCTGAAACAGTGTCAATATGCTTGTTAATCCTTTAACATACTTTTTCTTGAATTAGCAACTACAATATGTTATCATGGAAACTTTTGCGCAATAGATCGAGTAGGGTTGGAACCTTGTACTGAGCAATAAGCAAAACATCCTTTCAGCTGACAAATGTTTGTTATACATGAGTTTCTTTTTATGAAGATTGCAATAAACTCGGTGAAATTAAGTTATTTTCCTTATTAATAAAACAATTTGCTAATCCCTTTGGTTTTTAAAAAACTCATCATACCTGTTGCATTTTTTTAGATAGACTTTTACTTCATATAAATTTTAAAATTACCTAGTAATGTTGATTGCTTGTTCCTCTTAGCAATTTTACTTCAGCTATTTTCATTTTCAATAATATCCATTGTTTACTTTTTAAAATTTGCTCCTGAATGAAGGTTAGTTGTCAATTTCGAATATGCTGTTGGTAATAGTACTAAACTAACAGCCTTTTTCAGAGGGATTTTCAGATAGCAGAAAAAGATGCATCTTATGATGATAAATGAATGACCTTGGTGCATGAAAAAACCGTAATATAATTGCTACTTATTAGCTAGGATCAATGCTTGTTATTTTGGTATTAGCTCCTGCATATAAATCTGACCTCAGCACTCCTTTTGAGGTTTGGCCTTTAGAGTTGTCAATTCATAATGTTCATAGTATATCGACTGTTAGTAAGGTTAAGGAAACAGGAGTCAAGGAAAAAAGAGATGCTGATGCAAAGTGATTTTTTTTTCTTTTTGTCAGCTAATTGGTTCTTTACTATGCTCAAACATTGAGATTCATGCAATCTTATTCACTCTTGTTGCTAGCTTTGATTTGTCTCTATCCATTTTGAGTTTTCATGTATTATATACTGATTAAGTTATTCAAAATTTGTATTGTTTCTAGATTTCCTTAAATGAGGTTGAGCCGATTCTTTGTGCACTTTTTCGCGGATATACTTTTGTAGAGTTAAGCTCTATAACTTGGTAACTTTCAGCTAATGACTCTGGTATTGTTTCTTTGGCACAGAGGCCACACACGAAGTATTGCCTAGGCTTAATCAAATCAAATTCGACCGTGGAGTTATAGATGAACTATTATTTCTTGACATGCCCCGCGAATTCAGGCTTGCTTCAGGATTAATGGTGCTGGAATATGCGAAAGCCATTCAAGAAAGTGTCTATGAGCAGCTCCGTGTGGTTCGTGAGGGCCAACTTAGAATAACTTTTACACCAGATCTAAAGGTCATTGAAGCACTATCTACAATTTTCTTTTTTCAACTTGGCATATTCAAAGTTATTGGAGTTTCTGGAGTTTCTTGGCGTCCTATCTAAAATACATGATCAATTTGATTTGCAAATTTCATTTGTTTAGATACTATCCTGGGAGTTCTGTGCTCGTCGCCATGAAGAATTTTTCTCTCGTAGAGGGATAGCACCTCAGGTATTACATCTCATTTGATGACAGTATTTTTCATATATTCATGGTGGATATAAGATGTTTAAATATTTTTTTTCATTTACACTGTTATATATTGTGTTAAGTCAAGTTATGATTCAGTAGTTTTTGTTTTTTATTTTGGTTTAACGTTTAGACATCTTATTTCAAAGGAAAAGTAGAGTTACAGTCCTTCATTTTTTAGTCTACCATTTTACTAAATTATTAATATTATTCAATTATTAATATCTAATTTATAGTATAGGACAAGCCCTAGTTCTTCTCCAAATCCTGAAGCATAAAACAATCCGCTATAATTTATATTCACCAAAATTGTTTATATTTTGTTATCTTTTCAAATGTAGCTTTAACAAATAATAGAGTTTAATGTTATAACTAAGTTATAACTGAGAAATAAAGTTTTCACAAATAAAAGAGTTTACCCCCCTTCAGTACTTCTTATAACCACTGAGATGGTAATCTGTCCAATATGAGGGACTAACTGGTGAAGTGTGGCTTTTCAGCACACCTACCCATTAAATGAGTGGATGAAAAGTGACCACATCACTGCCAATCATACCCATATTTCTCATATATATCTATAGGTGTCATGTATATATCTATAGGTGCTTAACGAGTTACCGAGAGATAGAGAAGGTGAGACCCACACCTTTTGATGTGACAAGTAGGGTGGGTCTCACTATGTGGTTATCTCTTGGTAGCTTATTTAGCAGCCCATTTTTTCCTTTCTCTCTTTATACACACACATGTATATATATACATGTATGTGTGTGTATGTATATGTATACATGTACATCTCTCTCTCTACACACATACATATATATGTATACACACACACACATACATGTGTGTGTGTGTGTCTACATATACATATGTATATGTATATATATGTGTGCGCGTGCGCGTGTACATGTATATGTATGTGTATTTGTATATATACGTATACAGATACATATACATATGTATATATATATGTGTGTGCGTGCGTGCGCGCGTGTACATATACATACATATATGTATGTGTACATGTATATATACATATACAGATACATATACACATACATATACATATGTATATATATGTGTGTATATATACAAATACATATAGAGGTTCCTAAATCAAACGCCATTCTTACTAAAAATCATTTTGTGGAGAATGTTGTGATTGCTGTCTCCTATCTAGAACTATGTTACCTAGGTACTTCTAATATGAAGCCGTACTCATGCCCGACACATGTTGTACCTGTACTTGACACTTCTTGGACACTGCTTAAATACATGCATATATTTATTCAGACAAAGTACGCAATTACACAATGCATGTTCAATTTAAAACACTCGTCATACCCTTCTTGGATATATATCCTACACTTCACATCTATTTTTTGTAACTTGTTGGATAAGGGTCGAGTTCGTTTCAGCCTTAAGAACTACGATTTAAAAGGAACCTGACATATATGTACTCTTTTTCAGGACTTGAAGTCATTTAGGAATTTTTTATTTTTGATTGAAATGTTTGGATTGTTTTAGTTGATTTACTAGAATAGATATTCTAATTTGAAGGGCTTCTCTTCTCAACCTCACCAAGTTTCTTTTTCCCGACGTAGTTAGGCGTTGATGAAGCTTTATAGATGAAGTGTAACCGCTCACATAAAGTTGCATTTTTGTTTATTTTTTGAAACTATATAAAGCTTGATTAGTCATTTAGACTTTATTTTAATATGCTACATGGTCCTCATCAATCAAAACCATTTGTTGATTCTGATTTGTAAACTTTTGTACCTCTTAATAATTTTCTAGTTTTGCCATAAATTATGAATACCTATTGGATTACTACAAACTTTTGATGTTTCCTGTACTTTTATCTTGATATGCTTGTATTGGCAAGACTACTTTCGCCATTCTTCACTACCCTGCTATCGTCCTAATTTTTATTTGTTTATTTGGGGGTTTTTTTTTGTTTGGGGGGGGGGGGGGGGTTGTTTATACAACTGATATGTTTTTAGGATGGGAGTCTGGAGAAATGCCTTAAGCTTTTATATCTTTTGAGAACAATAATGAAGCTAAGCAATTAGGTACTTGGGTTAAATGATTTGAGCCTGTGAGGTACTTTTGGTGGTGTGCTATTTGCTTATTTTATAAACATACTAATAAGGATAAAAGATACTTATTCCTAGTTTTTGCCACAGTAACTAGTTTATCATTAAAATTAGCAATATTAAGCCAATTGATTATTACTAGATTATCATCATTATTCAATTATTACTATCTAATTTATAGAATGGAATCTGCCCAATTTCTTCTCCAAATCCTGAAGCATGAGCCAAATCCACAATAATTTATATCCAATAATATTGTGTATTCTTCCTTATCCTTTAAAACACAGCTCTCACAAATAAGAGTTACTGTTATATCTGAGAAATAAAAACAAAAAAAAGGCCTCAAATCAGGGGATTGGAGAGAATAATTTGAAGAGAGGATATCTTTTGTGTCAGCTTTTTTTTTGGGGTCTTGGGTTGGGTTGGGTTTTCTTTTTTGTTTTCGGGGTTGGTTTTTTTTTTTGGTTTTTTTGGGGGGGTTGGGGTGGGGGGGGGTGGGGAGTAGTGCAACTCCCAAACTTCAACCTAAAATTCATATAAAGCTGAACTTTTTTTTGAGGAACGTGACTGGTTCAAATATAGATAGCGGGTATGAAAACTGGAATTTTGTTAGGTTCAGTCCTTGTCAAAACAAAAGTCCTTGATCAATAATAGAAAATGTACTGTCATAAACTCCAGTTCCAAAGTAGTAACATTGAAAAGCAAAGTTTCAAAACCCAACCTCAAACCAACAACAACGGAAAGACAAGTCCCCAAACAGTCTAAACCCAGTCACATCCTAAGAACTTCACCTTGACCTTTCTATATGTCACCTTGGTACTTCTATGAGGAGCCGTACCTGTACCTGACATGTACCCGTACCCAAACCTCTTGGACACTTGCTGGATATATGCTTATGTTATTCGGGCGTATACTCAAATATATAATGAATGTCTTAATTTAAAACACTTCTTGGATGTGTTTTAATTTAAAACACTTCTTGGATGTATATTCTACACTTCACATTTATTTCTTATATATTGATCTTATGTAAATTTTTAATTTTAATACATATAAATATACATAACATGCATATATAAAGATGTGTCCCCGTACCCTACCTTTTACAATTTTCTCGTGTCCCATACCCGCATCTGAACCAGTACCAGTACCCATACCTGAACCCATGCCACCTATAGTATTCACATGTGCCACATGTCTACAGATCAGAAAGACAGCTCTCGTATCTCCAAAGTATTTTTTTATGTGGCTGTTTTTTATGCTAAATCATTTTTATGTCTGTCCTAAATCATTTTGACAGTTTCTTTGGTGTGCTACACCACAACAACAGTCTCCAGTCTTCATATCCGGCCATAATTCAAAATATGGATACATGAAACCATTAACACTGTAAAATTGAGGCTCGTAATAATGATATTTTTAATGTTTATTGGTGATGCAATTTTTTTATACCGAGTTCAGATGCACATGCAGTATATCCGTACATATGTGGTCATGAAGATGTGTACTATTTTACTTATATTTTCTGTTTTAAGAGGTCTTTGCACTATGGTGACACATCAGATGTTTGAAAATGTTATCTGCTGTGCTGAATATCTTGTCGTGTATGTCATACAGAAGTTTAAAATTTTCCAAATTATCACGCTTTCACCAGAATAATAACTCATGCACCTCTTACTGATTTGTCTGCTGGACCTATTCAACTTTGTGTACAAGCTAGATCATTAGCTTGCCCTTGCGGCAAACTATCAAGTACTTCATGGCAAAGCATCCTATAGCCATGTCAGCTTCTTGACTGCTGTAGGATAAATTCATCAGGATTTATTTTTAGTCACTATTGTTAATTGGTCAAACTGCATTTTGCCAGGTAAACCAGCTGTTGCAGGTAGCTCATAAGTATCAAACTGCTGTAAATGAAAGTGGAACGGCTGGGGTTCCACTTCAAGATTTGCAAGCTAGCTGCAACCTGTGAGTGAAGTTACATTCTCAATCTTGCATATTGAACTTTTTTTTTCCTGCAAATTAAAATGGTTGAAATTGACGGATGGTTATATCGTCAAAGCTCAGTTTTAGTTATATAGTTAATTTCTTGCCATAGTAATATTTTGCTTTCATCATTGTTCCCGATTTTTTTTCTGGCATGGCAGTTTTGTTTAATTTGACTTGTGGTGGTTAAAGTATTATATGTAATGCCTTAATTAACTACGGCATGATATGGAACATGATGTTATTGCTTCTGCCACAAGTTCTTGAGAGGGTAATTCATTTACAAACAAGGAATGGTTACATCATGGGACAGGGATGTAACATGTAGAAAGTTGACTTATTTTGATACCTGTAATTCTGATGACTAGGCTGTAAAGCAATCTGGGTTTTACAAAATACCGTAGGTAACTTACCTGTATGATCTGTATGTGATATGTATCAGATACTCTATACCCATTCTAAAATTTGCAAATTATTCATATATCAACACTATCATAATTGTATTTGACACTATTCAAAAAATATAAATAAAACAAACAAACCACATGTGAGCAATGAGCCATGATTCTATGTGATTCACAAATGCATGCCTAATTTTTGCAGTTTCTTTATTATGAATATAAATTTTTAGTATAACTGATTATTGATTGACATTCACATTTGAAATTTATCGTTGTTGTAGCCATAACATATCATTGACTAATACTTTTTTTGGATTTCTCGTGTACACTTATCTTGTGATTGCCCTTTTTGTACATATCTCATGTTTTCTTGGATTAGTTATGTTTATATAATTTTCTGTATCCATGTCTCACCTTAGTCCTGGTTTATTCAAGTGCTGTTTCCATGCTTCAAAGTCGGCAATTCTTCATTTCTTCATGACAATTCTTTGGGATTAGAGTTCATTCTTCCATTAGGTGCTTAATCTGCACCGACAATGTGAGTTCTTGATTTGTCTTTGTTGTAACACACTCCCAGTGTGATTGAAGTTTCCTAGTTTCATTTTTTATGAGTTTGATTGTCAGATTAAGTTTTATTCAGAGCTCTACTACCTACATCAGCTAATGTGCTAGCCTCATTAGTCATGCTTTTATGATGTTACTATTTTTCAGATCATAACGCTTTAAATTGCTTGTTATGATTACGTTATTGTGCTTTATTTTCTTCAGGTCTCTTCTTTAAGTTACCCATTAACTTATTGGGCTTCATGCTATCTTCATCATACCTTCAATTTGTACACGGACATTTTTTTTCTCAGCCATTTTTGTGTCCTTTCATAGATTTTACTTGCATGCATGATCATTCTTTTTGACTTTTGCTTCTTTAGTTTCATGACAGCAGGACGCCAGCTTGTGAGAAATCTTGAGCTACATTCACTAAATGACCTGGGGTTTTCCAAAAGATATGTGCGGTGTTTGCAAGTAAGGAATGTTATATTTTGTTGTTATGCCTAAGATCTTGATATTGGATTGCGAGCATACATATTTGGGGTGACTAGTGGTAATAACTATTTTTTCTGTGTGTTTTCAACAGATATCAGAGGTGGTAAATAGCATGAAAGACTTGATTGATTTTAGCCGGGAGAATAAGATTGGGCCTATAGGTAACATCTCCACTGTCATCTAAGGCATCTGATAAATTTTTCATTCACATATCTTTTTCGATGGATGTTTATGCCTTTCAATTAAATTTTTATTATGCATGCTCTTTTGATGCCTACATCTTAACCCTGAAGATGTAATTAGCTAAAGTCGCTGTTCCAATTTGATCGAGCAAATTTGCTTAATAAGTTCTTTATCTGCCACCTGATGAGTAGTGATGCGTAGTATTATTCAGTTGTACGTTGGAGAAAACGACCATTTTTTTTTTTCAAATTGAGAACGCGACATTTTTCTTCAGCGTTCTTAATTTGTTTTGGCTATCTGGAGTTCTTCCGATTTTATTGTTTATTTATCCAGAAACATGGATTATGGGATTTATGTCTAAAATTCTCTAATTTCAATATATATGTCAATTAATTTTTCCATGCTGCTGACTCATCTCTTCTTTTTTGTTTGTAATATCCAAAAAACAATTCCTACTGTTGAGACTAGCCAATATTTTTGTCCTTCTCTAATGCTTGATGATAGTGGTATTGTTCGGACTTCATTAGTCTTTACTGGTTTGTATGATATTCCAGAGCACTTCTTAAGTCATCAGTAATAACTATGAAGTCTGTCACATGGTTTCATTTTCTTGATGACCATATTTATGAAAAACGTGAACTTTGCAGAGAGCCTGAAGAGCTATCCTCGACAAGCTGCAGCTAATCTCCAAGCTCAAAAGATGCAAGAAGCCGAGCAAATGGCGAGCGCACAAAATCTACCATCTGACCAGAGCACACTAAATAAACTCATGGCAATGCACTCAGCAAACAATAACAACCTCTCAGCTCCTCGTATCATTAATAACACTCCAAATGGTGCAGTCACGTTGAACAATTACCAGTATTTAATGCGAACTTCTTCAACTCAAGAACCTTTCCAGCATTCTTCAACCTTCATGAATTCTAACCAGTCCCAACAAGGGCCGTTTCTAACAAAGGCAGCATCTTTTAATGGTTCAACTTCATCAAACATAAGCTTTCCTCATCAGAACAATAACCCACAATCATCTCAAGTGAACCAGCAATTAGAGCAGCACGTGATACAGCAACTCCTTCAGGAGATGATGAACAACAACAAAGGGGGATCACAACAACCTAATCCTAACCCTACTGGGATTGTGAAAACCGAAGAGGGAAATAATGGTACGTCGGTAATGGGTCAGAGTAGGACCAACAGCTTCAAAACTGCCGCTGCTGCCACCACCACCACCACCACCAACAACAATTCCTCTAGCAGCAGCAGCAGCTTTGATGTGAAGCCTGATTTGCTTCAGAACTTGCATCTTCCTGAATTGGATCAGGATATTCTGAGAGAATTCACTGAAAGTGGTATTCAATGGTGATGCCAGCTGGGAAATAATGTTATAAGATATAGGGTGTTGAGTGTTGAACTGTGAGAATTATAAACATATGTTGTTGCATAGTGTAGCTCTTAAGACTGTGTGTATGGTTGGAATGTGTCAATTGTGATGCCAGTCTCGGGTATTAATATAAAACTGGGAGGTGGCAGTTTTGAGGTGTGGCATTTCTAACTGTATCTTATTACTTAATATATATGTCAGGTTAAAGTAAAGCGTTTGTTTCAGTTCCCATTTCATTATTAAACCTGTTATTGTCAGAATGTGGGACTTCTCAGAAGGGAAGAGAAATTGACGATATTGTCTGAACTAAAACCTATTTATCAATTATCCATGTCAAAAATAGTGACGACTAGAATACACATTCTTAATTACTTTTCTACTATTCCCTCTCTTACGTACATTGCTACCGATAACCCAACACTTTCTTTCTCGTAGCATGAATATGTTACGCAACTAAAGACCATTTGGCATTATCTTTTATGTAAACACAGTTGTTAAAAAAGGTAAAATTGTGACCAATAATTATGTGACCAATAATTACCATTTAGATGACGATCCGTCATGCAAGCATTTTAGTTGCAAACAACCAACAAGCCAAACTCTCAAAAACTCCTTCCCCCGCTACTAGTCTCTTTCCCCCCTGCTTTCCCTGTAAACTCGAAACTCGTTCATGTCAAATTCTTTTAAAAAGGCAGCATGGTTAACGTATGGGACTGCCACCTTAGCTCTTCGAATTATACAAATGGAAACTAAGTTTAAAAATTGGAAAAAATTTCAAGGAAATAGCATTTTAAACATCATCGATAACCATCGGTACACCAACCTAATAACTAACAAATACAATACAATACAATGCAATCCAATAGATTACAATACAATAAACACAATGCATTAACAATCCATCATCATCACCATTTTCCGAATGACTTGCTGCAACTTCAAGCAAGGTGTTGGAAATTGAATGGTTCTGGCCTCCTATTTCTCAAATGATTTAACCTCTCTCTAAAGCCGAAACATGCAAGCCAGAAGACTCAGATGGTGAATTAAGCAGCCCGCTTTTCTGGGAAATATTTCAAGACTGAACTCCCAGAAGCTTCGTCGATATCAACATCAAACACAGGGGAAAGAGGGCAACCGACCACTTGAACATGACAAATGCTTTGAGCATGTAAAAGAAAGATAAGTCAATTACAGTGCAGTTTCTCAGATGCATGGTAGGCCCGGGTTGAAACCCATAGGCCCCAGATAAATGGAAAATGAAATATTCATGCCTTAGCAGGCATCGTTCCAAGCATAATAACTTGAGCAAAACTATAAATAACATATCAAAGTTCTAAAGACTCACCATATGTAGTATAAATTATCCATTTCTTGCTTTTGAACGCGACCCAAGAGCTCGATCTGCACTACTCCACCAATGCAAATAGCTGGACGTGGGAGCTTGAAAGATTGCAACTCATTTTTCTGAAAAAGAGCATATATGAACACAAGTTCAATTAGAGATCTCGTCAAGCAGTCTTTAAACATGTGCGTGAAACTAACTGAATGTCCCAGCAATCGAAGCCCAATAGAAAATTAAAAAAAAAATATCCTACTTGATATAGAAAATACAAAAAAAATAAAAACTCTAGGCAACTGAAATTTTCAGAAATTACTTTTTTAGCATTGATTTTATAACAATGAATGACATTAATAAGTAATTCAACAGCCGAGATAACTTGCATTACAAGACCTTATCTCACTTCGTCCTTGGTATGTCATAGTAAATCAGGAAAGATGTGAAATCTTAACATTGTATAATTAATAACTTGATTTTACAGGTGTTGGTGTCGACAGTTCATGTGATTTCAGCCGTCTCAAGGAACATTAGACTTTGGGTATCATCGACTCAAAAACTGTAAAAATTGGGAATTCTAGTTAGCAAAAAAAACAATCAACACACATTTATGACATTTTTATCATCGTTTGATAATTTTTAGATTCAACGTATGATGTAATTGTGTAATAGAATATCACATGCAATACTAATTTCAGAAAAGGTATGTTACTTGAATGACCTTTACTGACTAGAGAAGCTATATTTGTGCACAACATAATGTAATATTGTACTCTGGATTAGCTGATTCAATCATGTGTTTTGTTTCCCTTACTTCATCTTGAATGATCTGTGATATTTCAGGTGACATTCTTTTTTAACATTTTCTAAAGATTATTGCAACTATTCTAGAAAGTAATGACCAACAAGGGTCAATGGAAAAATTGGTGGAAGGAGGATGGTCCTTCATTCCATTAATAGAGAGAAAAACAAGGCAAAAATGTAATTCCCCAATTGGGTTTTCATGAATGTGAACACGCCAGAGAACGTCATGTCCATCACGTGGGACGATTCATGATTTAATGGGTATATTTTTCAAACAAGTCCTTTAAAATTTAAAATTAGAGAATAAACTTAGATTCAGTTGTAAAATAAATAAGCTAAACAGAAACATTTACAAATCACTCCTTATCTATTAAATTTTACGAATAATTTGAACTTATATATTTTACAATGCATCGAAGCTCTTACGATTTGAGCTTTAGTGGCCTTTTTAGCAATTACATGAAATATCTGTTGTCAACGTTAAACATTTGCCTCTCTATCAACTTCATACTAAAAATATATTCATCAATAGTCAAAGAGGTATGCATGATTCAATCATTGGGTTACGAGATTAAGAGGAAACTCATAAAGTGTGTCGTCCTAAAAAATGGTGCTTCTTAGCCTCCCCCCCCCTCCAAAAAAAAAAACCCACGCACCAAAAAAAAAAAAAAAAAACACAGAGTGTGAAAAAGGGCAAAATGGGCACTAAATCCTTTTTTATCACCATTTTGATTGCCTTCATATTGTTGGCTATTCAGACACACAGATTCAGCAGGTGATCCTCTTGATCATCAGTCCATTACTTTGATATTGTATATTTATTGGTCGAAATTTGGTAACTTGGAAGAGCAAAACGAAGACTATTTTTGCATGATCTAGTGCTGAGGCTGAGAATCGAGCTATCTGAAACTGATACAAGCATGCTACTTGTCTCTTCTTTCGGAGTTGGGTGCGTTTATTTCTAGACCAGCAGCGGCACATTGCGATAATCAAGCCGTTATTTATACTGCAAACAATCCAGTATTTCATGAACACTAAGCATATCGAGGTTGATTATCACTTTATTCATGATATAACTGTAACGAAGAAGATTGCCACATGCTCTGTTTGTTCAGATAATCAGTTGAGTAATATTTTTACTAAAGCTCTACAAGGAAACTTCTTTCATTTTATGCAACAAGCTTGGGGATGATAAACATCTATATTCCACCTTATGGGGAAGTATTAGAGTTATTAGTATATTCGAAAATTTAGTTCGAAGGAAGGAGTCAAGTGAGTGAGTGGGATCTGTTTCAATATTTGTATCCTACATGCTTTCTACTTGCTCTATTATAACTAGAGGCAAACAATCTCTCTCTGAGATTAAGTCGGTTTTCCAAAACTAACACAAATCTCTTGTGTGTATGCAATACATAAGTTCAGACTTGATTGATCATGTACGTATTATTAATATTGATATCTAAACATCCTATCACATAAAAAGACAGGTTTGGGGACATTTGATGTTCTAATTCTCATATGATGTAGTTGTTAATCTTAACCGAGAAGATCGACTAATTATTATATTCACCGAGCGAGCTTTTATCTTATTGTGCTCAAGTAAGGCGTATCATATACTATTGAAGACAAAGTTGCATTTAGAAGAGAAGGAAATGGTAGGGGGATTTGTAGTTAAGATGGAGCTAATACATTTCTTTGTGCCAAGTAATTTTCCTTTCCATCTATATTGTTCTAATATCCGATTTTGGCCTTTATCCAAGATGTTATATTGTCAATTGCTGCTATGTGATTCATCTAACAATTTGTCTTACTTGGGTAATAAACCTATTGCTAGGTAGGAGCCAAGTTTAACCATGATGAAGTTGGTACGGGCCCATAAAGATCCTAAAGAGCCTTAACAGACATTAGAATATCAGATACATCTTTCTTGAGAGCAGACTGTCACAAATTTTGTTGCTGACCTGGTGTATAAGAAAAATCCAATCAAATCCACCAACAGTAACTTCAATGAACCAAATTAGCTGAGAACTTCAATGTCACATGACCCACCATTAGTGGTGGAAGCCTGGTGCACAAGGAAAATCCAATAAAATCAACCAACATAAATTTTTAATGGTATGACGATTGATCTATGACACGAACAAGGTTCAATTGACTTGGATAAAGAGCAGAAGACAGTAGGACGATATTCTATCATTTTAGAAGCTGAAAATATTAATCAGCTAGTTTAACTCCTGCAGTGGCAGGTCAAGGACCCAAATTGACAATAAACTGTCTACATAAGTTGACATTCGTTCCAATCCTAGAATATGCATGTTATTTTGTAACTAGAACATGGGTATCTCTATCATCAAATGGTATCCATGTCCAACACTCTGATACTTCTTCAGATACTCCTTCACCATGTGCATGCACTTGTTCAAACTTGTCCTCAAATCATTTAATACGTTTTAATTTAAAACACTTAGCAATACCGAACATATATCCTACTCTTCAGATACACATGTTTATTCATATTACATTATTGATATACGCGTTCATTTTTTATATATACACCAAACACTATAGTGAAAAATGCTATAAAATATGACTTGAATAAAGCTAAATTGAGATATGTCCGACAGTTGCATAAAATTGAAGAACCAAGTCATGTTCCATTTTCGAAGTGACAAATGTATGGTGATCCAAACAAGTAACATAATGTAATAATTATATGTTTATAATATTAGAAATAATTGTTTAGCCACCAATGTACGCGAGCAATAATGTGTTTCATGTATTTATGCATGTATCTCACTTTATTATATTATAATTATTATAACATATATTCTAATATCATGGTGTCGTGTTGTCATGATCTATCTTTTGAAGAATTTCGTGTTTCGTGTGCACACTAGTGTCATACCCGCGTCTGTGTTCATGCTACATAGTTTTGTACATTAACAAAGCAACTAATGAGCATGCCTTCTAATTTATTTATGACAGTTATTCAACACAATGACATAGATGATGTTCCTTGAGATGGAAAAGGACTAACCATTACATGTTTTCACTTTATATTTGTTTGGAATTTGTATACATTTTACACCAAAGAGACAGACTCCACAAGCGAAATACTGCTCAATTCTAACATATATTTGAAAGATTTTATTGATATCATTATCTTGAAAACCACATAATCTGAATTGACTTTTTTTATTATTTAAAATGAAGTCCAAACTTTGGTAAACATGGCTCGAGCATCCTGTCACTATCTTCAATTTTCAACAAATGATTCTTGCCTTACACCATTTGGATTGGTCCAGCCCTGAAAAATTTGGTTTGGCCCCTAGGTTAATCTAGATGAAAGTTCACGGGGTTTAATGGGAAGTTGGAAACAAATTAGGGCAATAGAACAAACTTACCTTTAAAAGTTTGCACATAGAAAATAGGATACACATTATTAATCCAGATCGTATTATCACTTGAAAAGAAGAAAAATATACACACAACAAATATGGGAAGGAACAAATATACCTTCAAACTTTGCACATTGAAACTAGGAGACGAACTATAAACCCAAGCCATATTATCACTTGAAAAGAATATAATATATATGAAGGGAAGCTACATTGCACAGACAATGATATGGCGACATGGACACAGCGTGTTGCACCCATAAAAAAAATTATAGGATGCATGCATCCTTTATGCCTGTGCGTGAACACGTCTTCCACGATACAACTTAAAAATAGAAGTACTCTCACTGCATGTCAAGCAGGGGTCAGAACTAACAATCAGACCAATTTCATATATATCCACGAAAACCTGTAAGGTGGCAGCCTTTGCCTATATGCCAAAAGCACACTTTTGTTTTATGCGTGTTTTTCCTGTCATCACCAGATCACAACCAATAATCAAGTTAACTTCTTCTATATCTAAAAGAAAGCTCTAAGGTCCAGAGTTTATAAATACCTCCTTTCACTTTGTGGGTTTTCTCTTTCATGACTGATGTTATGTCATGTGAGTCCATGATTGGGTAGAGCCTTATTTGTTAGGTATTACAAAATTGCATGGTTGATGGTATGCATTATAAAATGTCAACAAACATGTCTATAGTTGAGAATGGAACCTTGCTCGCATCTATGACACTCTCCTGGAATCTATACAGCCAAAATAGCCATTCAAATTATCGCATGAATACTCTTTACGTTGCTTACATCGTACGGTAATATATAATCTCCACTATTGTGGATGCTAACTAGGTATATGCAATATACCAGAGGCAATCATTTTCTCTATTTCTACCCTTCATTTGGGATAAAACTCTTATATGGTTCCATTGATCTTGCTGTAATACTTGCTAAAAGAATAGATCAGACCATGCATTCTATAAGCCATGCAGGAAGAAAACGTTCTTCACGATAATACGCCTTTACAAGTTAAGAAGGTAGAGAACTTCATTGTTTCTAGGTAGTAATATGTGTTTACATGTTGACATGAATAACCTCTACTTGGTTTTATTGTTTATTTCTGATTTTGAATTCTCTGATATCTACTATCGTTTCGATTAGGGCGCATGCAGGGAATAGAGAGGAGGTTTGCAGTGTCTAATGCAATATGAAACAGATGTAATGTGAGTTTCATATAAAAATTAAAGTTTATATAAACAAATAGTAAATTGAAAAACACTAAACTTCTTCTATGTAAAGTATGTTAGGTACTAAGACTAATTTTAGCAGTTTAATGGGTCAAGGCTACCTTTGAGTTAAAGATAGATATTGACAGGAAAAGTCATATCTAATGTAATGGCAAGTTTTAAGGGGGGAGACATTGTTCAATATGATGAAATCATCCCTCCAACAAGTTCTTTTAGTACCTGCTTGAGGTCACTGCAGATACGTGTGCTCCTGTAATGAACAGTATGTTGTCTGCATTGGCAGAGCCTAAAGCCTTGGTTTATACATGTTCCCTCTATCCTACCATAGGTAAGCAATTTAATAGTGATGATTATGGCTTGATATAATAAATGGTACATATATGATAATTAATAGTGTGCAGTTGTTAATGGTTAACATGTACACTGACATTTTAACGTCTTACTAGTGTCTGAATTTTAAGAGGCTATTTGAGTTTTCATGCTCTCAATAATTCTCTGTCATCGCATCTGTGTGTTTATGGAGACATGAATTGTTTATTATGCGTCTCATGCCTTTTTGTTCACTAGAATTTTGATGAATATTAGCTGTCTTAAAATTAAATCACTAGTACTCTATAGGCCTATTTTCTATGGCATGTAGAACTCAAAAACCAACACCCCACCCCCAGGCTCATGGTTATTCACCGCCTCGAGGCTCATTCTTAGTAAGCTAGCGTTGAAGTCTAAAGGTGGTTACATTTGTTTACCCATCTGACTCTCTTCTGTTCCTTACCTTTAACATAAATTAAGTAAACTGTTACCTCTCCACAAGCAAGTTCTGTTCATTGGTAAATTGAAATTGCTTTTTCTTTGTTCCTTTATGCCAATGACTATTTTTGATAATCTCAATGAGCTAATAATATCAGTTCAAGCAACCAGTATTTCTCTAAAAGGATATACTGTGGGATAAATCCCAAACTCAATACTCATGTAGGCTCCAAAAAGAAGGTATGAAGGTCGCTTATGTATCATGGGCTTCTACTTGAATGATACTAATCTTCTACATTCATATGTTCGAAATTGAAGGACACCAACACTTGAATAGCTAACACATCACGAGAAAACATGCATAAACGAATTCAGTTCGCAAGAACATTTTTTCATTTGACTTTTGTCGTGAAACTTGCATCTTACCATCATGCATATTATAATTAAAAATTAGAAATATTACTATAATTACAAATACCTATCTCGAAGGTAGTGGCTTTGTTTACCCTATGCAATGCAAATACCCTACAGAGCAGCTTTTTCAATCAGAACAAGTTAATATATATTAACAAACATATATCTTGAAGTTGGGGGATTTATTTACCCAGTGAAATGCAAATGCCTACATAGCAGATTGATCAAAATATTATACAATACTAACACTGTGCTGTGCCAGCCAGTATTTAGTTAGTCTATTGATCAGATAAAAGTTGCTTTTATTCATGTCATAAGCACATATTCAAGCCAGCAAACTAGACTCCAGACCAGAAACTAAAAGCTGCAGTTACCAGCATAATTCATAGGCATGTTTTCGACACATTTCCATTTAAAATTCTAAATGATTTATCAAAGCAAATGCAATGAAACTACTCAGTATCAAACAGTATAGGGATATTACATCCACCCCTTTAATTTTATCCATTGACGAAGAGGTCAGGTTCTCTTTACTTATGTGTGAGCAAAGGAAGTAGCTTCTGTCAAGAGTATGAAAATATATCTCTCAA
>JBAKGM010000002.1:11873276-11892045 GCA_037177215.1 Asparagus racemosus | reverse complement strand
TTATGATCCAGCAAGTTTGCATATTATATTTAAAACTTTAGTAGTTAATTTTTTATATAATTACCATCATAGACTCTTAATCCATGTGGTTGTGATCTAGATAATGCATCCTAGAGGATCCTATAATCATTTGCAAACCCCTCCCAACCAGCTAAAACATAAATGAACAGCTTATTTGGGGTGCAAACTGCAAGCACATTCTGGGTAACACATTTGCGGCCTCTAAAGCGTGAAACAAGATTGATAGGTAGCATTGCATCAAAATGAGTCTCATCTATCATACCAATGCAATCCTATAATATATGTATCACATTACTAAGTTAGCATTTATTTTCATTAAATTTACATGTAACAGTGCTTAAAGTGTAGATATACCTTGAAATAAGGGTAATATAGTTGGTTGTTAACAATCTCTTCAGGAACGTCATTAGGGGCTTGTCTCAAGTAGCATCCACGGAAGCAAATAATGGCTTGTAATACATTGTTAAAATATCTACTGATTGTCTCTCCTGATCTTATAAAATGAGATCTCACAATACGGTTTTTAACAACCTATTGTTCCTCATTATACTTGCTAGTTTTTCTACTGTTTTTCCACTGCTACATTCCTTGAGTCTTTTAACAACCTATTGTTCCTCATTATACTTGCTAGTTTAATAAAAGTAACACTCCGCTCTAATGTAGTTTACACAACTTTCACTAAAACCATTATAAATACGCTCTATGTGTTCAATTCTAGCATTCTCTTATTTCATTTTTTCCTCACTTAGACCACTACGAATTGATTTATGTCTAGCTTGCATTCTCCTTATGATCGTAATTATTATAACAAAAATAGATAGTGCCGCTCCTTGAACCATGTTAATAGCACTTTGTTCATCCATAACATCCTCATCACCATCCATCTACGATACGAACATCAAATTAAACTAATTAATATGGCTACCAAGCATCCACGATAGTAATTTTGTTAACAAAAGTGTGAATAAACAATCATGAAGCCAACATCCAATTAGCCTATAATCACATTCGCAAATGGATATATTGAATATGAGAAGTATTATATATGTGTGTGCAGATACATATGTATGTGTGTATATATTACGCACACACTTGTGCGTGTGTATATATGTACATGTATATGTATATATACATTCGTATGTGCGTGTGTATATACATGGTATATTTCTTTTTTCTAATTCATCACAAATATCATCACAAATATATGTACATGTATATGTATTAATCATCATAAATATCATCCAATAATCATCACAAATCCTCGCTGAAAACCAATTCTTCTATATAACTAACTAAATATCATCCAATAATCATCACAAATTTCATCCAGCATGATCACAGTAATATGATAATTCAAAAATCAAGCTCGAGAGAAAATTCAACAGTAAAATTTTCAAAAATTATACTTTAGCTTGATCGAGCAAAAATCCAGCAGAAATACGACAAGCTCGAGAAAAAAATCAAGCAAGATCAAGCAAGAATCCAGCAAGATCAAGCAAGCTCGAGCAAAAATCCAGCAAGATCAAGCAAGAATCCAGCAAGAGCCAACAAGAACTAGCATTAAAACAGCAAGCTCGAGCAAAAATTTAGCAAGATCGAGCAAGAATCCAGCAAGATCAAGCAAGCTCGAGCACAAATCCAACAAGATCAAGCAAGAATCTAGCAAGGGCTAACAAGAACCAGTTTTTTTAGCAAAAATCCCAGTTTTAACCTATAAAGGCGCTGCCTTTTTAGCAAGACCCAAAAAAAACTGATTTTAAGGATCTGAGGCTTGAGAACTCTCACAAAAATAAAAAATCAAGCACTTCAGAACTCCCGCCGGCATGAAAAGAGGAATGATGTACGAAAACTGAAAAAAACGAGGGAAACGGTGGTAACCATAGCCAAGCTTCAGTTTTCACCCTCAAAAACCACAGATCTGATAAAATATAGTTTTTAGAGGATTTACAGCGATTTCCTCTCGTTTTTGAAGGAAATGGGGCAAAGGCACGGAGCTGAGGTGGAGGAGGTTTTCGCGGCAGGAGGAAAGAGACGGAGAAGCGAACCAAAGTGGAGAAAAAAAACGCTAGACTGGATTTTATCCGCGCTGGAAGCTTTGTAAGAGGAGTGAAACGCGTTTCACCCCTGATTTCAAGCGAACCAAACAGCCCCTAAGAGAAAATAAGTTAGAAAATAAGTTATGACGTAAGTGGCCTTGATGTGTTCCCACATATATAGGCCTCATAGGTAAATTGCAGAGGGATGGATGAAACTATATCAAGTAGAAAATAAGAATAAAAGAGAAGATGATAAGTTGTAATAAACGAATTTAAATGTGATGGAGTGCTATTGAAGTGTAGCTGTTGCAATTTGCCCTTTGTAAAATATCTCTTGCTTCCTAAATTTGATTTTCACTCTTATTTGGTTTTCTTTCCCTCGTAAACTTTTTTCCGTTATAAATGAAAGTCTAAGTATGTTCATTATTTCTAATTATAACTCTCAGCTCTAATCACAATAATGTTGGTGATGTGTATTCTGTACAGATATGGGTATAAAAAATATCTTGACAAATTTCACATGTATAACATGTCCAGATAGGGGTATAAAAAAATATCTTGACAAATTTCACATGTATAACATGTTCCCACTTACATTATGTTAGTAATGATAGCTGAGTGAAAAAAGTTAGGCTTAATTGCACTTAAATACCCTATAGTTTCCGTTATTTTGCAATTATATATCTTCACTTGTATTTTGGTAGCACTTATCTACCCTAAAGTTTTTAAAACTTACACTCATATACCCTAAAGTTTTTAAAACTTGCACGTATATACTCTCACTTATTTTAGCAGCACTTGTATATCCTAACGTTTTTAAAACTTGCACATAAATACCCAAAATGCTTAAGACTTGCACTTAAATATCCCAAAGTTCTTAAAACTTGCACTTAAATATCCTCAAGTATCCAAAAACAAGAAATTTTCATGCACTCACATACTTATTTTAGAACTTTTTAACCCATTATTTTTGTTAAATTAACTCTTAACACTACAGTAATTCAATTTTAAACCTACTTAATTCTATTTTTAAATACAATTTGGATATGTCTAACGATGAATTTAACAAATATTAAGAGTTAAACTAAATAGCATGTGAGTGTCGCATGAAAAAAATTCCAGGGGAAAAGTCTCGTGTTGCATAACTAAGGGTATTTAAGTGAAATTTTAAAAGACTTTATAGTATTTAAATGCAAGTTTTAAATACTTTAGGCTATTTAAGTGCAATCTTTAAAAAATTTAGGCTATTTAAGTGAATTTTAGAAACTTTCGGTTATATAAGTGCTGCAAAAAACAAGTGAACGTAAATAAGTGCACGTTTTTAAAACCTTTAGCATATATAAGTGCTACCAAAAATAAGTGATGTTATATATTTTGAGAATTATTATTTTGTTAGATATCTAGAACTTTTAGTGGGAAATGTTCGCACTGTGCTTTAGCTTACCTCTTCATTTCAAATTTTTCCAGATGCTGCAAGGTTTTGTGCAAAGGCTGACTTTTGGGCAAAGCAGGGAAACTACAGGGTATTTAAGTGCAATTAAGTTATGATATTTTTTCTAAAAAATTTGTTTTTGGTAGAATTCCTTAGTGAAATTATAAATAGGACAGAAGCTAAATTACACTTTCCATATTCAGACGAAAACAGACCGGTCCGGTTTATTCAGACCGATCACCGAAATTTCCCAAATCCCGCCACTCAGAATTCAAGAAACCTCTGCGAGGGTTCTTCAAATCCTAACCCGCATCAAAACCCTAACCGTACTCCATGGCCAGCGAAGACGACAGCGTCGCTCCCGCCGCCTCCGGCGACTCCGATCCCTTCAATGTCGGCGGCGGCGACGGGCGCGGCGATGTCACCTTCAAGGGGCCAACGAGCCACTACTTTGACGTCGAGGGCTACGCCGTCTACAGGGGCCGCACGATGATTTCTCGCCTCCTCTTCATCGCAGAGAGATGCAGTGACCCAGAATCTCAAATGGACGCGCTTCGACTCGCGTACATGAAGATCAAGAGGGGGGAGGACACGGAGCTCCATCGTCGTGTTGTCGAGATGATCACTGGGCGTCTCGGGCCAGAGTACGGTCTCGATCAGGCGTGGATTGATGACGTGGATCGAAGAATGGCGCACAGAAAGGATGAGCTCCAGAAAGACGTTAGTAATGCTCAGGTATATGCGCGAATTTCTCCTTTGTTGAGATTGGTAGCTTTCTTTTGTTAATATAATCTTATGGCTATGTTCTTTTGTTGAAAACAAAGAATTTTGCTGATTGTTACATATAACGATTCTAGGATTTCCTGTGGGTGTTCTTGATAACAAAGGGCTCTTTGTGATATTACGTTCCCAACTTAACTATATAGCAGACCCTCAAATCTCCATATTTCTAAATAGACTCTTAACTTCTAATTACTCAAATGTTACTACTACTGTTAGTACAGTTTTTCTTTGGACCATTATACCCTTGATGAAGAAAAGTGAAAGGGCTTGGGGTTTGGGAAATCAAAAGGAAAGATAGATAGATTGGGGAAGATGATGGATGGGAGAGCTATTAGGAACGACGAAAAACTAGAGGGAGGAAGCCTAATGGAGAAACGTATCAAGATGATTAAAAGTTAACCATAACATATTATAGTAAAAATTGTTACATCTACAAAGGCTAGGGACCTGTCGTTCTTTTAGATTCTACACCGGCTTTTGAGCTTCAGTAGTCATAAAAGTATACTTAGAAAGTTTTTTTATAAAGAACTCCATATTTCTAAATTAGATCCTTAATTTGTAATTTCTCCAATTTTTTACATTACTGTTATACAATTTTTCTTTTGTCATTATATCCTTGATGAAGAAAAGGGAAAGGGCTTGGGGTTTGGGAAACCAAAAGAAAAGATAGATAAATTGGGGAAGATGATAGATGAAAGAGTGATTGGGAACGACGAAAAAAGAGTAGAGGGGGGAAACCTAATGGAGAAGGGTACAAGATGGTTAAGAGTTAATGATATTATGGTAACTTTTTTTTACATCTACTAAGGTTAGGGACCTATTGTTTCTTTTACATCAACAATGGCTTTTGAGCCTTAGAAATCGTAAAAGTATGCTTAGAAAGGTTTTTATAAAGATACTCGTGTAAAGGAGCAGTAACTAACATTAGTAACAATTTAGATTTTTAAAATACAAACTTCAGGCTTCACATGTCTGATAGAATAATTGATCCACTTTTTTCTGAATCTTTATTTTTACTGTAGATTGCTTTAAATTCTTGTATACTTGTATACATGCTATTGAGCCTAATGATTGAAACTTGCAAGTTTAGGAACTAACCCTATCTTTTCAGGCTTACAGCATTCCTGTGTACAAGGGTTGCATATAAAATGCACATGCACACAGATAGAAGACTACTCTCTGAAGCTTAGCATCTTAGTATGTTGCATATATGTCTACATGTGTCATGATTATATGCCACGCTTCAGTTAAAATGAACTTGATTATTATTCTTGTATTTTCATGTTAACCATGGTGACTTTGTTTTCATCTGTATAATGTATTTTTAGAAGCAACATATTTCAAACATGATGTTCTTCTCTGTATCTACTGGATTTGGGTTTATAATGCTCGTGACTTATTTGTCCCCTCACACCCCCCCCCCCCCCCCCTTCTCACCACCTCTTCAACCGTTGATTGTTAGCAGTATCGTCTCTATGAAGGAAGCATCAGAAAGGCATTCGCTGATTTTGGAGATTTTTACTATTCTCATGGTCACCTTGCGGATGCTTTTGAGAAATATGTCCAGAGTTGTGACTATTGCACTACCGAGGATGATACAATTCAGATGTACCTGAGGGTAATCCTTGTAAGCATCGAGCTGGGCCAATTCTCATATGTTTCACATTATGCTGATAAAGCGAGGCAAGCATCATGCTCATTGAGTCCTCTCACAGTTGGAAAATTACTGTGTGCATCAGGATTAGCTTATTTGCATGGAAAGGAGTATAAGCTTGCTGCTTGCAAGGTACAGTTATATTTGTATGATTTGCTTTAAATGGTTTTAAATCTACTGATTTTCTACAGCCAAATAATTTCCATATATAGTTTTCCATTTGTTGAATTTCTAGCCACTTTCTGTTTTCTTTTTCTTTTTCTTTGATTGATTTTATTGTACTATTGACTCTGAAAGAAAAGTCCGCATGTATAATACCTTATTGATTTGGAATGTTAAATTCTTAAAAAAATTTCTTGTTAATTCTTAATTTTCTCTTTTGGTATGATTTTTGTTGTTTGAATGATTGCAATAATAATCCCCTAGATTTCATTTGGGATGAGAATCCTTTGGATTACACCTATTTCCTCTTGATGATAATTTTGAGGGTTATCATCCAAAAAGCTTCTTTAGATGCCATGTAAACTTTACCAGAAGGCATTAGTTTTATTTTTTCAAAGAAAGGTTTGTAGACAATAGGGACTAGAAAAGGTTTCGACCTTACTCCTGTAATACAAAAGTGCTAATGTTTTGAATTACCATCCTCGAGGTTTACTCAAAAATTGATAGTGAAACTAGTCATTCCATTAGATCTTCCAAATCAATTAGAAAAGTGGAATATATGATCAGAACCCAGAGGGTTGTGTCTATCCAAGCATGCCTTGAGATCTGTAAATTGATTAGCTCATTTGCATGCAAGAAGAGGATAAGCTTGCTGCTTGTGAATTACTATTGCATTTGTATGATTTGCAACCTTTAAATGGTTTATGCAACCTTGTTCACACTGTGGCTTTAAGGATGTCATTTAATAGGTTAATTTGATTTGGAAAAGGCTGAACAGTAACATTGTCTGCGTGTGAGTAGTTTGTCTTTCATTTCGTTGTTTCCTATTTTTCATAATCATCTAAACTTTGCATGTCTAAAGTAAAAATTTATCGACAACATGTGTCCCAATAATTTCATATTAATCAACAATGAGAACCAGATAATTTTCATATATAGTTTTCAATCTGTTGATTATCAAACAATATTTTCTTTTCTATTTCATTGATTATTTTTATTGTATTAATGATTGCAAAAGAAAAGCCTGTCTGTACTTCTGTAGAATACATTATATTGACTTAGAATGCTAAGTTCTTTAATAACTTTTCTAGTAACTTCTTACGTTTTTATTTGGATTGAATTTTGCGGCTTGCTTGAGTTGTTTGAATGATTGGGCTAATCATTCCCAAGATTTCATTTGTAATGAGCCCTTTGGCTTGCACCTATTTTTTCTTCGTGATAACTTTTAGGGTTATTATCAAAAAATTTGTCCTGATGCCATATAAGTCTTTAACACAAGGCATTAATTTTTGTTTAAAAAGTAGTTTCGTACACAGGAGAAGTCTCTGTAGATAAGAAAAAAAAGTCGTGATCTTTTTTGTGTAATCGAAAAGAATTTGGTCACAGGAGAAAATTCTGTACACAGGAGAAAATTCTGCAGATAAGAAAAAAGGTCTTGATCTTATTTTGTATACAGGAGAAAATTCTGTAGATAAGAAAAAAAAGGTCTTGATCTTATTTTTCTAATCCAAAAGAATTTGGTCACTTTCTGGATTATCATCCTCAGGGGTTTACTCATAAATTGATAGCCAAACTAATCATCCCACTAGATCTTCGAAATATATGATCGGAGTCCTTAGGATTGTATCTATCCAAACATGCCTTGAGATTTGTAAATTCCATATTTGAGAGAGAGAGAGAGAGTGTGTGTGTGTGTGTGGGTGTGGGTGTAGTGTGTTCCGTCGCAGAAACAGGAAAGAACTCCACATTTAAAAAGCGACAACTTAAGATTCTATATATTGACACAGCATAAAATATATTGCCCCAGCTTTGGGTTCGTTAGGGTTAGAAAGAAGAATCGTATTTACATTTTCAGGCTTTGATAATGGAATATTTCGAAAATGTTAATAGTTCTAAGTCCATTTGTTTTTTCCTCCCTCCTCCAGTTTGTGGAAATGCGTCCTGCACTGGGAATCAGCTATACGGAAGTGGTAACCCCTCTTGATATCGGAACATACGGTGGTCTTTGTGCACTTGCTTCCTTTGACGGAACTGAGTTGGAGGTATGTCTTTGCCTGCCGTTTTAGATCTTTAATGATTCTTTATCTGTTTTAGATTCTCAACTTGGAATATTTGTGTTGCTAACAGAACAAAGTGATGGACAATGGTGTCTTCCAGAATTTCCTAGAGTTTGTGCCTGAAGTGAGGGAACTTATCTTGGACTTCCATGAAAGGTAAACATCATTCTGAGCATATCTTATGTTTTTCATCAGTTGAATGATATGTTCTTTGTTATTACCATTTTATTGAAATGAAAATGTATAGTTAATTAACTACATTTCCATTTATCTCTTTGGTTAACAATGATCCCAATGCAGAAGTATTTAATTTTACATGAAGATAATAAGTAATAGAAATAGTTAAACATGTTGCAAATATTGTCCATCAAGCTACTTATATATTAAAACTTTGTAAGTGCTTGCATTATTTTGAGAACTGAATTATATGCAAATCATAAAACTCAAATATGAATAGGCTTGGGAGGTGGGGAAAGTTAATAGGGGGATAAGTGTACTGGGAAGGAGTTTTAATGTTCTTTTCATGGGTTATCAATGCCATCATGGATTTTCAGAAAATGTCATGGATGTCCTTAACATGGAAATATTAATACTTGTACCAATTTAATGAGAATGGATAAACATGCAAGTATATATAACAGGATAGAAAGCTTGTTGGATGAAGTGGAAAGGTACCTATGGATGATTGAGTTATTGAATGATATATTGGTAAACCAACAGAAAACTCTTCCCATATAAAATGGGGTCAGCGAAAACTATGATTCCATCATAGAATTTGGAAGAATGGAAGAATATGAGCATGTATCTTTAATCTACATAAATGGATTTTAGCACATAATCATCTATATTTTCTTTATATTATAAAGCATTGTAACTTTGGGGATCTTTTATTTTATGATGAGGAAAATGTGGGAAAATGATTCCTGAAACTGTGTAGCTTGCTGCAGAAGAAATTCCTGTTCAATAAAAGTACCATTGCTAGTGAGGGAGGTGTAGGGCCACGCAAGTTGTGGTCTCTCATACATGTAACTTATCTCTCCAATGCTAATGTATGTGGAAATTGGTTAACTTTGTTTCAGTTGTTCCTACAATGGACATTAATCATGATAAAGTTTATATTGTATTCGTGCATTAAATTAGTTTATAATATAAGTTTACACACTAACAAAATATATAGCATGCAGCAATGATCCAATCCTTTATTATGATCTCAACATCCTAAAACTCACGTAGTCAAAAGCTGAATGGTTTAGAAACTTCTTACATTATCTCTTAATTTGAATGGAAATTCAAGGGTCTTGAGAGCCTTTCTATGTTTGCCTGTCAAATTTGGAAGTTGTTAAACCACATATTTAACCCAAATGTATTTAGGATCTTGAGACCATATTGGATTGCACAGTTTGGAGCTGGGTGCTGTGTTCACTCAAGTTAAAACACTTCTAAAATTTCAATTACTTGAGAAAAGTGAGAATATCAAGCAATAGAAAGTCAAGTTTAGAAGAAGGTTTTGGAAGTCGTGTTTGATATCAACTTGGTGTTGTACTAGGAATTTCAATTGTAGCATATTAGAAATTTCAAAAATCTTCAGGAATCTTGTTCGTGTTCTTATCTTTTTGTACATATTGTAGTGGATTTTGTTTTTCAATTTGTACCCTCCAAAGGGTAGATATTTTTAAAAGCACCCAATAAATAATTGCAGTAGCAATATTACCCCCTAATTGCAATCATTCCTTAATTGTAATCATTCCTCTGCCCACTATCCCTCGCCCTCTCGCTGTCCCTCTCTCTCACTCCCCCCTTACCTCCCTCCCTCTCCCCCACTCCCTCGCCCTCCTTTTTTTAAATAACACCCCCCCACCCCGCGGCTAGATTTGAGTGTAGTTACTCAACTTTTTATTGTTATTTGAAACTTCATAGATTTGCAGGTGTAAATTACAAATATAAAGAATTGGGGGCCCATTATAAAACTAAGAAAGAATTCAGGGTCTAATATGACAACTTAATAGAGTTGGGTATTATTTGAAACAACTTAATAGATTTGGGGTGTAAATTCAAAACATGAAAAGTTGGGGTCCAATAAAAAATTAAGAAAGAATTTTAGGCTTTAATATGGGAAAAGCCCAAAAAAGTAATATTTAAAGAATCACTGGCTTGGAAAAACAGTATATGTGATTCCATCTTTTTGTTGCACACTGGTAATAACATACAAACAAGAAACTGAACTGGTGATTGTCTTAAGTGCTATTTCTAATCATTTGAATCTTTTACTGTCTGAAAACTATAATTAACCTTGTCTAACCATGAGTATTTGTAGGCGTTATAATCCCACTTCTGGAGCGTTTTAAGAAGCTCAAATCCGATTGGCTGCTGGATATTCACTTGTACAGTCACATCGATAAACTCTACACTCTGATTCGTCGTAACGCAATGATCAATTATACACTTCCTTTCTGTACTATTCGTCTAAGTACAATGGCTGATGCCTTCAATACTAGCGTTTCTGAGTTGGAGAATGATCTTGTAGCTTTGATTACTGATAATCAGATCCAGGTAATTGTGGTGTTCATGATTTAATTGTCTATAGAGGGCCCTCTTTAAGATCTTTTCCCCTCATTATAGATGTTGTGGTTATGATCTAATCATTTATTGCTGTTGTAGGCTCGAATAGATTCACAGAATAAAATTCTTCATGTAAGGCATGATGAGAATCAAAGGAATGCAACATTCCAAAGTGTACTGGAGACGGGGAGGGGGTTCATTAGGGATGTGAATGCAATGCTTCATAGAGCCAGTTTGCTTAAACACGAGCACAATTAGAGATCTGCTACGAGATTTTGAAATGGGAGCACATGCAAAGCCTGATGTTATTTTTTTCTTTTCCTGGAGTTATGATTCTGAATTTGTCACATAAAAGTTAGCTGTACAGTTAGGAACTTCGACCATTTTTACAGTGGATTTGTACATTGATGGAGTTTGATCAAAATGTGAAGGCAAGCTGCTTGGCGCCAGGCTCACCGAACATGAGTATAATCAGAGTTCTAGGAGATTTTGAAATGGGAGCCGAATGTAAAGCTTGATGAAATCTTTTTCATTTTTTGGAAGTTGTGACTCTGAACTAGTAGGTGAAAATTAACTGTACAGTTACAAACTTTTACCTTGTTACGGTGGATTTATACATTGATGTACATACCCGAATGAATATCTGTCTCCAAGCTGACTTTATAGCATAGATGGGATAAGGCTGTGAAGTGTTTTGAAGAGGTTATGTCCTACCATACACAAGTTGCTTTAGATGTTTTAGTTAAAGCAACCTCCTTGTACAAATATGACATTTTACAAGTTGATTCTGAGAATAAAACGCCATTTCATTTGTTGTTTTAGATGCTCAAATGTGTTTACTCTCACTTTAACAGAATTAGTGTGGATAACTTTCTGAATGTGATGAACTAATAGCAGTGTTCATGATGAGAAAAAAGTAGAGCTTTAGCTTTCTTCTCTACCTCATTGTTGAATCATGTCTGATGCATTTTCTGAGTATGATGAGATTCAAGAGATTTCTGAGTGTTTTCTTGAAGTTTTGGACAGATAGATAGCTTTATGCTTGGGCTCATCACCGTCCATTTGTGCATGTGTAGCTAAAAATAGTTCTGAGAGTATCTCTCGGTGCACACTACTCTTAAATAGTTCTGTAACTGAGAAGATGAGAGAGTTAGAAAGCAGAAGTAAAGCATTAAGATTTTCTAGACCGGGTTGCCCATCTTCCTCCATTGGGCTCTGGCTTGTGTGAACACAAGGGCCCTTTTGTTCCTGGGCTTATTCAACACGCTAAGAAGAAGACAACACATTTAAATACTTCAAACTCTTTTCTCATTTTTCTATATGGGACTAAAAACAACACTCAATTTTGAAGTACACTCAAAGCTTCAACAACCATCATAGGTAAATTTTAACAAAAAGAATAAATGAGGCCATATTTGTGCACCTGAGACAAAGTTACATTGGTGGCAAGATACATTATACTAGGCACCAGACTCAAATTCTCAGTAATTGAACCTTTCTTTGGATTGAGAGAACAACCACACTGAATAATAGGACTGGCCATGACCACATTTTCTGGTTGGAAGTTAAAAGCATATGACGAGCTCTGATGCCGACCTAGTTAAATTTGTTAGAAGACAATCAAACTGATGAGGTAACATTTTCTGGCTGAATAATGGTGAGCTTGCTACGATCAAATAATCTCGCCTGTTTGTAGATTAGAGTATCATCATCTTACAGGTTAATTAATAGCTGTTGAAATTGGTAAGAGTGGATTCATATTCTTTCACTATGATGGATAATAAAGAGCCTACTTTTTCAATCAAATTATTAGATTATAATCTTAAGTGAAAAACTAAGATGGAAATTATCTTTAGAGGAGATATCTATCTGGTAGTTATATTTGGAATGAGCCATAATTGTTCTTTAAATGTGAAGTGTGAATATACAAATTCCTTATTGTTGGATAGTTACGACTCGTTTGGTATGCATGAATAAGTGGAAATGGAAACAATTCACACTTCTCATTCCTTCGTACCAAACATGACGCGTTTTTAAAAGCTAGAATTCTCATTCCCAATTCTCATCAATTTTCACTTTATATGAGAATGGCACCAATGAGATACTAGGCCTTGTTTGGTATGTGAGAATGAGTGGGAATAGAATGATAATTCCTACTTCTCATTTCTTTGTACCAAACACAACTCCTTTTTGGAAGCTAAAATGTCCATTTCCATTTTCTATTCATTTCCACTTTCTGGGGAATTGATGAGCATTCCTAATAAGATAGTAGGAAATGGGCATTCTCACTTAATTAGGAACCAAGAATATGCATAATTTCCAAATATATTCATTCCTGTTTCATTCACTAAGGGCCTATTTGGCTGAGTGGATGTATAAAAAGTAAGAAGTAAATCAAATCTATTACTTCTAGAATTATGAAGTAGGAAGTAGCAAAAGTACTATATTTTTTATTTATTTCATAAAATTTTGAAAGTAGAGAAAATAGTGTTTCTTCCCCTTCATTCACTTTTTTTGTTTGGTAACAATTATAAATATTGTTAGGAAGAGAGAAAGATGATTTTTCGAGATTTTATTTAGAAATAGAGAATATCCATGCAATAACAAAAATAATTCTATTTCTAAATTGACTCAATTTTAGCTACTTCAGATATATTTCCGAGTCTTGAGGGGAGGAAAAAGATTCAAGAAGTAGAGATGAGATGTAGACGCCACGTCAACTTTTAAGGAAGTAGTAGTAGTACTTTTCTAGAGAAATAAACATACTTTTCTTCTCGAAAGTAGTAGAAATAACCCCTACTTCCTTTACTTTGGCTACTTCATAGCTACTTCCGTGCAAACAAATAGGCCCTAAATCCAAATGTGAGAATAGAAATGAGCATTCCATTCCCACATTAACTTCACTATATTCCTTGCTGCGTTCCATTATCATTTTGCTCAATTCGTAGATACCAAAAGAGGCGTAAGGAAATGAGCATTCCCACTTAAGTGAGACTCAAAAACATATAAACTTCTGTATATGCTCATTCTCACTCTCAAATTGCACCCAAATGGGAGACTGGAAATAAGCATTCTATTCCCACATTAATTCCATTACATTCTATTTTTCATTCCATCATCACTTCACTCTATTCCCGCGTACCGAAGTAGTTATCAAAGAGTATCAATATTAGATGAAATGAGCTAACCTTTACAAATTCATAATCTTCCATCTAGTTTGTTATTTCACAAAAAAGTATAAGGAATACATATTCCCTCTTATTTAAACACTAGTTTAGGTTGGGCATAAGGATCTTATAAAAACCATCTCTATAGGAGTTGGTTGGTTTACACCATAGATGGAAGAGTTAAAAATTTCAAACTAACTTCCCAACTATTTGTGAATGGTATAGATCATCCCATTCTAAGAGGCATTTTGATAGAAACTTAACTCACTGGTTGGTGAGATTAAGAATAACTTTTAGGTTAAACAAAAGATTTGGACGTAAATTCTTCAACAAAAATTAGGATTATGGCCGACGAGAACAACTTATTTCTCCACCATCTTCATCTACTTCGAACATAATCTTGAGTGATATGTCTCTAATTTCTGAGTTCGGGTGCAAATAGTTCAGATATGGTTCTAGTATTTTACTTATCATATTCGTATCTACTTACTAATCACGAATATAGATACAACTATGTCTCTATAAAGAAAACTAATATCCATATCTGCTAAAACTTAGATATGAATACATATATACATCTAGATATATATACAAATATACATGCGGCTATAAAATGGACATGAGAAAACCATATAATATTGGAAAAAATATAGTTCATATGATACAAGAGAGTTCACTAATATTTTTGTTATATCTGAGAAACTAAGATTACATCTATTGATCATATAAATTACCCTTAATTCCATCAATTTAAGGACTAAAACAATTGTGACTATATGACAAACATATATTTAGATAATTTTGAATACAGATTGAATATTTCACTACATATCCGTATCTGTAACCATATCCTATCGAATATAATATTTAGTAACCATATTCGTATTTTAACAAATTGAGATATGTTCGCCAAGGTTTGAGTACATATAATTTTTTCCACCCCTAATTAGGAGTCTAGGATCACGTTCAAGAACGGCTGCACCTGAAAGACCCCTCCACATGTTATGAGGATCTAAAACCTACACGGTTGACAAGAGCACTCCACATCCAAATAAATATTTATGTTTTACTTAGCTGAAAACAAATATTAATCTCGTGCTAGCGTGGATTGTTTTGATTTATTTGGTTTATATATATTGGTTTATTATGCCTTCAAATATATAATAGGAGAGATTATTGATCATATTTCTTTGTAGAATATAACCTATAGATCATATGTTGACTAATACGTTAAATGCTTATGAAGAAAGAGACAATAAATACCTCTTTTGGTGTGTTATGACCTCTTTAAATGCTTATGAAGAAAGAGACAATAAATACCTCTTTTGGTGTGTTATGAGAAGAGGTCAAAGTAGTTAGTTTGAGTAGTATGGTTTTTCTTAGATAAATTACAATATTAAGTTTTAAATTAAAATTAGATAGGTTAACAATCAATCTTCTTTACAAATCTAAATATAAATTTATGATTTTAAAAACTAAAAGACAACTACGATTCAAATGTGTCGAAATTTCAATCAATGCTCATATTTGGTTTGCATGGGATTGTGACATGAATGAGATTAGGGCTTTCCTCTAATCCCTCAAAATAGGTAGTAGAAATTTCCACAATCTCCTAGCATTGAGGACAGAAGACTTCCCATTAGCATTTTATCCTCCCGCCTCATGCATTCCCTACACTACTGATATATTATAATATTAGAATATAATATATTAAAATGCCATATGTAATTTTAGAATTTTGAGGGGCTGTTTGTGAAATTTCATGGCATGTTTGTAATTTTTAAAACTTTAAGGGCTGATCATAAATTTTTTCATGGGGCTTTTTTTAAACTTTTCTTGAGATTAGTTTTAATTTACAAAATATTTAGGCGGGTTTTTGTAAACATTTTGGGGCTGTTTGTGAATATGAAAACTTGCAAGGGGTTATTTTTAAGATTTTAAAACTTTCAGCATATAATTTGTTACTTACTTTAGCAACTTCCGTAAGCCTAGTTGTAAAATTTTTAAATAGTTATTTGTCAAAATTTCAATGAGATATTTGTAACGTTTGAAACTTTCAAGAGAGTGGTTGTAAAATTGTTAGGGATTTGTTCGTAAAACTTTAGGCAGCTATTTATAATTTTTGAACTTTTCATAAGACTATTCATAATTTTTAGATTTTCTAAGCATTGTTTGTAATTTATAGATACTAGTATGCCACACGTGCATTGTACGTGGTAGACTTGGTTTAAGAAATTATTAGTAAATAATATATTTTACATTATTGATTCTTAAATATGTACTTACGATATAATATTTACTTGTTGTATATTGATTCTCAATATATCATGCACGAAAGTTATGTTAAGGAATATTATAGTTAAGGAATATTATAGAGATCTATTAGATTATGAATAATATATTAGGAATATGTGATTGAGAGATATTCAGGATGTGATTTTATATCATACCTATTTTGTAATCCTCCTAACCTCTATTTAAGAGATGTTAAGGTTAGATGAATAATATCTTCTTCTTCTTCAAACTATCTATTTATCAACATGGTATCAGAGCCTCCCCTAACCCTAAACCTAACCCTAAACGTATCTTCTTCCTCCTAGACCTAACCCTAACCCTATTGACTCGTCGTCGTCATCTTCAACCCTCACCATTTTATTTTCTCTAGCATCAATACAGTCATCCTCATCATCTTCTCCACTCTCTCAGCAACGCCATCTCGTCCTCATCGTCAACCCTCACTGCTGACGTAGTCACTTTGTCGTTGTAACTCCGATGTCATCGTCAATCCTCGTCGCCCCGATGTCGTCGTCAATCCTCGTCGCCCCGATGTCATCCTCAACTTCCTAGATCCGATTTCTTCAGATCTTTACTAATTAGGTATGCATATATATATTTTTTAAAAAACTAAAAAAAGTGGAATTTGTTCTGTTACTAACAGCACAAAAAAACATATGATGTGTTAGAACTTTCATCTAATTGATTACATCTTTTCTTTGTGGGGTTTGGCATCTTGGTTTCATTTGGAGATTTGTGGCGAGTTTATTTTTATTTTTTTGGGATTTGTTTGGTTGTGTATTTAGAGATAATTTCTTTGTAGTTATGGCCGGTTCAGGAGATGCCAAACAACCCACATCAAATGTTCAGGAAGTAGTTTCCTGAAAACTTACTGATCATAAGTTAAATAGAAACAATTACATGCAATGAAAAAGTATTATATATATGAGCTTGAAGGGTAGGAGAAAAAGACATTATATTATCCATGATCCACCAAATTCGCTCAGGGAAGACTAGGAGGGAGATGACGCCATCATCTACACCCAGATACTCAATGCCATGGAGCCGAGCATTCATGGTATGGTTCTTCACACCAATACTACGAAGGAGCTCTGAGACTATCTGGCTATCCTCCACTCTAGAAAGGGCAATCTCTCTCAAGCCTATGATATTCACCAGGAGATGACCCGCCTCCAGAAAGGTAATTGAACTTGAAAAGACTACTATTCTGAGTTCTGACGGATGCACGAGGAGTGGCATACCTTGTTTCCTGACACCACTGACATTCATCAAATGCAGCTACAAAGAGAGCAGATGTCCGTTTTGTACTTTTTGGGTGGCGTCCCTCAGGAATTTTCCTCAACCAGACTATAGATACTTAAGAGTTCTACCTCTAACTCACTAGTTGAGACATGGGCGCTTGTGGACCTTCCTGCTAGAAAAAAGACAGTTGGGTGCAAATGTGTCTTTATAATCAAACTAAATCCAGATGGCTCGCTCTCACGACTGAAAGCTCGTCTAGTTGTTAAGGGATATTCTCAAACCTATAGCATCGATTACACAGAGACTTTCTCTCCTATCGCCAAGATGACATCTGTTCATCTTTTTATATCTCTTGCTGCACAGTATGACCGTCCTCTATATCAGCTTGATATGAAGAATGTGTTTTCACATAGGACACTCGAGGAGGAGGTATACATGGAGCAACCTCCTAGGTTTGTTGCTCAGGGGGAGTATAACAAGGTCTGTTGACTGAAGAAGGCATTACACGACCTTAAATAGTCTCCACGAGCATGGTTTGGTAAATTTGCAGTTGTGGTTCAAGAATTTGGTCTCCAACGTAGCTCAGGTGATTATTCTGTGTTCTTTCAAATTCAAGCATGGAAGAGGATTCTACTAGTGGTGTATGTTGTTGATATTATTATTACAGAAGATGATGCAGTAGGGATTTAAGCTTTGAAGAAGTTTATACAACATCGCTTCCAAACTAAAGATCTAGGAGATCTTCACTATTTTTTGGGCATTGAGATAGCCAGATCTACCAAAGGGATTTTCATGTGCCAAAGGAAATACACCTTGGATATGCTATCTGAAGCAGGACTTCTTGGATGCAAGCTAGTGGATGCACCAATGAACTCTAATCACAAACTAATACCAGGACAAGAAGGCTACTGCATGATCTAGGAAAATACAAGATGCTGGTAGGAAAGATGAACAACTTCATTGTGACTAGACCAGACATTGCATATTCAATAAGTGTGGAAAGCCAGTTTATGGCAGAATCGCGGACAACACACTTTGATGCAGTCACGAGAATTCTTCGATATTTGAAGAGTGCTCCGAGAAGAGGAATGCTATATTCTAATTTCGGACATCTGAGAGTGGCAGAATTCTCAGATGCTGATTGAGCTGGATCTCCTGCTGATAGAAAATCAACTACAGGCTACTGTGTGTTTGTGAGAGGAAACTTGGTCTGATGGATAAACAAGAAGCAAGCTGTTGTGTCAAGATCAAGTGCAGAATCGGAGTATCGTGACATGGCTGATGTCACTTGTGAAATGATTTGGATACAACGGCTATTAAAGGAGTTGGGATGTGATCCTACATCTCCCATGCGGTTATAC
>JBAKGM010000002.1:11829954-11845677 GCA_037177215.1 Asparagus racemosus | reverse complement strand
ATCTTCAATAAATATAAAAAGTTTGTAAGTGTCTATATAGATGACATATTAGTTCACAGTAAAGATAGACAAGAACACGTAGGACATTTAAAACTTGTGTTAAATGAATTTGAGAAAAATGGTATTATAGTAAGTATAAAGAAAGCCCAATTTTTTAGAAGACACATTGAATTTTTGGGAGTAGAACTAGGACAAGGAAAAATAAAACTCCAACCTCACATTTCCAAAAAAGTCCTTGACTTTCCGAAAATTACAACTATAAAAGAATTACAGAAATTCTTAGGGCTAGTAAATTACGCCCGACCTTTTTTAAAAGATATAGGGAAATTAATGGGTCCTTTGTATAGTAAACTAGGAACCACAGGACTAAAACAATTTAATCAAGAAGATTACAACCAAATAAGGAAAATCCAAGAAATGGTCAAACAACTACCCGAGATAAAACTACCTTTAGATTCGGATTATATCATAATAGAAACTGATGGATGTGAGAATGGATGGGGAGCAATATTAAAAGTAAAACCCTATAAATACGCACCTAAGGCAGAAGAACAAATCAGTAGATACGCCTCAGGACAGTTTAGGGAAAGAAATGTTACAAGCAGTATAGACCAAGAAATATTAGCAGTCCTTTATGGCCTAGACAATTTTAGGTTATTTATCATTAATAAAAAAGAAATAACACTTAGAACAGACTGCGAAGCACTAGTAAAATTCTACCATCACAAGCATAGTAAGAAAATAAGCCAAAGGTGATGGTTACAATTCAACGACCGTTTGGTAAATAGCAATTATAAAATAAAAATTGAACACATAAAAGGGAAAGACAATAGTGCAGCCGACATTTTATTAAGACTATTAACATGAATAACCAAAAGATAAACTGGAACATTGATTGTCTCAATATTGATGAGCATGGCAATCAAAAATATTATAAAGTAGAATGTATATCAAGGCAGTATGAAATAATCCACACATATGAATTACCACAAATAAAATCTGATTATAATATACAATTATGGATAACAGAAGCTGATGAAAAAAGCACTTCTGAATTAGGAATAGAACAAACTGAAGAAAATATATTTCCGTTTGTTTATTGCACAGATACGTGGCCCAAAGATGTGTGGCGACATGATAAACAGTATATCCAATTCAACCCACTAGAAGGAGAAAGCCCTTCACAAGATAGAATAGTAGATTATGCTAGAATACCTGTCCCCCAACAGGGCATACTAAAATTTTACTTATTACCGGAAACTATCAAAAGATATTTAAATAACCAATTTTTTTGGAGAAATACAATATTCAAGAGATAATAGTTGCAGATGTTCTTATGGATTAGAAGTCTATGATCCCCTTATTATACCATTTGATGCATATAGAATTCTATACTAACATTGCAGCATTCCATATGAAGGGGACCAGATACCTCAATATCTGGCTAGTCCGAGAGCAAACGGCTCCGGTAAAGACTTACCAAATCCATTGATGGGTAGTAACTTTCCAAAAGTTACAAAACCTTCACTTGGAGCAATACCAACAACATTACAGCCATATTACTACTTGGCTCTCAGCTACCTTGTTTTGCAGACATTAAAGGCGACTCCGCAGCCACTTAACATTTTTTATGGTTTTTTCTTTTTTGTAGGGATAAAATGGAGAAAAATAAGCCACCCGGAGACCCCGACACATTTTATGTCTAGCCCCCCTAAAATATTAGCCAATACCATTAACCCTTCATCCAATATTGGCCATCACCATTAACCCTTCATTCAATTTAGCCATTACCACTATGGAAAAACAACCTAACTCCTCAAAGGGCAAACAGCCCCAAAATCCACCATCACCACAAGGTCAAATTACCCCCGAATTTATTCAGGCAATGACGGAACACTTTTTGGCAATACAAGCTGCTACAACCAGTCCGTCCACACCAACAGTTTACACATTCGGGAATATCAAGCTCAAACAAATTAGTTCTCAGAATTCCTCCTTCAAAGCTAAGGAGAAACTAAAGCTTGAGCAGCAGATACTATTAGATTACGCCTGGAATGCCAGGAACAAAGCTCAGATGACCATGGCGCTCCACCCCCTTCTACCTACTTTGACGAACAAAATACATTGAGAAGAGCACTTCCACAGGATACTATGCAGGAAATGCCCTTTTTACCCAATCCCAGAGCAGAGACAGCTCTAAAGGAGTATAAATTGGAAAATGCATTCCTACAGAAGGAGAACCAGAGACTGAAGGCTCTGGAAGAAGATTTTACTACACTAAAAAATTATTTTGATGAGCAGGAAAAGCGCGATGTAGAAAAATGGGGAGCTTGGAAACAAATCCCAGCCTACATCAGCCCCGTGCAAGAACAGATCCTTGCAATTACTTATGGCGACGCTATGTGAGAGCAACTCTATTACCAACAAATGCTTAGGAGATTGGCATGCCAGCAACAGAAGTACCCAGGCCTCACCTTCATCTGTGAGACCTATAAAGATGAGGAAGCATATATCAAAGGGTTTAGCTACCTCTCTTGCTCAATTAATTTAAAATATTAGATTGATACCGCACTTAGTGAGGAAAAAATCACTTTAAATCACCTCATCAAGTACGGGTTAATCAGGAGGTTGATTATCTCTGACAGGACTCATCTGGCAAAGTTAACCGGTTTGGAAAAACTATGGCTAACTTTGGCAGCATTGTATGATAAAAGTCCAAAGGGAATCTACGAGTGCGAATTTCAGACAATTCCACCCTCGTATGACCCGAAATACCTGGATGATGTCAGGAATTTCATTACTATTAGGGAATTAGCCTGCGGTGGGCAGTGCTATTCCATAATCCCCCAAGAAAAATGATCCTAGAAGATTATGTAGATATTTTAGATCAAAATAACTCTTATCGGGCTATAATGACGAGGAAGCCTTATTATATCTATCCAGGCATGAGTTTAATTGCTGAAGATAGGTGTAATAAAGTTTATGGTTCTTGGCGAATTAATAGCAGCTTTATCCGAAACAGTTTCTCAAAGCATGCTATTTCCAATTCGGAAGAAGTCATGTATTTTGCCCGAATAAAGGCATACCAATTAACAACTCTTTTAGGGGATGCTATTCCAGGTCCTTATATTAACAACACTCGGTCGGAGGAAGCAAAATCAGGACATCTGTCAGATTCTGTTGATGAAATAGGTATGCAGAATCTCCAAAATACAATGGAGACTTGGGGAAATTAAGCAGTAAATTGTTGTAAGAAGATTTGTAAAAATGTAATTGTAAGAATTTTGGTGGCATTAATCTAGACACCGCCCCTAGCCCTTTTTTCTACTTAGGGTTAGAAGTAGAACCCAGTTGCATCACTGGGTTGGAGGATGAAATTTATGTAATATTTTGTAATAATACAGGTTAAAATAACTTCTCAGCAAAAGACAGATTCCGAAGACGACATTCCAGAAGCATCAAAGGCGAGAAAGCGACATTTCGAGAATTCGCGGACGAAGACTGTGCGGAATAAAGTTTAAAGCTTTATATTCACACAGTTCGGCAGCTTGGAGGCAAATAAACGAAAAAGGGAAGGGAATAAAGTGAAAAAGAAGGCGGCTAGGAGGCAAATTCCCGTAAAGGAATTTCTCCTTTACTTCAGCGAAAAGGCAACAAGGCATCTTCCCTCGGCTATAAGAAGAGGCCTTCTGAGAGTCTGTAAGCATACTTCGGAGAGACAGAAAAAATAATATAAGAGAGATAAGAGAGATTGTAAAATAAAGAGTGTTTTGTAAGAAGACTGGAAGGAAAGCTCTAAGGTATATTACTACCTATCCTGTCTTGTAAATATTCTGTAATTTCTATTATGAGTGAGTAGTGAAGTACTCTGTTCTTGGGGAACTACTCCCCTGGTTTAATAGTAGTACTCTGCGATGCTTTTACTGTGATGTTTTAACTATCTTACCTGCATGCTAATTAAGATGTTGAGGCCAACTCTATAGTATTGTCTAGTCTGCTCTAGCAAAATTATGTCTTGCTATGTTCTGATCGAGAGGGAAAAGGTACCGTTAGGCAGGGAGGCCGTAGGGAAAAAGTACCTAGACAACTGTAGGAACAACAGTAGGGCGTTATGATGTGTACTCAGACGATAGGGACATACAGAAGAGACGTAGTAAACGGAAGAGTTAGCATGGCAGAGGGAACCCAAGTAGGTTTAATCCCGACGGAGTTAGTTAAAAGCAGGTAGTAGAAACTTAGCAGGGGTAACAAGGATGGGAGGTAGTTTCACCAAGATAGAGGCTTTAATTAAAATGATAAACCGGTACCCGAAAAAATAACTAAATGAATAATATCAGTACAGGACAATTGTTAGCTAGATTACATGAACTAGAAGAACAAGTAATAGGACAAAAACTTTCCTCCTTTACAGCACCCCCTTCCCAAAAAAATTTAAAATAAAAGGAAAAAACCTGCAAAGAACTATCTCTCTATTACCACATCACCATATTCATTTCCTCTGACATGAGATGAAGAAATAACTATGAATAATCTAACAAAAATAAAATAGATTCATAATTAAGGAATCAACAAGAACAACTTCGCAAACTTCCTTACATAACTATAAAGTATTCTTCAAAATCTGAATAAGCCTTCCAGTCATACCTGTTTCCGTCCCAGCCGTTTCACCGACAGAAGTACCAGCGAACTGATCCTCCATCCCTTGTAGCTCTCTAGCTAAAGCTTCATCCACTGCTAGCTGTACCTCAACATTCATGGTTTCTGAAAAATTTCTTTCTTCCCTGCTTGGGCCAGAATCCTGATTGGCTCTTAAATTAGTAGTTGAAGAAGCTCTAGGTACATTTATCTGATTATCCCTTTGATTGCTTTTTTGCAATGACTCATAGATAGTTTCCTGCAAAACATTGGCATATACATCATATAAGCATCCCTGTTCAGTGATTTTTTTCCTTTTTCCCCCATGTCGAAACCGGTAGATTATTTTTACACCGAGGTATTATCAAATAATACAAAAATCTCAAGCTAAACAGAGAATTCAATAATGATGCCATTACCCATATTACATTGAGTATACAAAGTTCAGCAGATTCATTTATGGGATCATCAAATTGCTGATGTCAAACAACAACCAGCCAACACTCTTACCAAATAAATGTGGGAACTTTGTTATGTTTTGTTTCATTTCTTTTCTTTCTTTCATTTATTTTTTTTTTTCCATTTGAGATCAGACATATACTGAGCCAAAACAACAAGAAAAAAAAATACTCTTCTAAGAGTTGAGAGGGGCTGTTTGTCTCAGTATCTCTCTCTAATGTTTTCCCAAGTCGACAGATTTCTAGCTTATTAGACTATAAATTGTCAATTTTGCTTCTTCCTATGTCTGATTGCATCAGAAATTACGGAGTGCATGCTATCTTTGCTGATAAAAGAATATATATATGGGAAAGGTTGTAGCATGCACAATCTGATGCAAGGATTCCCACACACTTAGAATCATCAATTTATGGATGGCAACAAGGATTGTGATCCAGAATCATAAATATATGTTGAGATAAAACAAAGTTGTGTTAAAATTTCTCGGCTATGTGCAACAGGGTCTCAAACTAAATGGGTTAAGCATCATAAATCCATAGGTATAGAAGTTAAAAGTTTCAAAACATCTCAATTTTTGTTTATATTGGTTTTAAGATGTGTAGAATATAATGAACAGTTTGGATCACCAGTTTGGAAGGGCCACAATGCATTTTTCTTAGGAAACTTTGAAACCAGAGCTGTTCCATCAATTATACACTGTAACCTTTCCCTATACATGCATATATGCCCATACATGTGAGCATGTATCTATAAATCATAGTCAACAAGCTTTATAAATATACACCGTTTTAAGTTAACAATGAGTATCTGTATCTTATAGTTATGCCACTGTAACATTAATAAGTATCCAATGGTTGCCAATTTATTCAGCAAGTAGATTTTACCGGTGCATGCAAGGGAGTAAGTATTACAACGTTTTGATATATCCGAGACTCCTTTGATTGTTCAGTGGCTTATATGGCAGGATGCTATGGGTATGGCATATATGAGGGATCACTAACTGTATTTTTTTTATTGTGCAATTTTGCTTAGGTGTGCACACGATGTTTGCATTCCTTTTATTTTGGTTTTGTGTCTTGGTAGTCTGTACCAAAGACAACTTGCTACCTTGGATTGTATGTTTACTCTCCAAGGAGGCGTTTGATGTTAACTATATTATTATTTATGATATGATGCCCTGATAAGGCCCCTCCATCCCCATGGGACGATACTTTTGTCAAAAAAAAAGTATTACAACATTGTTGACTCATAAATACAATTTGAAATGAATGATTAATGTCAGAGACGTTAGTTTAATGTTAATTTTAGATGGAGAAGCTATAGAGAAAAAGAAAGAATGCATGGGGAAAAGTAAAAGAAAAGGTAATAGCAGAGAAGATGAGAAGTGACATAGCTAATTATGTCCCAATGAATGCAATTTTGAAACCAATGGCAGCTACTTTATTAGTATAGTACATATAGGTAGATGTGTAGATAAGCAGGAAATCTCTGTTAAACTCCAACTACATGGCCTTATATCATAAAACAAAAGATTTAATCTAAAACACACCTGATCTTGAAGATCCTCCACAAGCACAACGTCATCATGATCACCATAATACCCTCCAAAAATTTCTCCAACCACACCAGAGACAGGGCTATTTACATAATGCACGTTCACTTGCTCTTTTCCATCTGTATCAAGTTCTACACGCATGATGGCCACCTAGTTGGAACAACGAAAACAAGAAAGTAAAATTTAGCACCATTAAGCAACAGCCTAGCCATAAACTTGTCCATACTGAAACAGAAGTATACATTTCTTTGAGTTTTAACTCTCAATCTTAAAAGAATCACATTTAGGGTTTTTTTAAAAAAAATTTACATTAGTCTCCCCAAAATCTTTCATATTTTGTTAGTCCCTGAAATTACTGAAACTTGTATTAGGTCCCCCAATTGTGATAAATTGTTCAAAATAATCCCTCTAATCATTACTTCTACTCTTAATTGGAGGGATTAATTCCAACAAAACTTAAGTTTGGGGACCTAATAACAGTTTCAATCATTTTAGAGACTAATTTCAAAAGAGCTGAAAAAGTGGTGGACCTAATAGCACTTTCGAAGATTTGAGGGACCAGTTGCAAAATGTGAAAGATTTAAGGACTAATATCAAACAAATCCTAAAATTTATTGTATTATATAATTTGACGTTATGATTAAGCAGTACATCAAAGCAGATATTAGAAAGTCATTGTTAATACTATACACAAAAAAGAAAATAAGAAGTTTTAAGCAACGAAGACCGAGGATTCAGGATCATAAAAGGGAAACAAAACAATTACAATATCAAAGCAGTTTAAATACGATATAGACAATACTACAAAATATGCAAACACTTAGATAGCCAGAAGTTGCTCACAAAAGTTATCTACTGGTTTCTACAATATTGTACAGTTTGCAAGTTTACCAAAACCGTCGAAAGAAAAAGGTCATTTATTAGATGCTCACATTTCTAGTTGAGTCCTCTCTTCTATGACTTTATTCTTCTCATAAGCAATACAAATGTTGATCTACATTTACTTAAAAAATGTTATCATTGGTAAACTGAATTCATCATCAACTGGTACAACTTACCAGCCTCAAAATAATGCAGAAGAATAGTACATTCGTCAGGTATTATCATGGTATTAATTTTGTTGTAGACATCATTTTTGAACTTACAACTTGATCGAACCAAGCAAGCATGTACATGGCTAAGAGTAGCAACATCACTGCCACAATTTTTTCTAGTAATCGAAGCAAGATGCCATGAAACTTATTAACTAGAAAAATAAACACAAAACATGCATAAAGAGAAAGGGGTAGAAGAAGTACAATTGGAGAAGATAAGAGGAAAGATTAGAGTTGAAAGAGCCCAACATTGCTTTCTAAATCAAGGTGTCAAGTTGCTCGGCGTCAATCATCTGTTGGGTCACTTGGTGTGTGGAGATGTTGTCATATCAGGAGGAAGGCGATCATGTTTATTTATTTTTAGATAAATTGCACATAACCCCCTGATTATACTTTCAGATGCACTAAATCCCCTTCAATTTGGTGTAAAGCAATGTTGCCATACCAGAAGGAAGACGATCATGTTTGTTTACTTGAAATTTATCTTTCTCAAAATGTCTCCTCAGGGTGCCAAGTGTTAGTAAATGAGTTGATGGGTATCACGTGCAATTGAAGCTATAGATGAGGGAGTTATGTGCAATTTATCCTTAGTTTTATTTAGTTTCTTCTTTGAACAAAAAGAAGTAACAGGTCTTGAACCTATGAACTTCTACTGCCCAACTATATCTTCTAAGCACCTGAGCGAGGCCTTAGTGGCTGCAACAAGAATGGTGATACTGATTAAATTTCATGGTCTAGTGGAGGTTCATCAAGAATTCAGAAGCAGCCTCAGATTATTCAAATGTTCACCAATGCTCATTTTGGACAAGCTTAGTGCTTAGGGATATTGCTTCCCATAAATAACTAATCTGTGAGAGGATGATTCCTCAACTAACTATACTTTTGGTATCTCAGGCCAATAAAGCTCCCCCAGCACATAGCTTATCCTCAAAATCTAATCTGACCCCTAATTTGTGTTACTCTTTTAAACCATAAATCCCAAAACTGAGCTATGTTGAGGATTTCCACAGTGAAATCAGTCAATACCCCTAAATTCTTCAAAATATACGCTTCAAACTGTGAAGCATATGCAAAATTGAGCCGTTTCTCTACAAACCCAAATATGGAAAATTAAGCAGAGACCTTAAAACTACCAAAATATGGATGATAATAAATAATTTAATAAATAAAGCTGATAAGATAAGTGAAAATTCGAGATGCTCAACTAACGGTAGAATTTCAAGCAAAATGATTAAATCTTCAGAAAAAAGATCTCACCTCAAGGATTGGCTTCTTTCTTCCGCTCTTTCCTTCACCGAGACCGAGTCAGCAACAAGTCAAGTAGTATATAGCATGGAAATTTCTGAGGTGGGCCCCTCGTCATTTTATCCGTGCAGTGTTCATTGACAAGTGGTGCCCGCTGATGCGTGTGGAATTTGTCCACATTGCTTTTTCAAGGAATCTTTTGAACTTCAATATCATGGTAATTTGTTAGTTTAGAAATTTCGTATTCGGAATGTATTATTGTATTTTGGACCGAGAGTACACGTGTTTTAGAAAATACTGAAAAAGAAAGTCATATAAAAGGCCTCCTTGGAAAATTAAAGGCAGGAAAAAATTTATTGCTCATATTTATGTGCTGTTTGTATTAATTCAGAATTAAATTTGTTCTTATGTATAGCTGATTGTACTAATTTAAATTTAAAATTAATAGTAAATTGTTCACGTTAGAGTCTGCTTTTGTACTGTATGCTGTTGAGTATTATATTTAAACTTTCATTCTTGATCAAAATAAATGCAAGCGTCATCTGTATTGTTTAGAATTAATAATACAAAACACACACTTTTTTTTTAATTTAAAATCTGATGCATATTATCAGCTCATGATTCAACAATTTAAACTTTTGAAGGGAAAAATAGTCCTTTAAATAATATCGGAGCATCAAATATTTTGCTTTTGCATGTGATTCACAAAATCTTCCGTGGTTTACATAACAATTAAAAGTTAATATTCTATAAAGTAGTATATACTTTTTTTTTTTTTTTTTGAGGAATAATTAGTATATACGTACACATACAAATTCTTTCTGATTATTACGTATCAGATATTATAATTGGTCACCACGCGGTATTACACCAGAACGACAGAAGACAAATAAAGAAAGCATAAAAAAAAATTAACATCAGGAATCATTCAGCCCGGTAAAGGTTTCACAAATGCACATAAATGGCTACTTTTTTTCAGACTAAAGAACACATCTTTTGTAATTGAAGGCACGAAGCTTCCAACAAAGGCGCATATCATTCTCATTGCTCCAGCAACTAGCGCAGAAAAAAGAAATCCATGTTAGATGCTTTCCATAGGATATCACAATCCTACTGTACCCAATAACATAGCCTGTCTTTCTCAATCCCTCAAAGCACCGATAACCTTCATCAAGGTCTCATTGTCTCAACCAGCCTAGATGCACGCGTGTAAGCTGAGCAAAAAAGTCTAAAACAGAAGAGGACAAAGATTCTACAGAAGAGTCTAGAAGCCATTAGCTTTCTCAACTTCCACAATTCAAAGAGTACATAAACAAAAACTTTAAAACAGTCTACAAATATGAACAAATACTAAGAAACAAGATCCAAAGGCCACAAAATTCCCCAGCATTTGAGCAGAGGAATGAATTAGGTTAATCCCCACCAACTTGCCTCTTCCAAGAGTCTTCCACTATCAACTCATCAACTCCCCAGTCCTCGTAGCTATTAAAATGTCACATTAACAACATCAGAATCATGCTGACATGTATCTTTTCAGTTGATTAGTACTTCCAATAGTTAAAGAGATATCTCAGACATGTGATTCAAGACATTCACCTTCCATCAGGCAAATAACGTCGGATGGTAAATGGAATCTTGCGCTCACGCAGCTCCTTCATCGCAATCTAGCAATAAAATCAAGCAGATCTCAAGAAGTTAAGAATGAGCAATTGTTACAGTAAAAAAACAAGAAGGTCTATGCAGTGTGAAAAAAATGTATGCGAAAGAAGAAAATATTTAACTGTTCCTGATGCATCAGCATAAGTTAACTGCACAGTGAAAGAAGAAACAAAGAGAAGAAAAATAAAAAGAAGAAGAAAATATTGACTTTGACTTAAGACTGCTAAAGAGAACAAAAAGATTTATCAAGTACCACCATCCACCAACACCCATTAAATTCTAGTCCGCATATGCAAGTGTTTCCAGTCATTCCTTTGACATCACAAAGCATTCTCCAGATAGAACATGTTTCGTTATACCATTGCCAAGTACTCTTTCAGTCGCCAACATAAAATGCATTAAACCCATTTATATACATACAATTGACATCAGGAAACTTGTGCATGCCAATATAATACAAGCATTTCAATGATAATTTATACAATGAAAAGAATACTTGTCAAAAACAAAATCCACCATATTGAGCTCAAAACTGTAATCTATCCACACAGAAAAAATATTAAAAAAATAGGCGATACATTAAACGATATGATAAAATTACAAAAACAACATGCTCCAAACTTGCATACCAACATTTAACAGAACATGTATGCTGATCTCATTAACATTATGAGATTATATCAGTTACGTGCTATTCAATTTGCAAGTTTCAGGACTAGTTTGCATAAAACTTGCAGATGAATAAAATACCACTTTGCATTTCATAAACCTCTCTTAGAGAAACCAAGTAATTACATAACCCAGAAACTTATATAAAAACAGACACATTTCCTTTTGAATACTCAAAGCAACAAGTATATTCTGCAGTATTTACCTCAAGGGGATCAGTCTCTCCTTCAAGCTCCACCATTACTGGTGCATTCATGCTGCACAACCCAAATCGACATTGTGAAAACAATGAACGGAATGTGAAAATATGGGAATTTTAACAAGAAAAGAAGTTGAATGAAATACCTAATCTGGAGAGCACGTGTACCCAAAATTCTTGCACGCTCGTACTTTGTCATGTACTTTGTAGTTTTACGTGGCCGCTCAATAGGTGCTTCATCCTTGTCTTCAGCTTCTCCAACGATATCATCTGGAACATCTTCATTGTTATTCTCTGCATCTATCTCTGCCCCTTCCTGTACACAGTAACATCAGATAGAAACCAGTTGAACATTATTTCTATAAGAGAATCCCCTCATATGACATATGATACCCACTAACTCGTGTGTATGCTTGTGCGTGTGTGGATGCGTGCTTGTGGTGTGTGTGCCCCTCCCGGCGCGTGCGCACACACACACACATATATATTGATATTGTGCGTGTGTGGATGCGTGCTTGTGGTGTTGCGCACATACACACACACGTGTGTGTATTGTGTTAATGGAGAGAGTGAGTACATCTGTACATGTCTATGCATGTGTGTGATGTATATATATACACAACACACACACATGCAGATGTACTCACTCTCCATTATAACACAACACATACACGCACATGTATGTGTATATATGTATACACATATACACGCACGGGCGCGCGCGTGCACACAGACACACAATAGGTAAACAAATAGATAGGATTGAAAATATGCTTCCAAACATGAAAAAACCTATCACCAACCAGATATCTATACCACCTTTTACTCCCCAAACTTTCACTGAAAACATCAAATTAGGAAATAACAAATATTTTAAACTTAGTGAAAAAAAGAGTAATCTTACTATAGAGTTAACTAACAGATTAAAAGACATGTCTTTAAATAAATCTCCAGCCATAAATGTTTTATCTGAATTTGAGACCCAGTTTAATGATATAACTGACTACCCATCAGATCATAATAAACCTTTGCAAATACAAAACATTAAAAACCAACCTTATAGCTCAAGAAATTATTATAGGAGACCCACTCTTGCTGAGATGCAATTTGAAGAAATAATTGATTATTATAAGACAAATTTTGATGGAAATTCTCTTATTGAGTGGAATCTTGATGGTTACACTGAATATGAAACCATACATCTATTACAAGAAATGCTTATCTACGCTAATGCTTGTAGACAACAAGGCAATACTGAAAAGGACATTGCAAGTGGTATGTATTCCTCTTTTTCGGGTCAGCTACAAGGTTGGTGGGACTCACTACAATATAAAGAAATAACATTCTAAATAATTATAAACAAAATCAACTAGGAAAACCAATTCTTGATAAAAATGGACATTATTTTAATAATGCTGTATACACTTTACTCCTTTCTATTTACCATCACTTTATTGGTTTAGCACATAGCCTTCAAGATAAGGCTAGAGAACAACTTATGAATTTTAGGTGTAAAACTCTTACAGATTTCAAATGGTATAAAGACATTTTTCTTCCTAAAGCTTACCAGCTACATGATTGTATAATCCTATTTGGAAAGAAAATTTTGTTTCGGGTCTTTCACCCTTATTTGCCGAGAGAGAGAAAGAAAATCCATTAAAGAACAATGTAATGGACAAATACCTTATGTTCAAATTCCTTTTGGAGAATTAACCCAAAGAGTAAACACCATTGGTTTAAGACTTTGTAATGATGTTATAATTAAAAGTCAATTAAAAATCGAAACCTTTTGGGTAAAAGGGAGCTAGGAGATTTTTGTTACCAGTTTGGTCCTAAAAATAAGCATTACAGAAAAGCACAGACCTAGAAATGATAAAAATGACGAAAGAAAATACCCTAGAAGAAAGTTTTCTAAAAGCTTCAGAAAAAATAATAATACAAAAAACTTCAAAAAAACAATACTACAAAAAACTTCAGAAAAAATAATAATACAAAAACTCCTACATGTTATAAGTGTAAGAAGAAGGGATATTATGCTAATAAATGTTTTCAAAAAGACCTAAAAACGAAAGTTAATGAACTTCTATTAGAATCTAAAGATATTACTACAGACGAAATAGATAAGTTTATTAACGTTTTAAAACTTAGTGATGATGATACTGATTCATCAAATTATGATGATGAGTGCAACAATCTTTGCACTTGTTACAGTAAAGACAGTGTTGAATCCTCTTAAAACTCTTCAGGAACTTCTGAGTTAAATACTTTAAGTGAACACAAATAGCTTATTCTTGATATAATAGATGCGATCATCGATGCACAAGAAAAAAGAACACAATTAACAAAGTATCTCACGATGACTAAGAAAAAAAATTAGAAAAAGCTATTGATGAAAAGAAGAGTAATGAACACTATACTTTCTCTGAAATTTTTAATAGAATTCAAAATGAAAAGAAAATTGAAAGTAAAATAAATATTGAAGAACTTCAAAAAGAACAGGGAAATATGAAGATAGAAATTTTAAATAGATAAGCATTTATTGTAAAACATGTATTATTTGATATTCAATATAACCGTCAAGATTCTACTCAACAAGAGAATTCCCATTGAAACTTGTTTTATGACTATCAATTTCTTCAAATTGCATATCACCAGGAGTGGGTCTACTATAATAATTTCTAGTGTTATTAGAAGAGTAAGGATGTTTTTTAATAATATGAATCCTTAGAGGTTTTCCAAAATCATGATCTGACTTATAGTCAGATATGTCATCGAATTGAGACTCAAGGTCGGATAGAACATTAATAGCAGGAGATTTATTCTTAGACATATCTTTCAACCTTTTAGTTAGTTCTTCAGTAAGATTATTCATTTGTTCACCAAGTTTAAAAGGTTTATTATTTCCAAATTTGATGCTTTTAGTGAAAGTCTACGGAGTAAAAGGTAGTATAAATATTTGGTGAGTGATAGGTTTTTTTCATGTTTAGAAGTATATTTTCAATTCTGTCAGTGTGTTTGCCTATTGCCTAAAGGTGAATGTTGGCAAAATTATCCTGTTCAGTCATAAGAGCAATACTATCTTGTCTAGCTATGCTAATAGAAGATTGGAGAGTTATGATGGGAGTAGCCTTAACATTTTCTTTTCTAACTTTTATTGGTTCAAGCGGTGGATGTAAAGATTCTATTTCTTTATCTTTATCGGTTTTCCATGTATTAAAAATTGTTTTCAACACAAATGCATTATTTTCAACAGGTACATGTTTAATGAAAATTTTTAGATCTTCTAGATATATAACTTCATAACATAAGAAAAAAGGTATATTTTGTTTAATGGTACACATATAGTCATAATACAAGGCTCTAATAAATGATCTAAAATCTTCTTCATACGTTTGGAAAAACCACTCTTTTTTCTCAGTTTTTAGGAGAATTAAAATTTTTTCTTAAAAATTCTTTATCAATTTCAAAAGAGGGTTTATCATCAAAATCATTAATAACATCTATACTAGTTGATTTAGGATTTCATTTAATCTCTACAGAACTGCTATTTTTGAGTAATTCTTTATTATTGGAAAGATATAATTTTATAATGTGGGAGTTTATTGTCTTAACATAAGGATTCTTTTTATCCGAACAAAGATAACTTAGCAACTTAGGCGTCTTAAAAAGACACTACAACCCAACCTGTCAACAACAAGGGATAAACACGGATGGAGAAGCCCTAGGCGCACACGTAGCTAAAGGGTGAAAATCGTGTAAATTGCGAAACTAGTTAAGGAAACAAAATCTTATAAAAGAAGCAAAGTAAATAAGCTAGATATTAAGCAAATAAAAGTTTTTTCAAACAGTCCGCAATATCCTTACTAGTCAACACACTGGATAAACACAGGACAAAGCTGTGTAAATCGCGACTACAGCAAGAAAAAGAAGAACTAAGAAAGAACATTAGAATGTGCTGAAAGTTCTAGATCATACAAGAATGTAACAGCAAATTATTTCAATGCAAGTTTTGAAGTATAAATTATCAGAAGCTTAAACTTACAGCTGGTAGAACTCAAGCATACAACATTGCAGTAATTTTTTCACCAAGTATCTACAATTGTTTTATAGTAGGTCAAGCAAACATACAAGGCATGAGTTATTTCATGCAATATTGTCAAGCGGAGATATACACCGAAGAGCTGAGGGCACATTTTCCCTACAACACA
>JBAKGM010000002.1:11765476-11786623 GCA_037177215.1 Asparagus racemosus | reverse complement strand
TATATGCGCACGCTCGGGGATATGGATGTGTGTGTGTGTGTATACATACACACACATTTCTACATATATACTACATATGCATACATGTGTACGCACGAGGTGTGTGCGTGAGTGCATGCGTATGTCCACTGTCAGAACCTGAAAATGCACATCCACATGATAATTCAGTGGAATTTTCAACCTAGCCAGACGAAGTTATTTGCCTTAATACTTCTTAAAATCATTCAGTTAATAAAGGCATAAGGTTGTTCCGAGTAATGAAATTTATTGTTACTTTGAGGCAAGTAGATACAAGAAATTATTATAAGTTTATAATCCCACACGTCTCAATATCTTCAAAATTGCTTCTTATAAACCTTTGTGACATGAACTCTCCCTTGGCACTGTATCATCCCTTATACACCTTTTTTTGGGAAATAGGTGAAGTTATTCCACCCCATTTCTTTGCGAGATAAAATGAAACATTTCAATTAGAAGAGCGGCACCTTTCCAAGAAAGAAACTCAATGCATGTTCAACCTTTATTGACAAAATATCATATATCATATACCTTCATCAAAGGACTGAAAAAGTGCTGCATTCGGGATGGAATATGAAATGCAAACTTGAGGGATGACAGAACATTTTATGATATCTTTTGGCTCTAATAGACAAAAATGACAATTCAAGAAATTAATGATGGTGATATATATCGAACAGTATGAATGTAATAAATTGAAAAGGCAATATAGTTGTGACTATGACCAAGGTGATATCTGTGGACCATGTTAGTTTGACTATTTAATTTCGTTGTCTTCTCCAATTTCATACTACTAAAAAAAGTTGCACGCAGAAATTATTATAAGAAATTCATTCTTAACACTACCAAAGATCGGCCAATGTTCTACCCGTCTTATCCATGAGTTTGTTTTGATTGGGATCCCTGTTGTTACTAACTCCTTGACTTGGGTGTTCCAATACCTAAAGTTTCTTTTATATGGAAAATTACAAAAAATCCCACTAACATTTGTAGAAGAAACTGAAAATCTCCCTGAAGTTTTAACACTTTAACACTTTCTCATCAAAGATTGGCCCATGCTGTATCCACCTTATTCATGAGCTTGTTTGTATTGATAGCCGTATTTTCGATTGGTACTAACTCCATGACGCGGTGGGTTCCAATATCTAAAGTCTCTTTTATATGCAGATGGTGGGTTCCAATATCTAAAGTCTCTTTTATATGGAAAATTACAGAAAATCCCACTAACATTTGTAGAAGTGACACAATATCTCCCCAAAGTTATAACACTAACACTTTCACCCCCTTCTTTTCATTTTCAACAACCACGGCAACATGAGTATTGCATGACTTATTTAAAGAAAAAAAATGTCCCCAACTCTTGTGAGAAGAAAGAAGAATGTTTATTATCTTCAAAGATGATATTGTCATTTATTGGGGCATATGATATTGATGCGATTTATTTGAGCAAACTCAAAGTGAGGGGTGAAAAGGTTGCCTTTAAAACTTCAGATGATCTTCTGCCATTATACAAACCTTGGGAGGAAGTTTTGTGAGCTTCCTTTCTTACATCAAATCTCTAAAATTATGATAAGGGTTGAAGGTTTTTATATTTGAATATTACTATGTAGGTTAAATGATTTTTTCCATGAACCGAAACATGTGATTTTGAGACTTACACCGAGTTCCGATATTGTTTTCTTTTAAGGTAAAAGATAACAAGGGTCGTATATTAGAATATCCAGTTATGCAACATGGAATTTAGATGAAAATTTGAGGATACATGTTCACACAAAAGAAAATGCATTGTATTATGACATTTGATGTAATGTGCTTAAATAAAGAACTAAAGAATACCCCATCAAAGACGGACAGTAGTATTTAAAAAGGAAAAAATACAATGGTGAAATTTAAAAAGAATAATAAATAATCAACTTAAATTAATACAGTCAAGTTGTATATAAGATACCTCAAATTTATGGACTAAAATGATGAACAATGTGTTGAAAAATAAAAAGCATAAAATACTTTTCTTGAAATGAAAAATGAAAAGCTCTTAGCTCCTATGGCCCATAAGCTCTCCTGATACATGTCGTTCAACATGGTTCATCACACGTGAGACTAAAACCTCAACATGTTTCACTGACATATCTAAATGAAAACTTCCCATAACAACTCATTTAACTACTGCTCCCTATCTCAAAAATCCCTTCCTCGGTAAATATTAGTTGGAGGCATCCAGCATCTTATGCGCCGAAGTCAATATCCGATGAGCTATTTTCAGTTAAGTGGGTGGTCTTGAGCAAATTTCTAGCAGAGACATCAAAGAACCATTGAAAGCACATTCTTGTTGATTAACTCCTGAACACCATCCATAGATTTAAACGTTGAACATGATCATATTCATCAGGTTCCAACACAACTAACTATAGTTGATCTATACTAATCACTAAAAGTAGCGTGTCTAAATTTATATTGAGAGGTTACATCTCAGTTTTCCTTGGTGATTCCAGCATTCTTTACAACCAAAATCCAACCAATGTTGCCGCAAATCCTTATTTAAAATCCTCAATATATTGAGAGATTATAACATCTCAGTTTTCCTTGGTAATTCCAGCATTCTTTACGACCAAAATCCAACTAATGTAGTTGCAACTCCTTAGATAAATTTTGTATATATTGGCTTCAAGTAATATTATTTCTTCAACAACCTTTTCAAGAATTCACAACATGGCAAGCAAAACCATAATATTTTTCGTGATTGCCCTTCTGTTTGTAACATCAACATCAATAATAGCTGAAGCGAGAGATGTTATGCATGGTGAATATGATTCATGTATTGCATGTGAACATGGATTGAGATGTTGCAATCACTACTGTGCTTGGTTGCCTTTGGATATACTGAGGGGATTATGCAACAAGTCATGTAATAATGATTACTATGGATGTATTAATTTTTATGTATAAAAGACAGGGGTTGCTTTTATATTATTCTTTGATTTGCATGAACTTTTTATTTTTAGGCTGTTTTGTATCTACACTTTACGAGAGTTGAATTTATTATAAGGATATCTTGGAGAAAGGAAATATCATGTATGTACATATTACATGACACATTATTGCTTTAAAAAATGGTCTAGGCGCTTGCCTAGGTGCCCGCCTAGGCCTAAGCGGCACTTAGGCTGCCAACCCAAGTCTGGGAGGTTCCTAGAGTATGGCTGCTTATACGGACTACACTGCATTCAAGGGAATGGGCCAAGTTAAAATGGATCAGATGAAAACTCTTATCCAAGCCCATCTTAAGTTAATGACAAGGATTGAATTTTGATTCTTCGAATACTAAAAACGCCTTCGTGTGACTTAAGCGCCCATCTAAGATGCTGGTGCTTGGTCTGGCGACTAGAAGCGCTTAGTGTTGTATCATGTGTATATATGTATATACGTATGTTTATATAATACATGCATGTATGCATATATATCTATGTCTACATATACATATTAAATATAAAGCGTGTGTGTGTGTGTGCCTCTCTCAATATAAGTTCTAAAACCAGTGGCCAGACATTGAAAATAATGGGCTTCTCTAGTCAGACCAGCAAGAGTGCTGACTACTTAACTGTAGTAGAGATGATGCCAGCAAGACTACCTTACACTGAAAAGATACAATAACAAAATTGAGCTGTAAATGGACTCTAAAAGGCTGACTGTATTGTTGTAGCCCAAGATAGAAGAAATATATGGTGAGAGCGCATTGTATTGGAAATCAGCAAGCAATCAAACCCATATATTATGCCTGAAAGCTATACTGATTAACTTCAGGATTGTGAACAAACAGGGAAAGTTTTAAGAGAATAGCTTCTTACCCAGCTATCAGCAGCAGAAGCGCACTTATGAACAGGACATACTGGTATGCTTTGTACTTTGAGTTAACCTGGCTTGTCAGAGGAAGGTTTCTCCGTTCAATCCAACCAAATTGTGGTCTCATCAATAAAACAAACCCTAGGAGGAGTCCTGTTAAGAACCCTCCAATATGTGCAAAGTTGTCAACATGTGGCAATATTCCAATAGCCAAGTTGATCACAATGATGATCAAAAGAGTCAGCATTGCTGCAGCCTATAGAAGCAGATCGAGGAATATAATTAGACACATGATTAAGCTTTCTACTAAAGTAACTGAAAATTATTAAGAAAGGAGAAAGAACAAAAACAAATACGTTTACCTTGTTGGTATAGATTGTCCAGTTTGTAAAGAGTTCAGACAACATTGCTCCAAGAAGTCCGAACAATGCACCTGAGGCACCAACAGAGACACTGTTCCTAATAAATAAAGATGAAAGGACACTTCCACCGAATCCAGCAATAAGGTATATTAAAGCAATCCGAACTGCAAAGATAAAGAACAATAAGACTAGTAGAAAGAAGAAACTACAGATAATATTTGCATGTGATCCAGAAACAAGGTCAAATTCAGTGATACTAACATACAACTGGAATGCTATGATAAATGCAACCTTAATTTCCTTCACTAAAAAAGTAGCAAAATGGGCTTAAATCAAATACAACGGTATACAAACTTTATTAACAAGAAACGGAGCTTACTAAACCCAAATTGTTGCTCAAGGCGGATTCCAATGAAAACCAAGCTTAGCATATTTGCTATCAGATGTATGACTCCTGCATGCAACCAGATACATGTAATAAGCCTCCATCCTTGATGTTGATAGACCACTTTGTCCCATTTAAGAGCTCCCAATCTCTCCAACCTGAAATATGGGTTAACATGAGTTATGATTATTTTTTGTACCGGATCATAAAGAGAATCAAGAAAATGTCTGTTCGTAACTAACGACAGCAAGTTTCCATCGTCAATTTGACTCAATATCAGAAATCATATTGTTAGCTATATATAGCTGCCTCAAGAAGATCATCCAATAACTGGTTCTTCACTTTAGTGCTTCCATATGGCCATAGTAATGCGTCATGTAAGTTACCTAAGTGTCATGTAGACTTAGCTTGACAATGAATTATTTGTAGAATTTAGGAACTTTTTTAAAAGTAAGACCAAAAGACCAGTTATAATCGTTTAACCTGATATGATAGAGTATTGTTTAGATTAGACGTTTCATTTTAAGTTAACTCTAATAGGTAAAATGTTATAGATCCCCAGTGGGTTTTATCGGAAATCAAAAAATACATTCCAGATTGACAGAGGCAGAGGAAATTTATATAGCCATTCTAACAACCTGACAAAAGAAATAAAGCAAGAGTTAACTCAAGCTACATAGCTTGAGCAAAAGATCTGGACTGAACTTGAAGGAGATTCAATTGGCAGCCATTCAAGTTGCATGAGACCTACTAGTTACTGAAACAAGCTGACCTCGACCATGAAGATAATGACAATTAATGGTAATCTCTCATCTAAAAGTGGAACCAAATTTAGTGCCTGCCTGCCTCGTTAAATTTTATAAATTTTTGCTCAAAATATTTTCATGCTGAAACAACATGACTTTGCCTAAGGGGCTGCAAAGTACCGTAGTCGAGTCGCAAAAAATTGACTTTTTCAATTTGGTCCAAATCGAGATTCTGTTGGTCCAAATTGAGCTTGAAGGAGATTCAATTGGCAGCCATTCAAGTTGCAGGAGATCTAGTTAAAAAGGCTGACCTCGACCTTGAATATAATGGCAATTAATGGTGATCTCTCATCTAAAATATTGAGCAAATTTAGTGCCTGCCTTACCTGTTAAACTTCATAAATATTTGCTCAAAACATTCACCCTCAAACAACATGACTTCGCCTAACGGGCTGCAAAGTTCAGCATTGTTGAATCTCAAAATATTGACTTTTTCTATTTGGTCCAAATCCACTCTATGAGTGGTAAGCAATTGACTCATATATACACACACACACACGCACACACGCACGCACACATCATCTAGAGCTAGAAGGATGGGATCAACCACCTTGGAAATTAGAAACTATGCACAACTCATTTACCCATGAACAAGAATCTTATGGCAATGTTGGGGATTATGGAGCGCACAAACAAGCACCACACATTAAGAAGCACACGCAACAAGAGAGAATGAAGTATGTTTTATACGGTTCGGCCAAACATGCCTACTTTATAGTTCTTCGCCAAGGAAATCCACTAACTTCACAAACCAGTACAACTGATACAAGTTTTGCACGGACGAAACTTGCAAATCCTCTGACATCTCACATCACTCAAGGTACCCAAGAACATCGATCACTAAAGAGCTCCAAGACGATTCCACCACTTATCATCTTACATCACCCTCAACACACACTAGAGTAGGGTGGATAACGGAGAGCTATAGAGGACTTGGGTTGAAAAACCAATCATCAGATATGAGCACGAGCATCTTATAAACAACAATCTAAAGTTTCATCTTGATCAGATAATGCTTGCCCACGATCAAGGATAGAACTTACTGCTGGTCTGAAAATCAAAATGCTCACTCCACACATCACTTAAATTCCCACTCTAGATCTCTTCTATTCTCTGTTACATCTTTCAACCAGCCATAGGCCCTTTTTATAGGCTTCCTCCTTGGCAAATATCAAGACAAAAACAATGTGTAATTGCTCATGGAAAATTCCAAGAGAAACCTTCAAACTTACTATGCTTGCACCCTTGAAACTTCCATAGTTAACACCATACGTCCACATTCTTGAGATCTGGGGAGAACCCAACATCCAATTCATTAGTTCTAGATATATCCAACAAAGCAAACAATTGTTTGACTCTCTATATAAAAAGAATCTAGTGCTACAGTAATTTTTTGTTTGTGGCCTCCAACTAAAGTAATGCATTGTCACTGATGCCCTTTAGGTTATCTGGAAACTTTATGGAAGATATTTTGCATAAGAAGCTCTTTAATACCATTTCACCCCCACCCATTTGATCCTAATACCTTATAGTTGTGGGCAGATGGGCCCACAAGTAATAGCTGGTCGGCCCAATATCAAAGTACATCCTTTATTTGTTTTTAATACACTTCACAAAATCCCCAAATGGGCTCAACATTTCCCACTAGCTGACCTTACCTTCAATTCTCTCCCTTACAAAACGCGTTTCTTGCTTCAATGTCGAAAAAAATTTCCTCTACACACCTACAAGGTTCACGGGGTGCAAGGAAAGTTATGCAAGTAGGATCAGCTTTTTTTTTATGTCAAATTATTCCCCTTTTCCTAGCCTTTTATGTGAATTACATGTGCCCTATTGTAGTCATTTGACCTTTTAGTTTTTCTTCGATATTGGTACCCTAAATATTTCATACTTTAAACTTAGTTCCTCAAATCATTGAAAATGCAATTAGGTCCCTCAAGTCTTATAACTTATTTCAAATTAATCTGTCTAACTACTACTTGTAGCCCTAAAGCATCAATGTTTAAACCCAGAAGACTCCACTGAATCATGTTTACACTATTTTAAATTTCAGGAGTTTGGTCTATAGAAAAATATAGCAATTTAGGGGGAAAATATAAAAATATAGCTACTTACAGGAAAAAATATTGACAACTCACAATAAATCTTCAAATTAATACAGTATATCAAACTACTGAAATAAACATAGTGGAGTTTAAAAATAATTTAAGATTGTATTTTGGGTTTAAGAGTGATTTCAGAAGTGTGTGGGTTTAAAATAAATGGGGGTATAAGCGTATAAGTTTGTAGTTAAAAGAAAAAGCTCTTGTTCTAACTGCATTTGTTCGTGATCATATCTAAACAGAATATATTTCGTTTGACAATTGTACAATGCATCTTAACATAGTAAGCAGTGGTGTAGTCGGGCATTCATCCAATTGAATTTATATTGAAGCTCAATTGAAACTCCATGTACAAGGCAAGAGCTACATCAAGCATTTTATATATTTCCTCGACGTATATCTATCCTCATTTGCATATTTTTCTTATCATATATACCTCTTCAATTATGCTCAATGACTACATGAAGCAGGCATGAATGCATGTGCCCCCCTCACAAATTATTTAAAAAGAGGTTAACGTTCACACATGCAGCAAATGATCTTTAATTAAGACAATACATTGAGAGGGCCAGTCTCAACATCTTCGTTATGCTTTAAACATCTATTGATGGTCATGTGAATTATGAACATGACTAGGATCAGTGTTAGCCCTCTTGGCGTTGGAATTGTTTAGGCGGAGGCTCTGGGCTCGACAATTTTAAGGTTTGATTTATTTGGTAGCTGAACTCTAAGTCAGCTTCATTTCAAGTACTTTTGGTACCTGATCATGCAACTAAAGAAAAGATGCTAGAGATTGAAGCTAGTAGAATAGATCTATGGCTTGATTCGTTAATTTATGTCTATCTTTAATTTGACTTGTAATAACGGGAAAAGAATCCTATAAAGGGTCAATCATAGAATATTTTATAAGAAGAAAAGAAAAGATAGAATATGGTGTATCAGTACTATTATTATCACAGCACTCATCTGTTTATCACTCTGATTATTGTTGTGTATGTGACGGGAATCCATGGAGAGTATATTCCAGGAGAAAGAAACACATGATTGGATTTGGAGGACATTGATTGATTCTAGATATATTCTTCATGATCTCAGGGATTTTAATTGATTGGATTTTGTATTAGTTCCTACTTTTGCTAAGATTTGAGTGTGATTTAGGGATTTGATTTGATTTTATTTATGGTTATAATTAATGATGTAAGGCCTCAGTGAAAAGTAGACTATTTGATATGATAATTCTGAGATTTTAAGTTGGCAAGTGAATTGCTTATGGGGGTGTGAAGCCTGAGTGTGAAGCCCATTTTATTTAATTGTTCTGATTTAGTCTCAGCCTCATTATAACCTCAACTCATATCCCAACCATCCACTCAAACAAAACCTACCCCAATTCAGACCTAGCCTATGCTGTCGCTGTTTACATGAACAGTGATCATTACTATTCACTTCTTTCTCCGACTACGACACCACCAGCGAGCACGCCTCTTCCGATTGCCCCCACCTCTAATCCTTCTTCCATCGTCTTCAATGCCTTCCTTATCATCTTCACCAACGCGACGCAATTCCTCCATAATCAGCAACCATCTCCACCTTCCTCACTAGTCTTCACCGCTTGCCATCGCTTGCCATCCGGTGAGGAGCCCGATAGACCATGGAGGCTGCTGTTCAAAGCCTCTGTGACCTCCAACAAAGTGTGGTAAATCCAAATCCAAGCAGTTGGGGGCTTGTTAGTTCTTTAATTCCGTGGATCAGGCCACCAAGTTTGCAACAAAGCCTTTATCTCAGTCTTGATTCGGATCTATGACGACTTGGGTGTCAGTCCTTACTCCCCTCAGGAGAACTGTAAACAGGCATCAATTTCTTACTGTTAATCTTGTAATCTCTTTAGACTTGTAAGGAAATTATAATTACATTGAGTAATGATATTTGTATGATTCCTTGCATGACTTGTCACCATTCATTTCAGAATTGCATTGCATCTTTAGTTACTCGCTGATTAGTTTGCACTTGCATCTAGCCCATGCACGTAGTTCACTTTAGGAATCTTCATCTATGTGATTGCTTGACTTCTTTCCATTTGTGCCCTCCCGCATCCTGCCCGCGTCAGTATGCTTGTGATAATAATGACCGTATTTGAAGACAGTAGGGACTATACTAATTTATATAATAAATCTAATAACAAAACAAAAATATTCTGTTTATTTTTACGAATAATAAATCGATCTTTCGTAACTCAACTTCCTCCTTTGTATAATGACAAAGATATAGAATTTTTTATTGAATTGCACAATCCAGATTATGAGTAATAATTTTCGCAATGATAAAATCCTTTTGAGAATCAATTAAGGATATTAAGTTGTAGTTTTTTGCTTCTTGATGATTTATTCTACCACTGTGAACGATTTCTAAAAATTTGTGATCTGGAGATGTATACATGAACTTTGATCGAATTCATTATGTTAACTACTTAAGCATCACGATGACTTTAAAGGGAAAGTTGAGGTTTTTATAATGGATCATGGTTGCGAACCGCGACATCGTCGGTGACACAAGCCGGAGTTTCTTGTTGTACTCGAGTAGATGGCAATTCAACCACAAGGGCATGAGCATGAAGATTTTGACGAAGATTGAATTTGGGGAAATTTTGGTTTGCATATTTGTTCGAAGAGATGACTTATTTCCTAAAATACCATTGCACTTGCTCTATAACACCATCTTGCAACTCATTATAATCCATATTTTCCTTCTCCCTAATAATTTTCAACAGAACAAACCATTTGAAGAAAGTGTGTAGCAGAACAATATAACAATATCAATCCTTGAAACTTGTGCACATCCAAGAAAACAATTTGAAGAAAGTTCTTCACTAGGAAATACCTCAATTATATGAAATTAATAATATTGCGTGCAAAATAAATAAACAATAAACTCTAAATTATAGACATTGTGGACATCCCATCACATTCAATCTTTCCTATATTGATATAGGGAGAGATATCCCTTGATTTATTGTGAAATTCAATCCACCTCCTCTTTAAAGAAAAACAAAAATTACTGAGCTGTGGTAATTGACACGCCAAGAGCTATAAAGCAGCTCTCAACAACTTCTTGCAAACCCCTCTACATTTAAATGATAAATCATCAAACATTATTTCATACCCCCATAAAGCTCATCTTCCTTCATTCTCATAAGTATACTTTCCCTTTCAATTCCCAAGAAATACATCCTTCTCACTTTACCCGAGTTTAAAACTTCCACCCCCCCACCCACCATATTCCTTAGCATGGGCTCTCCCTTCTATTCCTTAGCATTGGCTCTCCCTTTGTCCCCATTTTTAAGGCGCCAACTCTCACCCTCCCATACCTCAACATAATGCTCCACCATCGCCACCCCAACCACCTAACAAACATCATGTCTGAGGCTACAATCATAGCTACAATTGTGGCCTTTGTTGTCGCGGTCTTCATCCTATTTATTGTCATTGTAATTTCTATAGTCCGCTGTGATCACCGGCATCTGAGAACTATTTGTTAGCAACCAAACATAGTGAAACTAAAACATAGCTCACTATTATAGCCAGCATGATAGTGGATATGAGCAAGAAATTCATCTCTCCCCTTTTCCTCCCTCCCCATCCTATTCCTTAGCCCCTCCCACTCCTATTCCTTAGCATGAGCTCTCCCTTTGTCTTTGTTTTTAATGCACTACCAACTCGTACTTTCCCATACCTTAACATAATGCTTCACCATCGCCACCCCTACCATCGAACAAGCACTATATATCTAGGGCTATGATCGTGGCTACAATCATAGCCATTGTTATCTTTGTGGTCTTCATCCTATTTGTTGTCGTTGTAGTTTCTACAGTCCGTTGTCATTGTAGCCGTCGAGAGAAGGATTTCTCCGCAACCAAACACTATGAAGACGAAAAAGAGCTCACTACTGTAGATGATAGCAACGAGTCAGTGCATGATGACGAACCTTAGCAAGAAATCCTTCTAGCTCGTATTTAGGAGATGTCTCTTTTAGACATTAGAAAACTAAGTCAGGTTAACTACGGTGACCCCCTTATAACCAATAGATGACTCAATCACATTTGTATGTTGTGTGAAAAACACTACAAACCGAACGATAGGCTCGTAATACTTGCGTCATGCCTCTACAAAATCTATTTGTGAGTCACTCATAGTCTCCCTATTCGTGATGCATGCCCCCACTCGCCAAATGGCAATTGTCCCATTTAGAACAGCATTCAGTTGGTTATATTTTAGTTAATGTTCAGTTAGGATTTCAATTAATGTATTATAGTTGAACTTTAACTTATTAAGTAATCTTCTTTGTTATCTTTTAGTTCATGATTAGTTAGGATTTTAATTAATGTACGAATGAAGTTAAGTTAGATGCAAGCTTGAAGTAATATTATTAGAGGTATGGCACGTAATACTAGAGTCATGCTTCCACAAAATTCATATGGACTGCGTCGCCTGTAGTCTCCCTATTCGTGGTGCATGCCCAAATTGCCAAGCGGCATCCATTCCATTTATAGTATTTAGTTAGTTATTAGAGTAGCATTTAGTTAGTTATGTTATAATTAACGTTTAGTTAGGGTTTTAATTAATGCATTTAAAGTTGAACTTTAACTTAGATGTAATCTTCTTTGTTATCTTTTAGTTTATGTTTAGTTAGTATCTTAACTAACGTACGACTGAAGTTGCAACATGATGTAATTTTGAAGTAATATTATTTGCCTTGTCCTCAACCAAGCACATGCAAAGGAGTGGAATAAGTTTATGTACTAGGAGCATTTCAAACTAAGATGTAGTCAGCTTTAGTGTTTGGTGTAAACACAATAGGTAACAAGAAATAGTAAAGGAAAAAGTAGCTCCCTTCTATCTATATCAGGTGGCTTTATGTTGTATCTAGCCTAATATTACTTGATATTGGTCACCTTTTATGTATATATAAGAGCTTGCTCCAATTCATCATAAGAATTTAACACCAATCTATTTTTACCTCGACCACAGCTCCAAGACCAGGTTAGTGTTTCTCGTAGTAACGTTAATTCCATGCACTAAAGCCATCGCAAATTCTAAATCTCACAAATTAGTCTACTGAAAAGGGGCTAAATACTATTGTTATATTTATTTAAAACGGTCACAAATCAATTGGTCACTACACCTCTTCTTTCTCAAGTTAGTCAGTTCTTGTAGTCCAGAATGAGAATGTATCATGAATCAAATGGACAAACAGGACCATAATAAACAGAAGGTGGAGTGAATTAGGTAAAAGTGCCTGAGAAAGTTATCATGTTAATAACTTTAAACAGTCTAAATTTAGGGTCAAGAGCAGCTTGTTGCTTAAACAATGCCGGCAATGCTCATGCAATGTAGAAAACAACCCGTTTTGAAACCCGTTATAACCCCGTTTCAACACCTAACGGAGCCAAAGTGTTATAAAACTCAGAGAGAAAACCCATATCACATTTCACATAGAAAATAACGCTGAAAAATGTGTTTTATCTGTGTTATGTTAAGCATTATTTAACGCTTGTTAATTTGAGTTTAAATTGGTGATCAGATTTGGATGCATGGCAATATCTCCACCGTCCAAATCAGTATCACGCTAACCCAAAAAAGTTCCCAATCAAATCTGCGACCCTAATTTCATGCGCATGAAAATTCCTAGGCGTCCCCCATTCCTATCTCCAGTGTCTCCCTCATCTCCTCCCCCTCCCCCACCTTCTCTCATGCATTTGACAAAGAAGAAAATCTCTTCTACCTCTTGTGTGCCTTCAACAAATACGAATTCTCTCACTGACAAGAAGGCTCTTCTTGTCCTCTATCTCTATTTATGACAAGGCTTTTCTATGGGTCCTTCCCGACTCTAAATCTATTCTCGCCGATGAAAAAAAATCCTAACCTTAACTCCACTTCCGGCACTTATTAGCTTCTAAACCCTATCCCTCTCGACAAAGACAAAGGCTTCTAAATCCTAAACCTCTTTTGGCCCTTCCCAATGTTTGCATGTTTTGATAACACTAATTATTAAAGTCATTATGAATAGTTTGTATTTATAAAATGTTTAAATAATTAGCAAAGAAAATAACCTTGTTATATGTTATGTTTTTTTTTTTGCATTTTTTCAATTAACCCTTAACAAGAGGTAGAGCGTTACATTATGCGTTATCGTTATTTTCAACATTGAGCTCAAGCTCATCTTGCATAACATAGAAGACTATCTAAATAAACTTGAACGTACTTGGTCAAGTGTTCAATTGATGTTGGAAACTAGATTTTTTTTTTAATAAAAAAAGGTCATAACCTTCTTAAACTTGAGATGTCCATGACCCAATCCCACCCATTAAATACTAAACTAGACCTCAATGAATAAACCAGTATATACTTGAACTCACTAATTTTAACACCTCAAATATATTATAAGGTGTGCAGAAAATGATTTAGACAGGAAACTACGATGCTAAACCAATCGAGCCTTCAGACACTTAAGTTAGATTATAGCTTAAATCGATCTAAGGCAAATAGTTGCCCTACGAATGACATTAGCACATTCTAAGACTAACCCATCCTAATCCAAAGAGTCCCAAAATTACTTTAAAAAAAGACTAAAAACACCAGAAAGAATGGCATATCAAGCAAATCAACAAATAAATCCAAGTAGATTGTACCAAATCTTCTTCCTACAAAATTATTAGACATTGTATATGAGAAACTTTGACCAACTTTGATTAGCTAGGACCTTAAAAGACTAGTATCGTAATGCCTAATCAATGGAGTGTGGGCTAATTTCAGCCAGTGGAAATTCTAATTAAGTACTTGATATGATATTCACTATTAGGCATATCTCCCTAACAAGCAATATCAGAATCTATTATGGGTGAAGAAGCTGAAGTTACCAGAATTAAATGTTCACAGGAAGCCCTTCACCAGTGTTCGAAGATGGAATTAGAGCAATTCAAGCGTGGCCAAAGAGGATCATGATGGAAATTCATAGAATTTTGGAGGAGGAACCAAGTGATATACTATACAAGATGGAGCATGATCATTCAGTTTGCTCTCAAGAACAGTTCCAAGATTTCGATTTTGGGAAGTCAGTTATCAATCTGCAACACAATGATAAGAGCCTAATTAGTTCTCTCTAAGTTGATTGGGCTCACACAGTTCCACAGAAGCGAGAAACTTCAAGGTTCACATCATGATTTCTGATCATGTAACCATGCCCAGAAGTTACATTACTAATGTATTTGCGATCTTGTCATATTCTCTTCACCATAATCGTGTCACACATTTTCCAGGAAGGGAATCATGTCGCAGATTCTCTACTTGCTTGGACCCACACTCACCAATCCACACTAATACTCTCCATTTCTCAGTTGTCCTCTAATATCGTATCTTTGGTCAGAGAAGTTAGGAATGGCTTTTATATGTATAGGCATGCTTAGATTGCTTCCTTTAAAAAAATTGGTGTTTTGACCTGTTGTAAGGGAAGAGTCTCACTTGCTTATTTTATCTTTGCTTGCCTTTACAAGTTCTCTCTTGTATGGGGGAAGACCTTATGCGCCAACCCCACCCCCCCCCCCCCAAAACAAAAAACAAAAAAAAAATATTTTGCTCATTCATTTAATAAATGTACATGTCTAGCTAGGGACGTGCAAAATTCCGAATAAAAACAAGTATATTCTACAACTAAATCTACTTACATATGCTTCTTTTGAGCTTTCATCCAATTTATGTAGATTTGTTTTGTATTCAAAACTTTCCTTCTACATTCATTAAAAAAAATAGTAAGACCATTTTATCCTCTCACTAGGCCATATTTTTATTAATTAATCTTTGACAGTGTTAAAAGTTCCTAAAGTTGCACCTAGGGGTGCATTCGGTCCGGATATGGCTTGGATATGATACTTACCATATCCATATCCGCTTACCCATCATGAATATGGATACGGTTATGGATATACCTTGATAAGTGTTGTAGTGGAAACCCTAGAGAGCTCTTATTAGCTCTCTTGGATGTTATTTATAGTGTTTAAGTAAACAAAAGAATTTGTCCCTAACCGATGTGGGACTAAACAACAAATGAGTAAACAACTCTCTCAACAATCCCTCTCAAGTTGAGCATACATATCGTAAATTTCAAGCTTGTTACAAATGAAATTCACCCGTGCTCTCCCAAGAAGTTTTATAAGAATATCTACAAGTTGTTCTAATGGTAGGTGCTTGGCTCTAATGATTCCCGTCTCCATCTTCTCACGAATCAAGTGGCAATCAATCTCTATATGTTTTGTCCTCTCATGAAACACTGGATTCTCAGCTATGTGAATAGCGGCCTTGTTGTCTCTATACAAGCACATGGGACACTCCGGAGAATAACCAACTCTGCTAATATATCTCTAACCTAGTTCAGCTCGCAAGTCAAATTCACCATGGCTCGATACTCTGACTCAGTTGGATCGAGAGATTACATTGTTTCTTACTCCTCCATGTTATTAGATTTCCTCTAAGAAATACACAATACCCAAAAGTTGACCTTCTATCTTTCGGGGATCCTGTCCAATCTGCGTCTAAGAATCCTGCAACTCTCATGTGACCGCAATCTGAATAGAGTACTCCTTTTCCTAGAGTTTTCTTAAGATACCTAAGAATGCCCTTTACAGCTTCCATGTGATGTTTCCTAGGTGCTGAGAGAAATTGACTAACTACACTAATAGAAAATGCAATATCTGGTCTTATGACTGTTAGGTAGTTCAGTTTCCCTACAGTCAATGTATTAAATATCGAAAATATCGGTAATATCAAATGGCCAAAATCCATATCGTATTGCAAAATTTGGGGATATATCAAGGATATGTAAAAAGTATCGAGGTGCCATATCGAATGATGTTTATATGTAACATAACATTGTCATATATAATCAAAATATATTTAATATATTCTAAATATAAGAAATTGGATCATGAATAATGATATACGATGTTTAGAGACATTAGATACAGGTAGAGGTTAGAGAGAGAAGACATGAACGGAGGAGAGGAAGAAAGGAAGACACAGAAGGGAGAGAGAAGTTGAGAGAGAGGAGAGGAAGAGAGACAGTGGGGTCTAAGGAGGAGCTGAGAGAGAAGAACTGGAGAAGAGACAGTGGAGAGAGAGCGTACCTGAGATCGCCCAGCATTTTTGAGCTGGAGTGCCACAAAGAAGGAAAAAATGAGATTTACTAGGGATTTAGGGTATTTGGATTTGGGAATTTATTAAGTTTTTGGGTCTAGTGGAAACCAAAACCAAACCTAAACTCAATAACCCTTTCATTTGGATATTAGCCAATATTGACCGATATTTCCTCAATGAAATATCGATCGATATTTCCAGTATATTGGAAAAAGTGGTAAAAATCGGAAAATGATATTTTTCATAAATATCGTATCCGAAGGGCATCAAAACTGATATATCGATCGATATAGCGACATATCGACCGATATTTAATACACTACCTACAAATCATCTATATTCTTCAGTATCCTCCAGTAACTCCCCTTTGTTTGGTAGTAGTTTGATATTGTCATCCATAGGTGTGTTAATGCCCTTGCATTATGACATCCCAGCATTTAGTAACAAATCAAATGCATATTTTCTCTGAGATAAGAGAATTCTCTTCTTCGATCTAGCCACCTCAATACCTAGAAAATACTTCAAGGATCCAAGGTCCTTGATTTGAAATTGTTGATGTAGATACTTTTTTAAATGATTAATGTCATGTGCACTGTCACCAAGGATCACAATATCGTCAACATATACAACTAAAAAAATCTACTTCCCTCATGAAATCTCCAGAAAACCGTGTGATCTTTTTGAGCTCGATGAAGACCAAAGGTCTGGACAACCACTACAAAACATCCAAACCTAGCCCTCAGAGATTGCTTCAGATCATAGAAGGATTTTTTTAATCTGTAAACATTGCCACACTCTCCCTAAGCAACAACACCTGGTGGTTGCTCCATGTAATCCTCCTCATCAAGAATGCCATTAAGGAATGCATTCTTAACGTCCAATTGATTTAGTGGCCAGTATTAGCGAGCGACAAGCGAAATAAGAATGCGGACAAATGTTATCTTCGCTACAGGAGAGAAGGTGTCGATATAATCAATACCATAGATTTGTGAATATCCCTTTGAAACTAGTCGATCTTTGAGGCAAGCTAGAGAGCCATTTGGATTTACTTTGACAGTATAAACTCATTTGCAGTCAACTGCTTTCTTTCTTGGTGGTAGTGAAACGAGATCTCAAGTCTCATTTTGTTCTAAAGCAATCATCTCTTCTTTCATTGTCGCCGACCAACCTGGGTTAGATAGAGCTTCTGACAAATTTTTGGGAACCGGTGAGAATCCAAAGAAGATATGAAAGAATAATATGATGGAGATAATGACGAGTAGGAGACATAGTGTGTAAGAGGATATTGAGAACTCCGAGAAGGTTTTTTACTCTTACGGAGGGTGATGGGAAGATCATCAATAGGCTGAGCACTTGGCTGTACGGTCACATTTTGACTTGCTAGTATCTTAGGCTCTTGGGTGGATTTGGACAGTGGTGGAGGTTGTGGAGCAGTACATCTTGTATAAACCTGAACTGGTTTCGTAAACTTGAGTGGTGGATCAATTTGTACAACACTCGTTGAAGGAACATCGACAATGGTTTCCTAAACAATAAGGTAGTCATAATCATCGGGAGGGTCTAAGGATTTATTTAAAAGTAACATGTCCTGATTTATTCTCAAAGAACGTAACATCAACTGAAACAATATAACGATTCAAAGACGCGCAATAACATCTGTATCCTTATTGAGTCCTAGACTATCCAAGAAAAATGTCCTTAAGAGATTTCAAATATAACTTCGTCCGTTGATGTCTATGATTGTGAATAAAGCATAGAGACCCAACGATCTTAGGAGGTAAATGAAAAGTGTCTTTAGCTGGATACAAAAGGGAGATCAGAGTTTTGTTCTGTAAGACAGATGAGTGCAATCTATTGATCATATAGCAGGCTGTCAAAATAGCATCCCAAAAAACATATTTTGAAACTTGACGATGAAGTAACAAAGTCCTAGCAATTTCTAGCAAGTGTTTGCTCTTGAGCTCAGCCGTCCTATTTTGTTAGGATGTGTAAGTACAAGACGACTGATGTAAAATTTTATTTTCTTCCAAATATTTTGTGAAAGGGCTTTCAAAATATTCCTTAGTGTTATCCATTCTTAAAGTTTTAATGGTGTTATGAAATTGAATTTTGACTTCAACACAAAAAACATTAACCCCTTCAGAAAGACTTTTCAGCAAGTAAGTCCAAATCATATGAGAAAATTCATCCACAAAACTAACAAAATATTGAAAACCGAGTTTAGATGGAATAGAACAAGGACCCCATACGTCGGAATCCACCAAATCAAACAGATTATTAACCCTCTTATTACCGCGACTCGGGTAAGACATCCGTTGGTGTTTTTCAAGTTGACATGACTCACAATCTAAGGACTCAACATGATTCAAATCTGAAATTAAAGTTTAAGGATCGAAAGAGTGGGATGACCAAACTGACAATGTTCATCAAAGGCTGATGTAGAGCTGATGCAGGCCACCTTGGCTGGGTCAAAATCCAGCTCATACAAACCATTCCGCTCATGTCCGGTGCCAATCATCTTCCTCGTCCCAATTATCGAAAAAATACGGTGCGTAGGAAAAATGTTACTGTACAATTTAGTGCTTTAGTAATCCTACTGACAGATAAAAGATTAAATGGACAATAAAGAAGATATAATACAAATGAAAGTGGAATAGTGTTAATGTTGGTAGATCCGACACCTTTCACAAGTGTAGTGGATCCATCAATCAATACTACCAAAGGAAAGGGGGTGGTAGGTATGCGGGAGGATAATATACCTCGATTCTCAGTCATATGATCAGTTGCCCCTAACCCAAGTACGAGATGATGACGATGTACGATAAGCAGTGGGTTTACCTATCTAAGCAAGCGTAGATGTAGCAGGAGATGATTGTGTCTTCTTAAATTGTTGAAATAACTAGAGCTAAAATTGCTCTAGCTGATGGCGAGTGTTGTCATCTATGGGACGCTACTGTGCAGCCACATGTGCACTCCAAGATTGTTTTCCTAGTAACTGAGGACAATGAAATTTCATGTGACCCGATTCCTTACAATAATGATAATAGATAGAGAAATCAAATGAACCCTACCCTACAACTCCTCATGCACTATCAATTCGTCCCCCACGTACTCCAAATCGTCCCTTACGTTCACCAAAGAGGACTCTACCAGGACCACCCCGTCGACTAGTCGACTGTCTATGTACAGCGAGAGCAAACCTGTTGGCAAACTCTGATGCGGTACTTATTGGTGCTAACTATACTGTTGATCTTAAAAAGTAATATGTCTCTGCTAAGAATCATATAGCAGAGCTCCCAATATGTTGTGGTCGTGTGGAAGAGAACCAAGAAAAGTGAATACCATCAGTTGATCATACTAGTCTTGCATATTTTGAACATCCTCTGTAATGAGAAAAATTTGTCTTAGCTCCTCTACAAGGCGATAAGTTGCTATAATGTTCCTCAAAAGTCTAACTATGCTCGTTCATCTTGCTCCGAAATAACTCATGAATGACATCATATACTCGATTAGCATGTCCATTGCCTAAGTACAATTACTACAAGAACTTCCACACCTGTTTTACTGTATTACAGTGAATTGCTAGCTGAAAGACCTGTGGTTCCATGCTATATTAAATTTGATGAAGTAAACTAGTGTCAACCTGTTTCCAGGAGGCAATAACTGGGAAGAGAGGGTCATCTATAAGATAATGATTATTTCCCCAACCTAAAACATAAACTCGAATCAGTTGCTTCCAAAGCAGGTAATTGCACCTATTCAATTTCTGGTCAGTGATCTTTCTAGAGAGCACCTCCGTGTGGGTCTTCGTCTCAACTTTTTCATCCACCAAAATAGCAGAATCACTGGAGGACGCAGCAAATAAGATCCTTCAACTAGTAATCTCCGGCAAATAACTACCAACCTCACCCAACAACAAATTAATTTCCAACAATCAAATCATCAATAAGTAGTTACTAAGTAATCAATCCACAACAAATAATCACACCAAGTAATCAATCAACAACAAGTAATCATCATAACTAAGCACTCCACCAAGTAAAATCATCTTGCAAAGTTGGCTTTTTTTAAGAGAACGACTCATCGCGAGATTATTAACGATTAATCATAAGATGAAGCTAAATGATTAGCTCAAGATCTACAAAAATCTAGTTGGTAAGCCACGTGATTAGCTTAAAATCTATGAAGATTTAGTTGGTAACCTAAATGATTAGTTTAAGATCTTTGAAGATCTAGTTGGTTAAGCCAAATGATTAGCTTAACTTCTTTTCTCGATAGGCGTGAGCGGATGAATAGTGCCATCGATGAATAATACCACTCGGCAAACAGTACCCGCGACAGATGAACAGCAATCACGGGTCAATATTCCCACGATGAACAGTATGTTAGGAATCTTGACCCCAAGATATGATTATTTTGATGATAATAAATATTACATGATTGTGTGTATTATGTGCT
>JBAKGM010000002.1:11727211-11745249 GCA_037177215.1 Asparagus racemosus | reverse complement strand
CGCTGGTCAACGCGTCGCACTCACCAATCGAATGCTAAATTCTACCCATATTTTGACACCAATCATAGCGCCACAACGAAGAATTCCCTGATCAACGGAGGAGTCTCAGAAAAAGTTTGATGGTTAGTTGAACGACAACTCACCGATACAAGTCAGAAACAAATGAACTCAATCAGCTTCAGTTCAAGATTCTGATAACAGTCAGACAAAAAAATGTAGCACCGTGATGCCTTCAGTTATCCCACAAAGCAATGGAGAATCTGAAAGAATTGGAGGAATCAAATTCTGAAGCTAATCTCAGAGCGAAAAATTCACCTATCGGTTTTAGGTCAAGATCCGACAACAGTCAGACAAAAAATGCACCACCATGATGCCTTCAACTATCCTACAAATCACTAGAGAATCTGGGAGGATTGGAGAGATCAAACACCGAAGCTATTTTCAGGTCCCATTACACCGGCTGAAGGTTGGGGCCTATCAAGTCCAAAGTATTTCAGGCTCTTCTATAAAATATCGAGACTGAAACACTTTGGAGGGGGTATTTGTAGGGGTTAAAAAATACCTGTAAATGCACGAACGCCACTCGTGATGGTGGGTTGACAATCAATGACCCATCCGACGATGCGACCAAGAACCGCTAACGATGTAATCGCGTTGCAAAACGCACAAAGCGAGTTGACGAGCGCATGAAGCGAATCGGCAAAGCGTACAAGTCAGTGAAGCGATGAATCATGGAATAAATCCAATGACGAAGCTTCATATCAGCGAGTTCTGACAAGGCGAGTCAACCAGACTCGAACATTGACAGAGCGGGAATCAACCGGACTCGAACGTTGACGGAACTGAACCGATCGAACTCTGAAATCAACAAGACGATCAACTGGATTCGGATTTGATGGGACCAGGGCAAATCGATATCAGATGAAACACCGAAAGGGATTAGCAATGGACGAAAAGCTAGATGAGTGCCTCAGCCCAGGCCGAGGTACCATTTGGTGCCTTGGTCACAGAAAACCCCGACCCCCTCCTATAAATAGGCCAGGGGGACTCATATACACAGGTTAGAAATTTTTTCTGAGGCTAGGACTTGTGAGAGTTTTGGTGCATAGATCTGAGCTTTTTCACAGGTAAAAAAGTCAGATCTAGATCTCGTGCGAGCGAAGAACTCGCCACAACTGAGATCTAGGCATTAAGGAGAGGAGTTGAAGCACATCCAGGTCAAATCTATCAGATCCACCCTCTAGATTAAGCTTCGTCTTAATCTCAGGGTTAGTGCGTGACTTCGCTTTGTTGATTTCACCCACTCCGGCGGTCATCTCCTTCATAAGTTGATCCCCGTCGGTGATTATTTCCTTCACAAGATAATCACTATAGATCTGTAGATCTAGCATCTAGATCTAATCATGCGGCAGTCCATGGACAGAACAGAGTCCCCGGTAAAGGCCAAGATCCCACTCAAGCGAGGATCCGAAAAATAGATCCCGTGTTTGTTCATTAACGTAGATAAAGTTGTAACCTTTATTCGATTTTCGTTGTAAGCCTTATAAAAAGATGAGATTTTTATTTAAATTTTATTGTAAGCGATTGAAGTTTGTAAGAATTCATTGCAATGGAAATCACCGCAACTTTCCCCGTGAATATGGTTATGACCGGACGTTTAACATTGTTGCAGACACCATTAGAGGGAACACTCCACTCACCGATTGGATCATGAAAGCTCCATGCACCAAGTTCAAGATTTCCGCATATTGAGAAATATAAAGGGGAGGGAGATCTAGTGGAGCATACATAGAATTTTTATGATCTGATGCACATGCATCAGGTGACTGATCCAGTCATCTGTAGAGCCTTCCTTGTCATATTGATGGGAAGAGCTAAGATGTGGTGGACTCATTGGACAAAAAATCCATCCATAATTTTGAATAGCTCAGCCAAAAATTTGTACATTATTTTTTAGCCAACTCCAAGCGCAAGAAACCCTCCCACGTCTTGCAGCAAATGAGGCAAAAGCCCGAGGAGAGTCTCAGAGACTATTTCAAGAGATTCCAAGCCAAAAGGCTGGAAGTTGAAGACCCTGGCAATATGGTCGCCATGACAGCGATCTCGACGGGGCTAGAAGATGATATGCTGGCCAACTCATTCATCATAGACCCTATCACTAACTATGAATAGCTATTGACTAGAGCTCGAGGACATATGGATGTGAAAGATGCCTGAGCCCACCTGAAGGTGGCCAAAGAAGCAGCAGCAGCAAAAGCCGAGTCCTCTCAAAGAGTGAAGATGGAGAAGGATCCCCCAAAACTGACTCCAAGTTAATTAGTGCTGACAAGAGAGATTAGAGGAAAGAGGCAGCCAAGAGGCCAGCCCTCACTTCCCTCAACATTCTTCTTTCACAAGCTCTCTACTTGGTTCAGAAATGATACCTTACCTCTACTCCTCCCAGCATGAAGTCGGACCTCCAATCCAGATATCCTAAGCAATATTGTCGGTATTACAGAGATCATGGTCATCACACTAATGACTGTAGAGTCCTCCAAAACGATATTGAAGACTTGATACAAAAAGGGTTGCTAATGAGGCTTATCTCTCAGCGAGACAGAGGAGAATCTGCTCTGGAGAAGTCAGAGAGAAGATCTCGATCAAGATAGCCCCGCTCCCAACACTAACCAGATGACCAACCCAAAGAGACATGTAGTCGAGGTGTCATCAACACCATCAGTGGTGGTCCAGCGTCAGGGGGAATGCCAAACAACGCTCGGAAGAAATATGCTTGACGAGCGTTGGAATCAACCTTTGTGAGAAAAATTCAAGGACAGATCAGCCCATTTCCTTTAGCAGTGCCAATCTGAGAGGCGTAGAGACCCTTCATGATGACCCCATCATTATATCCGCTGAGATTAATGAGTTTCGAGTCAAAAGAATCTTGGCCAATACTTAGAGCTCCATCGATGTCCTATTTATGGACGCCCTCAACTAGATGGGTGTCGACAAGTCAAGGCTACGGCCTTGTCCGGGTCCCCTCATTGGATTCATAGGGCACTCGCTCTAACCAGAAGGACTGATCACTCTCCCCCTAGTAGTTGGTGAATATCCCTGCCAATCCACATTTCAAACTCAGTTCATTGTAACGGACGTACAGTCTGCCTACAACGTTATTCTTGGCAAGACTTACTTGAACAACCTATAGGCGGTCCCATCCACATATCATCAGATGATAAAGTTCCCGACCCCAGAAGGAGTCGGGTCAATGAGGAGCAACCAACAGGAAGCTAGATCATGCTATCTGCTCTCGATGGAAGGAAAAAAAACTGTCGGAAACTCTACCGATTGAGAAGGTCTGCCTCCCAACGCAGAAGGACCAAGAACGAGAGTGAACGACCCCCGTAGAGGAATTACAAAAAGCCCCAATTAACCTTGATAGATCAAAGAAGGTCATAATCAGGCCAGGCCTCATTGAGCCCCAACAAGGAGTAGTGATCACTTTCTTGCACGATAATGCAGATGCATTTGCTTGGGGACCCGAAGATATGCCGAGAATTCCCCCCAAAGTGATAAGCCATGAACTCTCGTTCGACCAACATTGCAAGCTAGTTCAATAAAAGAAGAGGCATCTCGGCACTGAAAGGTAGAAGGCGGCTGCGAAAGAAGTCGACCGATTACTCAAGGCTGACTTCATCTGAGAAGTTCAATATCTAGAGTGGCTGAATGAACAACATGTTTTTTGTTGATAAAAGAAGGATGCATTTACAAGCAGTGGGAATGTGGTTCCTTGGCACTAAAGAACCTGCAAGGATCGCGACATGAAGAGTTTACCTTCTTTTGATAACCAGATATTATAATTGTATTCGTGGCTCCTCTGTTAAAACATAAAACATTTGGTCTCAGGAAATAACTTCCTTGTAACTGGCCCGTAAATTGGTCTTGTTCCTAGTGCTGAACTTTCTCCTTTAACTTTAACAGAGAAACTTTCATGATTAAGCAATCAATCTGTGCTTTATACATCTGTTTGTAGATCTAACATTGCAGTCTAAATGTTTTATTTTTTCATAGGTAAGGAAATCAATGAGCCGAATAAAGCATGTGCTAATTGAGAGAGCACTTGCTGAGCCTGATCCTAGGCGATCTGCTGAGATGAAGAGGATGATCGGTGCCCTATAATATCCGCATCGCATAATATCTGAATCATCATGGTGCTTATAAATTGTGGGACATCTCACAGTTGCTGGGAGAGTTGCGGTTTTGATTGCTTTTGTTTGTCTGCAATCTGATAGAAACATTTGCTAATTGAAATAAGTCGTTAGTGGCCGCAATTCATGTTGAAATTGTTTCTTGTGTCTCACCTTTGATTTTCAATTTATACATGTCTGAATTTGACCCTCTAATTGGATGAGGATATTTTGAATGATCAGGATGCACAGTGACCGACGCCTTTACTATGGAGAGACTGAGAAGAGAGCGCCCCTACAAGAACATCTTTTCAATATTTTTCTTTGATTTTTTATGCGGTGATCTTCAATTAAATGAAAGATACTGACTTAAGCAGTAAGGGTGATGTTAAGAAATAATCCACAAGCTCATCTTCTATTGTTCGTGATGTCTAAATGTATGTGACTGCTGCTAGCTATCCGTATTTCTAACTACATGCTATAGGTGTGCACCCAATTGGTTGGTGCAGCGTCACGATACATACATCACAATACATATAAGGTGTGTTTGGCAACTCTTTAAAATTTGTTAGGTTTGAATGTGGTCCAATTTTTTTAGAATGTTCTGTTGATCGGCAAAAATTAGGTTAGAAATGACCCGGTTTGCTTTAGTTTATTCTTGGCCTTTAAACTGGTTTATTTGTGAACTATGGGAAATTTGATCCACCGCTAAACAGTTTAAATCTCAAGTTCATCCTATTTTCAGTGAGAGTTGCCAACCAAAGCCACAGGTGAGCTTTCATGACATGCAGTCCATTTAGGAATTCACAAGAACCCACGTTCTCTCTAACTACTATCATGTGATGAATTAATTGAGATTTTATGACTACTCCTTCCATTGATTTTTCTATTTATTGAACTTGGTGATTGGTTCTAGTTTACATAGTTCGGTAGAAGAGCTTAATAGTTTATGTTTGGATTCATCGTTGCTTCAATAATCCCTCAAACGTGTTGACTATTCCTAGTGTTAACAGATTATTGGTGACAGAGAAAAAGGTCAAACAATAGTACATCAGGAGTTCACCTAATATATATTTTTATTCTAATTTTAGATTAAACCTTTTGGATCTAGTGAAGACATTGTTGTTGATTTGGCTAAGTAATTTAATCCTTATACGCAAACTTATTTTGTTTGACCAAAATACTAGTTAGTGGTAGGAAATTCTAATTAATTTCATCGCCTATTATAGTGAGATTCACCTAAAGAGATGCACATTTGAATTTGATATTAGGATGGCAATTAAAATGAATTTCTTTTCTTTTTGGAACAAACGTAGACTTCTCTCGCTAACTGGATTACTTTTTAGCTAGACATATCTTCATGTCCAAATTCAGTGATAAGATGAACATTCTTAACATATTTACCATATATCTAGACCAAATATAGGAAAAAAAGGTGGATCTAAAGTTAGACTAATATAATATATAAAAGAAGAGAATATCATATGGCTTACCTATATATTTTCCTAAGTTGATTAAAGTATATGTCTTGTTTTCTATTCATCGATCTATCCATATTTACCCATCTCATTATTCTTGTGTATTAACTGTTCTAGTATTATATTCTAGGTTTGAGAATTTTTATCTTGAAGTTTACCTTTTGAACCTTCTCTTTCTAATTTACTTAGCAGGCTATATAAGTATGTCTACTTTAAGCTCAATGCAACAGTCTAAGTAGTATGAAACATATAGTTTAGTTAGAATTATCCTTGGCAAGATGGATGAGACCATGGGATGAAATTTATTGTTTCTTTAAAATATTTTGAAATTAGAGAGAGAAACAAGTATGATTTTGTTCTTTAGTCCCTCAACTCATTGAAATTGTTGCCTAGTTCCTCATGCCCAAGTGTTTCTTCGGGGATAATATTGTTATTTAGTCCCTCGAATCTAGTCTCTCTAGCAACATTTGATATTTCACAAATACTTCTCTTAAGGCCATATGGTTGTTTGTCTTTCTAGAGGAAAAGCAAGGAAAACTACGGTCATGCTACAGTAATTTTCATTGCCTTGTATCATTTAATTAATGAACATCATGTGTAAGAACATTTTTAAAAATAATGTGACAGTCATTGACAATATTTCTCTCTTTTGAACTAGTTTGTCTTGAAATTATTGTAGCCGTTAATTACAGTTGGATGTAGTGTTTCTTGTTGCAGAAACTTTTAACCATTATCCCCAAAAAAGAACCAAGCAACCCCCTTCACTGAAGTTATTTAACATTTAAATTCTTTTAACCTCTTTATATCTAACGCATGAGTTCGCAGACCCGTTAAATCTATTGTTTATAAAGCTGTTGTATTTCTTTAAACTTTTTAGAATTTTTAGAGGGAGATGACTAATTGAGGACATAATTAAATATACCCTGTTGATTAAACACTAGTCACATCTGAATTAGCAATTTTGACAAATACAACTTAACCAAAGAAACTAATTTGAAATAACTAATAAATTTGGAGGGATAAATAGAGAAAATTTCGTTATCTCAAAAAACAAAATCTAAAACCTACCATGAATCTCGCTAGCTGCCACAAAAGCCCCCCCTTGTTCGAACCAGACAAATCCCCATCGTAGACAGAGAAACAAGTTACTCCTTTCTCTCTCTCTCTCTCTCTCTCTCTCTAAAAACTTCAAAACAAAACAAAGATCTCTTTCTCTTTCTTCGGTTGCTCTGTCGCTAAACTACACAAATTGATCCCCTTCCCCAAATAAAACAATGCTGTGATCAAGATATCTTATATCAAGATCGATCCTTTTTGTCTCTTCAATGGGGAACTCTCTAGGATGCTCGGCCTCCGGCGAGAGACTAGTGTCGGCGGCGAGAGACGGCGATCTCGTCGAGGCCAAGATGCTGCTGGAGTTCAACCCTTGCCTCGCCAAATACTCCACCTTTGGCGGCCTCAACTCTCCTCTTCACTTCGCCGCCGCCAAAGGCCACAACGAGGTCCCGATTTTGAATATGCAACTTTTTTTTTTTTTTTTTGGGGGTTATCTTGTTTATTTGTTGCCCTTGGAATTGGCTAGATTGTTACGCTGTTGCTAGAGAAGGGAGCTGATGTTAATTCTAGGAATTATTGCGGTCAGGTGAGTAGATTTGATGAATTACTGGCTGGTTTAGGCTCAATTTTGCCCTAATTTTGAGTTTTGGGGTTAATTTAGACGGCGTTGATGCAAGCTTGTCGGCATGGGCACTGGGAAGTAGTGCAGACTCTGCTGCTCTTCAGATGCAATGTACGTGTTAAGTTGTTTATCACTGGGAAGTGTAGATCTTTTAATTGTTGGGGGATATTGATATGAATGCTTGTGGGTCTTTTTTAAGGTTACTAGGGCTGATTATTTAAGCGGCAGGACTGCGCTGCATTTTGCAGCCATTGATGGTCACGTTAGATGCATAAGGCTGTTAGCTGCAGACTTTGTCCCCAGTGCTCCTTATGGAGTGGCCAGTCCAAGTGTTGAGAGTGACAATTCTGCATCCGGGCCTAAATTTAATCAATCGTATGTTGTCCGTAACTTTAATAATTTGTTTGTCTTTTCTGGAGAAAAGGGATGCTGTGATGATTTAGAGTTTGTTGTTCCAGGGTTCTTGCTAGGTTCATTAACAAGCCTGCGGATGGTGGTGTCACTGCTATTCATTTAGCGGCATTGAATGGGTACTCTGATTGTGTGCAGCTATTGCTTGATTTGCATGCAAGTGTTTCGGTTGTGACGTTCCATTATGGTTCAGCGATAAATTTGATAGGTATAGGTAACTCTTCTTGCTAGTGATATGAGTGTTTATTTTTATTGATTTTGTATAGACTTTTAGGCGACGGTATTGATTGTGTGAATATGGCAGGAGCTGGAAGCACACCTTTGCATTATGCTGCTTGTGGAGGGAGTCTCAAGTGCTGCCAGGTAACTTAACTTGGACTACACTTTTTTTGTACTCGGATGCCAAGTTTCTGTTTTTAACTTCTGCATGCTTTGGTTTTTTTAATATATGTTAGTTTCAAATCCATTTCCTGTGCAGTTACTTCTTTCCAAAGGTGCTAGTCGCTTGACATTGAATTGCAATGGGTAACCTTCTTCTCCTATTTTTAGAAGCCTTGTGTTTGAGCCTTCTTGTTTCTGTTAAAATAGATCTCTTATAGTGTTCTCTCACTTTGAGCATTTTTCAGGTGGCTTCCACTTGATGTTGCTAAAATGTGGGGTCGTCATTGTCTCGAGCCATTACTCATGCCCACTTCTGATGCAATTATACCTGAGTTTCCACCATCTAAATATCTTTCGTTGCCTCTTATGAGCATACTTAATATAGCAAGGTATTTTGTGCCTATGAAAACTGTTATATATTCGTACAAATTGCTGTGTGAATATTTCAGATTTGATGTTTTATCACAGAATTGCAGCATTATATTTTCTACATTGATTTATGATGCTGTCTGGTGATCCAGCTGAAAAGAGAAATGACTGTCAGATCACCTTTTGACTAGTTGGATTTTTATTACAGTTGCTTAATACAGAACTCAGTATGCTTATAAAACATAGTTTGCAATATGCACATGAAAAAAAAAATACTGAAAGTATGAAGTATTGCACATTTTAATGAGGAATGTTAAGTCTTCTCCATGGAGAAGTAGGTGATGCCAACTTTGCAAGCACAAAACAGTTTGTTTAGAAGTAGCGGAAGGAGGGATGACAACAATGCTGGACCATGTGGTCCTCCAACGTCCTACTGCAGATTGGGAACTGCATGTGAACTTGTAGATGAAATCTCAAAGCATTAAATAATGCAAGTTGTTTATGTATTTCGTTGGTTGTTACTTTGCTAGTAACCTGCAAAATTACTCCATAAAGTTTTTTTTTGGGCACAGGGGACTGTTATTCTGATCTTTATATCATGAGAGGACATTATAAACTATGCCAATAAAATTTAGGAAATTTCCCTTTGAAGATTTATTGTCGAGGAAATTCTCAATAGGAATTAAATGGGGGGACTGAATGAAACCAATCAGGCCATCACCTATATTTTGGAAAGATCCATGAATTTCTGTTTCTTCCTCCCTATGACTTTCAAATTGAATTTGGGGCAAACTGACTTTGGCCTGATTTGTTTTAGAAGAACCATTGGGAAACCAAACAAAATGGGATTAAAGCTTATGCATTAAGTAGGCATATCGATGGCCAAAACTAGAATATTGCCCAGTTATATATTTCAGTGCATATAAATTGTTGCCACAGCATTTGGTCCTTATCTGAACTCCATGATGCCTTTTTTCGTTGTAAACATTCTCGGCCGTGGACACACAAATTTTGCTGTTTTTTTGTGCACTTCTTTTAGGAACTCTAGATGATTTAGATGTACTAGAACAGATTAATTTTACATTTAGATATCCTATAGCTAAGTTTTGATTGGAAGGATACTCAAAAGCCTTCAATGATAAGTAGTCAAGTCCAGTGTTCCAAAAAGTGCTCGTAGAGATGCTTAAGCGGTCACTTTAGTGAAGTGGGTCCTGAACAGTAACTCACTATGCTATATTGCTATTATCCTTAGTCGCAGCTAATAGTTAATAAAAGTTGAAGCAGGCCCTAAAGCATCATAAATGCCTAACACATTGCTTCTTTGTATTCGCTCTAAGGGGCAATAGAAATTTTAATAATCTTAAGCCATTCATTTTTTATGCTCTGCTGTTACCTATTCTCACTATTTCAGATAGGCTTGGTTCTTGTTTGATTTCAACCACAAGAGTTAGGTCCATTTTTCTCATTTCTGACCACTAGTGAGTGGCAGCAATGAAGTGGATAAGTTCCTTTTTTCCCCGAGTTGTCTTGGAAGTTTTTTAGTATATAAAATTCAACATTTAGTCCTTTTTTTGTGAAATTATCCTCCATCTGCATTCTGCAAATTCTTTAGTTGTCCTTCATCCTCCACTTTTCTCTAATGGGCTTTTTTTTTTGAAATTCAACATTTAAACTTTTATGTTTATTAGATAATAATAGCTAACAGCTTAAGCTCGTGGCTTGGGTAACAATGTACATCAAGCAAATATAAAAATTGAGACTTTCTCTCATGTGATCCTTTAAGCATTTGTGAAGGCCTCTAGCATCAACATGCTGTTGGAAGACAAAGAAGTGACGGTACATCAACATGTTTCAAACTGAGCGTGATAAAGCTTGAAGCAAAGACCTTTTGAAGTCTTTCCCATAAGAGTTATATCAAAAAACCAACCCTTTAGGTTAAGCTGATCGATTTATGAACTAAGAATAGATGTCAAGCAAGATAACACCTAAGATAAGTAACGTGATGCCTAACCCATTCTAAGGTCTCAGTGTTTTTCTCAAAATTACTCATGTTTTATTCTAGCATTTTATGAGATGCAAACTTGTGGTCCTAGAGGAACCAAAGTTCAATGTTAAGTAGGTATTCTAAATGAGGGTTGGGTAGCCTAGGATTGTAAGCTTGATGCAAAGCTTGACTTGCAAGGATCTGACTATGGTTTACTTTTTAAATGGTAGGGAAGTTATGGCTTTTAATTAGCCTCTAATGGTCAAAGAGACTAACACTTACCCTCATTGGATGGAAGGTACCAGGCTACACTTGCATTGTCACTCTATCATAAAGTTGTGGCCGTATTCAGCACGTATTTAAGATAATTTCTTAGGCACTACTTGTATACTTGTGAATTCTTATTTTGTCATGATTCAAACATAATTGTTATTCAAAGATACTTAACACATGTTCTTAAATATATAACGTATTCCTAATTTTCTATATATTTAGCTAAATACTTCCTAAAAGTGCACTATACATAATATGGGCTTTTCCTTTTCTTTTTCATATCAAAGTGTGTTATGAGAATATATTGAAATAACAAGTGAATAATTCTTAACATAAGACTCGTAGCCCATGAACCTTATCTTATAAGAATAAATTGGAAGTCAATACTTGCTTCTATAATTGTACTTATCAAATGGGAATTGTACTTATCAAATGGGAATATTTTCTTGTATTTGTATCAACTTAATATTTTCTAACTAATATAAAAATAGGTGATGTGATTATGTTTCTGTTCTTATTGTTCTTGTCTTACTAAATTTGCTAGACTTATAGGCTTTAATTATATGGACATGGACATCACAATTGGTGCAGATTACCATGGGATGGCCATATTGTTGAAATATGTCTCTTGCATCCAAGTTTGTATATGGTAAAGTTGAGAATGGCAAGAAACTGAATAAGAAATTTGCTAGACTTATAGGCTTTAATGATATGGACATGGGCATCGTAATTGATGGTGCGGATTACCATGGGATGGCCATATTGTTGAAATATGTCTCTTGCATCCAAGTTTGTATATGGTAAATTGAGAATGGCAAGAGAATGGCAAGAAACCGAATGAGGAAATAGGACAAACTAATGAGTTTAATTAAAAAGGAAATAGCGTACAATTCATAAGATCAACTAAGAGGGTGATTAAATATATATTAGATAAGATAGGCTGAAGACACCTTTAGGGGTTTCCCTTTTGGTGAGGTGGATTCATAAGTCTTATTAGCCAATCCATTTAGTCATGCATCTTCTTTTTTGGGCCTTAATCAAATTCCTAAGAATTAGGTCTTCAATTCGATTTGATGAGCAATGATACCTGGGTATTACCAAAGATGACATAGTCCACCATGCTATGTAAGGAAGAGGACTTGCAAGTTGAAAGTTCATTTGCTTTGTTGGTTCATAAAGGAAGCAGAAGAAATTTGAAGGAAACAGAAGAAACTTAAAAGGGTAAACCAGCTCTGACCCATGAAGGAGGTCAAATGACTAGTAGGCCCACAATCCAACTTGCCATTACACAGAAGAGATTACATGGATATAACCTGTAAGAGTCAAGGGGTAGTGCTTGGACTCGATCAAATATGAGCCAAAATAGATTTTGTTTTTCTTTTTGCCATATGTCCAGTAACGCAATTGGGAAATATGGTTGCTTGATGAGTCTTGTTAAAAAGAAAAGTAAGCTATGGCTTTAGTAAGATATAGTTCCATATTGACAATGTGGGTTGTTGTTTATTAGGTTAAGTATGAGTAAACCAAAAGACTCCAGTAAGGCTTTCCCCTTTCTGGACAATTGGGTTGTCTTATTAACTAATCCGTCTAGTTGACATCTCTTGAATGGAGTCTTAAACAAATTCCTAAAACATCATTCTATTTTATGATAACCTGCTCCTTAGGTAAGTTCCCTAAGCAGTCTATGCATATTTGTGTATGAGAAAGTGAGTTCACTATCTATGCCATATTTGTATCTGGGGATTTTGTAGATGTATGCTATATCCTTTCGTGCAATTTTCAAGATTTTTGATACCCATCTAGCCATATCAGGTCATGTGTCTGCACCATGTCAGTTCTGAAGTCTCATGAGGATAATGTTTCCAATTGAAGGCCCATGCAATACGCTGGCACATGACACAAAGATTGGTGAAGCACGTCACATGTGAGAATGGCTGCACACTGAAACATTAACCAAAAGCAATGAATTTGGATCAAGATCTACAGGGTTAAGCTTTTCTGTGAAAAGTGTTCTGAATCCTTTACAACTTGAATAGTCATATTGGCCTAAGGATGATAAAGTATCATATGATTTTTCTTCCTATGTTACATGTTATTGCTGACGGATTAAGGGAAAAGGCACACTTAAAAATTTCGACCTGCGGAGAACTTGATACCAGACCCCTGGTAGCGTTGCTATGGTGAAAATGCTACATAAATCACTGTAATTCGAGCACAAGAAAACCCTTTTCTTCTTCTCTCTCTTCCTCTCACCAGTCCTCCTCTCTCTTCTGCCTTTTTTTTTCCTTCTCTCTGCTGTGCTAATTGGCAGCCCCTTCATTTCCTTTTATAAATAAACAACTCCTTTCCCTTTTTCCAATTGAGAAGAGAAGAAACGGATTTGAACTTTTTATTGGTGGGTCCTATTAGGGTTGGACCCACTCAACTAGATGATGCATCTACTCTTCACAGATATTTGGCATTTTTAATCTTCACAATTTTATAGAGCACCATGTATACTTCAAATCCTATTAAGTGTTGGGAAAATGGCCTGTGCTTCAATAATCCTGAATTTTATCTCACACTTCTCCACATTTCTTTTCTGATGAATATGATTGCATAACTAAAAAGACGTTGTTCTTAAAATTCAGCAGATATAGTGCTTTAGCCCATAGTTATATAGTGCCATGTAATACTTCTGCCATGCACAAACATACACTTCAAAATCCTTTAAGTTAATTGGAATACTGGCTTGTGGTTCGATACTCCTGAGTTTTATCTCACACTTATCAACATTTCTTTCTTTTTGTCTTAATAAGGTTGCTAACTGACTTGGATGTTAAAATTCATCAGAGATAGTGCTTTAGCCCATAGTTAATCTTTATTGGTTCTACTGATCCTTCAATGATTTCCAATTCAAGCTCATGGATGGGAGAACAAGGTTCTACTTGTATGCTAGACTTGTATTTTGGCTAACCAGTCAAACCTAGAATTTTGCTGCTTAAATTTTGATGTTTCTTAGTTATCCTTAATAGTTTGTATCTATTGATGATGCATCTTTTCATAACCATTGCGTTTTTTCTTGCTTTAGGGATTGTGGACTACAATCTGCTGCTACAACTGATGATGGTGATACCTGTGCAGTTTGCTTGGAAAGGGCTTGCAATGTAGCTGCGGAAGGTTTGCCTGCTGTCTCTGCAATCTTTATTTTACATTCTTGTTGTGGCCAGGTCCCTCTTTTATCTGGTCGAATTAAGTAGTTGTTGGCTAACAGTTACCAATTCCTCTTGTTAAAAAAAGCCAAAGCACGCAAGCCCTTCTAAGGTAGTGTGAAGGATAATCACATTAGTCCAGGATCAATACGAAAGTGTGAAGAAAGAGAACAATCAAATATTTGGAGCTAACAACTTTTTATACATATAATTCACAACAAGAAAATTCCAACTTTTAGAAAAAAGAACGAGTGAATTATAAATATTAGAATATAAAAATAGAACCCCCAACTCTCACCACAACTTCGGAGTTTTGGTGTAATGGTTAGAGGCACTTAATTTAAGATGGTATCAGATCAACCTTTGTTCAAATCCAACGACTACGAATTTGAAGCAGATTTTCTAAAATTGACACCACTGTGTGAGTCTAGTTTTCGGCCCATAAAAAATAGGCTATTTTATTATATAAAAATGTAACTCTCAACTCTCACCACAACTTTAGAGTTTTCTTTAATGGTTAGAGGAACTTAATTTAAGAAAAAAAAACTACTTAGGCAAGGAGAGACGAATATGGAAGTAAAGAGGTAAGATGGTATCAGATCAACCTTTGTTCAAATCCAACGGCTACGAATTTGAAGCAGATTTTCTAAAATTGACACCACTATGTGAGTCTAGTTTTCGGCCCATAAAAAAATAGGCTATTTTAGTATATAAAAATGTAACTCTCAACTCTCACCACAACTTCAGAGTTTTCTTTACTAGTTAGAGGGATTTAATTTAAGAAAAAAAACTACTTTAGGCAAGGAGAGACGAATATGGAAGTAAAGAGGTAAGATGACATGGGATGAATACCATCAACATAAATTTTTAGATTGACCATCAACCAGATGATGGCCACTTCATGTGGCTTTTTACTTGCATGAAATTTCATATTTGGTAAAAAACATTCTAATTTATGTGGTGTATGGGTTATTATTCTGCAACTCTCGTGGTAGTACAAGTAATAGGCTAGTGCTTATCTATCAACTAATGAATATCATCAACATAAATTTTCATATCTACCATTAACCCGATAATCAACATCACTTCTTACCAAACTTAATAAGTGAGAACTAATTTGAACCAATGAAGCAATCCTCAAGTAACATGGAATGTATACCAAAAATTGCAAAAAAGGAAATGAAACTCAAATACTCAATATTGGACCTTTGTACTAAATTACTTCTTTAAATTACTTCTTCAATGCCTTGATATCCGCTCATTATTGAAATTTTCAGGTTGTGCCCATCAACTCTGTGTCAAGTGTGCTCTCTATCTCTGTTCAACAAGCAACATCACATCTGAGATGGTCGGCCATCCAGGATCTATCCCATGTCCTCTCTGTCGAACTGGCATAGTCTCTTTCATCAAACTATCCACCACGCCAACAAAAGAGCTCAAGCCAAACCTAGCACTCAGCCTATGTAACCCGTGCATTTTACATCCCCGTGCTCTTCCCCCGCCAGAGTCTATGTCCTGCAGGTCTGAATTTCGTCGGAATCGTGTGGCAGCAGTATCTTCAGAGGTTGTTTGCCCCCTGTCTTGCACTCCATTTCCATCTGCTGCCCTTCCTTCATGCTCGTGTGATGATGACCCAAGCACGGGCATTGAGTCCGAAGGGGAGGCAAGAGAGCAATCCCCTCTTGGCACACAAAGCAGTTCTACAAATGAGGTAGAAGATAAAATAGATGAGCAGAGGCTTGAGAGAACGAGCTGTTCGGGTATTTTTTGGAACCGAAGGAGCTGTCACCGCGAGCATCAGTGCAATTCGGAGATAAATGCCTGAACGCTGTGAATAGTTGTAGTTTACAATGTTTTATTTCATCATACGACAGAAATAGGTTGTATGTGGAGAGGGTTGTGTTTCATGTTGCCGAGTATATTTGTGTGGCCGTTGAACCAGAGGAAGTGGGTTAGATGCAATGTCTTGTTGTTGAACGTAGGATCTTTTTTCCTCCTTTTTTGGCAGTAATTTTCTGTGTATTAGTTAAGAAGTGGCTTATTGCATTTGTGCTTACAAGTTTTGTGGTCTATTTGAATGCTTTACTATACAAGTATTGCCTGAGAACAATACTGCCTCTTACAGTAGTCGATAGAATCAAAGAGATGCGTGCTTCTATTTTATATTTTATTTATTTTTAACAATCGTGATTGGATTTTATATCCATTCTACTGTAATAAAAAAAGGGAAAAAATCGTTAATCACGAGTTTATTGTTTAGTGGTTGTTTGTGATTTATATTTATTGTTTAGTGGTTATTTGTAATTTATTTTGAACGGTAAGCGGAAATGAACATAGATAATAGATTTGTTAATTGTTTGATTTGGATTTAACCGTGGCCGTCTAAATAATAATAAACAGTGAGGTGATCACTTGACAATCCAAGTCAGATTGTTCTTTTATACCGATTCAGATCTTCTCCCTTACTAAAAATAGTGAAGAGATCACTACTATATCATAATTTACTATAGCATAAATATTAGATTATTTCAACACGTAAAGACCAAGTGTTGGGGCCCACCAGGTTAAGGGGTTTTAGTGGAAACTCCCAAATGTTCAGTGGGTTTTGCGGTGTTTTATCTTCTCTCGTACCGTTCTGTTTTTAGTCTTCCAAAAAGAAATTCCCAGCGTTATCCCTCTCCCTACCGTTTTGTTTTCACTCCTCAAAAAAATTTTAAACCAAAAGCGCTAAAAACCCTAACAACATTTGTCTTCGTCATCAACCTCCGCTCTCTCAAGTCCCACACCATGAACAAACCTCTCCAAACTCAATGACAAAACCCACCGCATTTCAAAAGAAACCCCTTCAAATTAGAAGTTCCATGTTTGTGTCCTTTTGCTGATATGATTTTGACACCGGATAATGTTGTTTGGTCGTAAAAAGCTTTGTTGTGAGTATCTTTTCATGAGAAAAATTGGACTGTATTCGGTGATTAGTTAGATGCCCTGAAAGATTTTGGTATCAGTTTTTTTTGAAGAAAAAGAAACAGGGTAACAACCTTGTTCATATCCATAAATACCATCCAAAAATAGCCTATCTCAGTCATGAAGACTATTCCCTAAAGCCCATCACCCAACCTCAGCAATACTGAGAGAGTGATAGGCATAGAGAATAGGAGTTCATGAGAGGGATATGCGGCTGAGTTACAGAAGAGAAGCTAGAGTACGGAGCAGAGAGGTTGCTCCAGATACACCAAAATTACACAACCAAAAACAACAGCTAATACACACATATATACATAAAGTGTTCTGATGATAGGAACTAGCAACTAAGGGCTGAAGTTATCCTCCATAGCCGCCGTATCAACTGAAGAGTAATCATCCCTCTGCAGCAACTGCAAAAGCCCCTTGTCCTTGACTATCTTAAAGGTGGCCGCTGCTCTCTTAAGAGGCTAAGGTACCGGTCCATAATATAAAGAAGTGAGTGATGATGGATACAAGCTTCCTCGGCCTAGTAAGCACACCTTTGAATATGATGTTGTTCCGTGTTCTCCAAATGCACCAACAAAGAGTAGGGAAAAGAATGGACCAAATTAAGCTTTTTGTCTGCTGCGTTACCCATGGAGGCCCTTCTGGCATGAAGTGTAGACTCTTAAGTCCTGGAGGAGAGGGGGTTGCTGCATGAAGGGGGTGAAGTAGGACCAGACTTCCGTCGCATATGGGCATGACTGGAAATGGTGGTCATCACTTTCTGGACTACCAAGACAAAGAGAGCAAGATACATCCCCCCGACCAGCCTTTCCTAATGAGATTAAGTTTGGTATTAAGTTTCCTCCTGTAGAGAGTCCACAGAAAGATTTTCACCTTAGATGGAGCAACAATTTTCCAAATGAAACCAGCATCCTTGTCTGAGGAAAATATGCCGCTGATGATTCTGTACAATGAACTGACCGTGAAGCTCTCTGAGGCATGAAAAGGCCAGATGACCCCATCCTTGACAGGGTTAAGGATAAGAGTGAGGGAAGCTAGATGTACTTTCAGGGCATGGACTTCCGCTAATGAATAGGAAGAGGTTAGTCTTCTGATCAGGGGGTGCCATCTCCACCTATTGGAATACATAATCCCCTG
>JBAKGM010000002.1:11706315-11717496 GCA_037177215.1 Asparagus racemosus | reverse complement strand
GAAGTTCAAAAGGGGGGAAAAAAAAGGTGAAACGCCCCCTCCACCCCCCCCCCCCCCCCCCCCCCGCCCCTTCTTCCAGGCCTGTACAGCAGTAGGTTAAATCCACAATTCAACCACCATTAGCTAAAAGTTCTTCAAAGTTTAACTCAGAGTGTAACCAACAAACCGAAGAAACTCCAGATTGATGTTGGTTTCTTTCCTAGAGTGCAAAAGTAGCCATTTATAATAGGAGGGGCAACTTATAAATAAACACAAGGATGTTAGGAATCGAATCATCCAACTAGCGTGAGAGAGAGCAAGAAAGAAATTGAAAAGCAACTGCAGAAGACAACAATTTTACATGGTTCGCAAGATGCCTACATCAACTGCAGCACTATGGTTTCTTTCTTTTTGTCTGATGAAGTTCCAATTACAAGAAACAGTACTCATATATATAGCTAGAGACTAGGCTATAGGTTACACGGTTTGTCTGCACAGTACTATCATACACCATAACTCCACCAACACGGGAAATACCAAAGAAATGGAAAGAGCACATATTTTGCAAGAAGTGTCACCAGCATCCGAACAACAATCATACAGAATTCCTTCAGCATTTTCAAATTCAAGAGGAGGAGAAATCATTTTCCGTACATTTATGAAGAAATAGAGAAAACTACACCAGCATCCGGACAACCATCATATAGAAATCCTTCAGCATTTTCAAATTCAAGAGAAGAGGAGAAATCATTTTCCGTATGTTTACGAATGAACAGAAAAAACTACAAATGTACATTGCATAATTCCTAATCATGAATTGCTGACATATAAGAAACTCGGTTGACTGAAAAAACTGGTGCAACCACAAAGAAATCGTAAAAAGGAATTGCAAAAAATAACACGTGAATCACGTCCATCCACAATGATTAAAAGGCTCACTCTCAGTACTATCATCCATACCTCCATTCCTTACTAAAACGTTTATTATTCGTACATCATAACTAAAGCTGAGAAAGCACTTTATGTTAGGACCTCGTCAGTACAATTGCCTTAGTTTGAATAACAACAAACATTCATTTGGTTCTAATATGTGTTTGATATGTTTTGTGCAAGTTACAACAAGTTAGAATCGAGATGGAGACAGATGGAGACCAAAAGGAGTGAGAATCAATTTAACAGGAATTTCAGCAAAGATACTCATCGATGAGTATCCTTGCTCATCAATGAGTGTACTTCCAGGCACATCGATGAGTATCCTTATTCGTCGATGAGAATGGCTCCAAGGTCATTGATTGTAACTCTTCACCGATTAGAAAAAGTCCAGAGACTTTTTTCCCATCGATGAGAATGTATACTCATCGATGAGCATACCTGTCTCATCAATGCGACTAGAGCGAAATCCCATGTTTCAAGCTTTAATCTCAGCAGTTCGTTGCATCTAGGCATAGAGATTCCCTCTTGCATTTTTCATAGATGCTCTTGACCTAAATGAGATAGAAAAAAGATAGAGGGAGGGGGGAGAGAGAGAGCTAGGGTTTGATAATTGTTGAAGAGAATCTCATCTCCACCTCCCCAGAGCTTCTCAGATCGCATCCTCTTCATGTTCTCCATCATCCGATCACCATCCATTGAGAAATGTTGCCCTATAGTAGATCTCTCATCACTATTCTTCATCAAGCTTCACTGATATTCTTCGGAGAATGGTTTGTATAATCAAAGGGCTATAAGATCTTTTTGTGTTGTGCTTAACAATATTGATAATTTGTTTTAAACTTATTTTTATGATCGTTTGATGGGTTGTGTGATTATTGACGGCATACTCAAGTCGGGGTTTTGAATTGAGAATTTGGTGACAAGCTAGGGTTAGGGTTGTTCACTGTGACAATTTAGGCTAAACAAATAGTAGGTGAAACTAGGATTTTGGTTTTGTAAGCCTACTAAATCGGGTTTGTAACTCAGGAGATCTTTCATATAGTGAGGAAGCCCCTTTACAAGAAAGAAGAGTGAATATAGGATTGTTTATCTGAACCACTACAATATCTTGTGTGTTCTGGCTATGTTTTTTCTGAGTTTATTGCATTGCTTATCGTTTTATTATTTTGTTTTATTTTTTGTTGTAGTATCTGTGATATTTTAAAAAATGGTAGCAATCCTATTCAATCCCCCTCCTTGGCTTGCTTCTAGATCCCAACACTTTAGAACACTAATCTAGTTTTTAACCAATTCCGAACTTGTCTGGACAACTGTACAAAAGAGAGGAGCCAATCATAACATTGATTGCTGGTTGGAGGGTTGAAAACTAAAGCCCATAAGAAAGTTTAAAACCATGAGAAAATGGAGAAACCCTACAAATGTTCTAAGACTAGAAAAGAGTATCGAATAATAGATAATGTGATAATAATCAGATTCATCTGTGAGCTATAGGAATAAGCCAAAGAGATATAAAAATCACATTTGTAATAGGCAATTATGTAAAATGGGAAGGAATGTGAGGGTAAGTTATGCAGCCTAAATGATGACTTATAACTAAAGCATTAATCTCATGAGAAAGTCGACCAAATAACGTGAATTTTGTGATAAAAATTGGATTGATCAGGGATCTAGAGAAATAAAATCGCACTTTTAATAGGCTATTATGCTAAATGGGGAGGACAGAGGATAAGTGGGGCTGCCGAAATAATAAATTAAGCATTTCTCACTAGAAAGTTAAACAAGTAATGTAAATTCATATCATCTCATTGAGGGTTATTACATGATTAAAATGCTCATTAGAAAAGGATACAAGTTAGGATGAAGAACACTGTCGTAAAAAGAGGACCTGGCTGGCTGGTTGAACTGGGATCAACCTGAACAGAAAGCAGCTCTTTTGTCAAATGACTTTCGCAAGAAGCCGCCTGATGTAGTTGCAGAAGATGTGGGTTTTGTTGCAATAATTAATGGGAAAAAACAGGTTCTATGAGTGACATAATTCACCATTTTTGCGCAAAAAGAGGGATAAGGATATCAGAATATCAAGAAGAAAAAAGCAGAGTAATCTACTTCAAGTAACCATGCTGCTACAGTGCTACCAATCTCTCTTGAAGACTCACATAGCCTTACGATTATTTATGACGAAAACAAACTCTCTGAAGGTTAATGAAACTAGATTTCGAGAGTTACCATCATATTTGTTCCAATACAGAAAAGCTACTCTCTTGCTAATCTATAGATAGAGGGGCAACCAGTGAAGACAGCTTCTGGTGTAAATACAAAATGATAGGTGAAGGGACACGGCCCTCAAGATGTTTGATTACACTATGCAAGTTGACAGATGTAAAACATGTCCCCTGGTCTCCAAAGTAATCTCAGCTCTCTGGGTTCACTAGACTAGGCTAGGCTCTGTCGTAAAGCAGGTGAGTTGTAACTTTGGGAGTTTTAGGTCCAAGGCCAGGTTACAAATTTCTTTTAGAAGTAGAGAACACATCATAAAACATTAACCTAGTTTATAACCAATTTTCAACTGCCAGGACAACTGTAGAAAAGAGAGGACCTACAAGAGAACTTTGAGTGCCGGTTCGAAGAAATCTAAGCGAAAAGAGAGTTTAAGACAGGCAGAATGGAGAAAACCCAACAAATTTGCCAAGACCAGAAAGGAGTATATAAGAATAAGTAAGGTGATAAGATCTGTGATGATAATCAGATTCATCCGTGAGCTACAGGGATAAGCCAGAGAGAAATAAAATCGCATTTATAATAGGCTATTATGTAAAATGTGGAGGCCAGTGAGGATAAGTGATGCTGCCCAAGTCCAGTCAAGTTCACGAAAGGGGACTAGCTCGCATGATCTTATGAGTTCAGTTAACTTGAAAATAATGCATGATACGGGCCAGAATTGAGTATATAATGTTGATATATAGAAAAAAATAGGTGAAGCTCCATTAAGATCTCCCTTCAGGTTCAAGATGGGTTTCAGCCCAATTACTAGTCCCATCCTTATGCAAACCTCCTGTCTGGGCATTGCCAAACTCCCAACAAGTAAGCATGCTATCCATGGTTCTGGTTCTGGGTCTTTGACAAAATGAGAAAATAACATGTTTTGTTGGAGCTGAAGATGGGATAACAATAACCCATGCTATATACAGAAGAGAAGGTTTTGGGCTTTGCACGATCTAATTTCTCCCAAAAAGCATCAGGGATTGCCTCCACATCAACTACGTTATTTATCAAGACTTAACAAGTATGAACTCATTGAACTATTTGTCTGTAGTGCTACAAATAGTTTGTCATGCTAGGGAGCTCAAAGTCTCATAAGCCCTATACTTTACCCTACTTTTCTAAAAAGGCCTTAAACTCTTATTTCAATGTCTTAAGCCCCTAAAGTTTTTCTTTTTATTCTATTTAACCCTTGATGGTTTTCAGCCTCAAACACCACCCAGAGCCAAGGTCATAAAAAGCACTAGGCGGTCTAGGCACTCCCCGGATCCCAAGCGAGGCCTTGGTGGCTTTCCCTTTTTTTATTTTTTAGTTGCAACACTTGATAACAAATGCCAATATTATAGAAAGCCCTAGGCGTCGATAGGCACCAAACTTGCAGCTAGCGCTAGGCACCTAGGCAAATTTCTTTCTTTGTTCAAGTGGTAGAGGAGGTTTTGCTGAAGGTCGAAGGAGATAGAAGAGGTGTTCATAGGTAGTGGACGAGGCCAGAGGAGTTTGGAGGAGATTAGAGGACATAGAGGCTACAACAGGAAAAATCATGATCAAGATCCAAGGGGCGCAGTCCGCATAAGCGGCCCACACTCACCTAGGCGCTCCAAAGACCTAGGCGGGCAGCCTAGATACCGCCTAGGCTTAGGAGCGGCGCCTAAGCAGGCTAGGCGCCCGCACCCGCTTTTGAGAACATTGGCTAGAATACTATTTCAACTAGGGTAGAATTGTAATATTGTAAAAAGAATCACATGACAAGACTTATATTTTTCAGTTTTGATCTATTTGCTTTTTGTTCAACGTTTTAATACTTTACCACCCAGTATGCAAGTATGGGCTGTACATGAAAAATCTAAGAATTGCAATGTAAACATCATCAAGATACAAGAATGTAGTAAAAAGATTGAGATTAGAAAAGAAACAACATGTGCATAAGAAGTGTGGTGAGGTTTTATCCGTTAGTCAAACCTTGAGGAGGGATAAGTAAAAATTTTCGTTCTACTAATTTAAAAGTCTATTTAGTTCAATAAAATTATATCCTTCTAAAGATGGTGGGAATGAGAATTTTCTTCCCTCCAAAAAAAAAATTTCAATCAAACCATTATAGCCTTCTACAGTTATGTTGGACCACCATATAGAATGAAAATATAAACTTTAGGGACTTAATAGATTAAAATAAGAATGTAAGGGCTCTTTAGAAAAGTAGCGTAAAGTTTAGGGGCTTATTAGACTGAGTTCCATGCTAGGTGTAATGAATACTTCTTGCTTTTTAATATAAAGGAATGTACTGCTTCATGGGGAAGAGACTTGCATCCTAAAAATGAACCTATTTTTTAAAACCAAAAGAAACTCCACCCTAATAATACAGTGTGTCACTAGGCCTATACAAAGGATACATTCAGAAGCACAATCCACTATTTAGATGAAAAATAATTTGTTTTGGCTCGAACAAACAGGAGCCAAATATAACTTGATAAATTCATGCCACTACACTGAACATTTACACTCATTCCAATTTACTGCTGTTATAATCACAATGTATATGTAACCTAAGTGTATAGAATTCGATGTATCTACATTTCCATACTTTATTATCCATATTACTACATGATAGAGTGAAGAATTTAGTTAAAGTATTTAGTTTCAAATCACGTCCTATAGGCCTGCATATTTGTCCAGCTTCGTGCACATCCCTTGATTCCCGATTCTCAAATCTTAACATTAGGATTACGGTAAGATCTTATAAGTTGCACTCAACGGAGAGATGATGATGATGACAAATTCCAAATCAAAATGAGGCCACATTGCATGTCCATGGAAAATATATAAACTGACACGGCTCTAATGAACTGGAGAACTAATTGTATGTAGCACTTATCAGGTAGAAATATAAAACAAGCCTGAAGTTTTCCTCTCTTGGTCTTTTTCAGATTTCTCTACGAAGAACAATTTAATTATCATCTGAACCTTCTCAATCAACATCCATTTAAATAGCTAAGCCCTTAAAAAACCATTTATTTGTCTATTCATCTCAGTCTAGAAAATTTAAATACATACATTGAATTACACTAAAACTACAACATCAAAAAAGCAATTCACACAGAAAACTGACTTGGTCACTCGATCTCAATCTGTTGCGGCCCTTCATCTTCCTTCTCTCCAATCCCCGACTCCTGGATCCTCTCCAACTCCTCTGCGGACAACCCCGATGCTTCGACCGTCTTCGCAATCCACTCCCTGAGGGGATCTTCATTCAAATCAAGCCTCATGAGGCCAGCAAACACTCCACCCATGAAGGCTACAGGCTCCTGAAAATGCAACTTGGTCATTTCAACTCATGGGCAAAGGGTTAAATCCAAGAAGAAAATGAAGATGTGGGTTTATACCTTGATGGCATCCTTGAGGATTGGCTGATCCTCAAAGGGATTGAAGAAGGCCTTAATACTGGAATTTGTTCTTGAACTTCTTTTGCAAGTAGAGGGGGATAAAGGGGGTGGGAATCTCTTGCTTACTAGCTGGACACAATGGAGAGCAAAAATCAAGAATTGGGGAAATGAAATATTTTTAACATTGAAAATGAAGAGAGAGGACACTATAGGAAGCTTACCAAAGAGGGGGATGAGTAGAGAAGAGCCATAATCCTGTTCTCAGGCTCAGCTACAACTTTTGCTTCCCCAAGAACAGCAGGAGAGAAATTGCAATGGTGATTTTCGTGGAGGAGTAATTTTGGGAGGAGGATTTATTGATATTCAATCCACCACCAATATCTGTTTTTTTACCCTCTTCTTTTTTTATTTGGGATATTTAGATATAAGTCCCTTATCTGAGCCATTTTGATATTGGTCCCTCAAACTTCATATTTTGATATTAGTCCTTCAAATTGCATTTAGTTATTGATATTAATCTCTCTGTAGGTTTTCTGTTAAAATACTTAAATCATGGTTAGGCTAAACTAACTATGAATGGTAATTTATCAAAATACCCCAAAGTGTAATTTACCTCACCAGATACATTTAGGCCTAGGGCTGTCCAATTGGGCATAGGGCTCGGGCCCAGCCCGGTTTTTAATTTTATAATATATATATTTTTTATATTTTTAATATATAATTATAGTATAGAATGATCATTAATGTATACTTATATATTTTTTTAAATGTATATTGTTATTAATATATACTTACATATACATTTCTAAAGTATAACTATATATAATTATAGTATGATATGATCATTAATGTATACTTTACATATAATATAATTATATACTAATAAAATATAATTTTCTACTACTTAGTAAACACTTAGTATGATTATTTTTAATCAAAATTTTGCATATTTTATTTTAAATTACTCTTGAAATTTTATTTTTTTTATAAAAAAACTTAATTTTAAAAAAATAAAAAAATCAAAAAATAAAAAAACCGGGCTCGGCCCGGGCCCGGCCCGATCCACCCAGGTCTGGGTCCGGGCCCTGATTTTGCCCGACCTGAACCCGGTTTTCCGATCCGGGCCCCGATTTTGTCCGGACCGGACCCGGTTTTGCCCGGACCGAACCCGGTTTTCCAGACCGGGCCAGGCCAACCCGTTTGGACACCACTATTTAGACCCATCATTTCTCTCCCAAATAGCGTCAACCGACACTCTCAACTCACCTCCCCCATCAAGACCCCAACCTCTAAAACTCACCGCCAAATCCCAGTAACCGCCTCCTCCTCCTCCTCCACCGCCGCCACCGCCACCACCGCTATGGACTTCGCCGCAGATTGAAGAGGAAGAATCCCTACAGGACTTAGGATTTTGAGCGCCTGTTGGGTTTTCTTAGGGTTTTGGGTGATCGGTGAATTTTGAATTGAATTTATGAATCTGGGTTGCTTTAAAATTATTTCATACAATGTTGCTTGTGAAAGGGAAAATGGACTCTATTGAGGTTTTTGGTTCTCTGTTTACTGATTTTTGAATTTTTTTCCCTTTTTTTGCTTTTTTTTGGTAGAATTAAATATATGTATGTGCCATGTATTCTGATGGTTCCTTGATGGGGTTTTTGATTGTCTATTTACTATATTTGGATTCTTGAATTTATTTTTGATACAAACTAGATTAGTCTATTACTAATATTTGGTGTCTAATTGTTTGTGTTGAAGAATTTAGAAGAATGGACTTAGTGGGCCGGAGCTAGAGGAGTTGTAAGGAGTACGTGTTTGTTGTATTCCTGTAAAGTTGCTTTGAATGAAAATGGAACAGCAAAGACTTCAGATTCATCCAAATAAGGAATGAAGAGGGAGCAGTTTATGCGATCAATAAAGCTCCATCGAAAAGTTCTTGATGGTGGAACCAAACAACTATAACCATTCATGTCTTTTTTAACGTTGGGTGAGAAGAAGAAAAAATGGGAAAATGAGAAATGAGTTTGAGTATTGGGGTGGGTTATTAATGACTGGGCAACTCATTAATGGGTTTGGGTAGGTTACTTGCCATGCCTCGGGCTTGCGAGGCCGTTAGCGCGGTGTAAGCTCTTAGACCCACTGAGTGCAATGCGTGGTTTGGCTCAATCCACTGTTAAAATTGACTAGTCAATATTACACTTGACTACATGGACTTATATTATAAATCATTCAATCACTCAATCAATATATAATGTGTGACTAAATCTTGGGTATCACAATCACCCTTTGGTACTATTTGTCACACAACCGGACCCGCGAGTCCGTTGGCACGATGTAAGTCGCAGGACACATGGAGTGCAACGCATGGTTTGGCTCAATTCACTGTCGAAATTGACTAGCCAATGCTACACTTGGCTCTAAAGACCCATCATTTAAACTATTCAATCACTCAATCAATATTCGATGTGGGATTAAATCTTGGGCTATCACAATAACTCCATCTTAATTACGTGATGTCCTCATCATGGCATGATAATTGGTCCATCCCAGTATCAGTACCAGGCGATGTAGACTCTAGAGATGATACTACAAGATTTAGTCCCTCGTCAAATATTAATTGAGTGATTGAATGGTTTAAATGATGGATTTTGAGAGTCATGTGTAACATTGACTAGTCAATTTTGGCAATGGATTAGGCCAAACTATGCATTGCACTCTGTGGGTCCCACAACTTACATTGCGCCAACGGGTTCGCTAGCCCAAGGCATGACAAATGGTATCAGAACAATTAGCCAGCTGAAAATGTGGAGATAAGTGTTGTGCGGGACTGAGTGCTACATCGCGAGACTGCGGTGAGATCCACCTCTTGAAGCCCGTAGGAGCCACCTCTAAATTCCACATTGCTTGGTAGTGATACTGGAATGAACCAATTGTCATGTCATGATGAGGACGTTGCGTGATTAAGATGGAAGATTGTGATACCCCAAGCTTTAGTCCCACATCGGATATCGATTGAGTGATTGAATGGTTTAAATGATGGGTCTTGAGAGCCAAGTCTAACATTGACTAGTAAATTTTGGCAGTGGATTGAGTCAAATCATGCTTTGCACTCCCTCGGTCTGACAACTTCGATCGCCCCAATGGGCTCACAAGCCCGGGACGTGACATTACTTGAGGGTATTAATGTCGATATATCGTTGGGGGTTAAAGTTAATGAAATATACCCTTTCATTTATGACCCCAACTAACCATAGGACTTATATCAACACAATATGAAGATTTGAGTGACTAATCTCATAATATGAAGATATGGGGGACTAACAAGTTACTACAGATTTAAGGGACTAATATCGAAAAACCCCTTTTTCTTTTCCAACATGGCATTGTTTATCTTTGGGTACTTATTAGGGTAAATTTCATACTAACCTTCTATAAGCTTGGACAATTCTAAGGAGACCCCCTTAACTTGCAAAATGTTAAGTAACCATCCTAAAGTTTTGTAATATCCGGAAAAACCCCTTAACTATGGATGGTTATCAGCATCCCAGACATTTAAAAATATCAGAAAACCCCCTTTTAACTTTTAGGTGGTTTTCTAATAAAATCTCAAAGTGAGTTATTTTTTAATAATCTCTAAACTTAAGTGAGGTTTTCTGATATTTTTAAAGTTGAGGTTGGACCGGGGGGGGGGGGGGGTTCTGATACTTAACCTAGAAAAATCTAAACTGATGATGTTACCCTTAAAGTAACTTTAAGTCTTTAATTCTAATTTGAGGTGTAAGTGAAGCCCTTGATATCCTCAAATATTTTGTATAATTATCTAGTTATATTTCATTATCCAAACTTCATCTCACTCTTCACAAAAAGATATTGTTATATTTTAACTAACTCAATATCTCACCTCCCATTTTCATTCCCTCAATCAAACAATAAAATGTTATATATCTCCCCTTGCCTTCCCTCCAACCAAATAAAAAACACAAGATGTATGTCCTTCATTGCACCTCACCCTAACTCAATTTCACTTCTCATACTTCCAACCAAATCAAGCTAAGTATTAGCATTTCTAATAAAACCACCCGTTAGGATCTGAGAAAGCCTAGAGGAGGGTGAATTGGATTGCTTAATATTTTTTGAATATCACAGATAATGCTATATAAATAAAACAACAATTCAAACACACTAAGCAATAATCAAACAGCAGATCAATCAAAATACATGATATTTTTATAGTAGTTCAGATAACAATTCTACATCCAATCTTCCTTTTAGCGAAGTAGCTTCCTCACTATGTGAAATTTCACTTAAATCACATGCCCGATTCAGTAGGCTTACAAGACCGAACTTTAGTTTCATCAAAACTAGTCGTCTACTGTTGTGGAAAATAACGAGCGTTACCTCCTTTAGAGTTGCAAGTATACAACTAACAAGTTATAGTATAAAAGATATTGATCCCACGAGGAACGGGAAGTAGGAGATATTTATCAAATTCGGTTCTTTTTAGATTATGCGCGACAATTAGGAGTTTTATTCAAAGTAAAAGGAAAACATGGTGAAAGTGTTGGTGAATAGGTTAGAAGAGTGGATGTGGATTATGCGCAAAATAAAACGAGGAAGGAAAATGTGTGTGGAGAGA
>JBAKGM010000002.1:11690163-11706215 GCA_037177215.1 Asparagus racemosus | reverse complement strand
ACTGTCTTATACATGTCCAAGTTGACTTCCTTTGACTTAGATGATGTCGTTCTTCAATCTTCTCATAATTAAATCATGTTTGCGGTTCATCCGTAATTTTTGATGTCTACAAGGATATAAAATCCTTCCTTGTTTACAGGTTCGTCTTTGCCCCCAAGAGAAGACACAACACTTCCGTCTTTGCCCCAAGAGAAGACACAACGGGTCCGTCTTTGCCCCAAGAGAAGACACAACGGGTTCGTGTTTACCCTAAGGAGATCTGGAGATAGGTATAAAATCCTTCCTCTCCAACATCGGAAAACAGAATATAAAATTCTTCCTTTCCCGCATCATTTTTATCTTTTTAACAAAAATTCTTCAATCTAAGATTCATCTTGGGGTATTTTATCCCGAAGCCTAAGTAGGGATAAGTCTACGCCTAATATGCGTTGCCAGTTTAGTCTTTTACCGATTGAAGAAGATACCAGAATTCAAGTTTAGAGAATTTTATCCCGAACCCTAAGGAGGGATAAGCCTGCATCTAATACATGCAGCTGAGTGGTCTATTCTCGAGAAAGACAAAGTCTATATATTCAACATCATAACACCAAGTCTAAAAGAGTTTTATTCTTTTAGCACAACGTCACGTGCGAAATGGGTTTAGAAAATACGCACGCTAGCCCGATTCAAATGGTAATCGGTAAAGGTTTATCAAATCCATTGATGACTGGGAGTTAGCCAATAACCCTAAAGTCAGCGTCTAATACACGTCGCCGGGCAGTCAATTCCCGTAACAATTAACCAAGTCTACGTATTCTGTATCGTAGCAAACAAAGTCTATGTACTCAAGACATAACCAGTCTCATTACTGACTTAATGATTTGTTAAACCTATGCCTATTTATGCGTAGTAGGTGTTATTCCTATCCTTAAATCAGGAATAAGTTAGCGCCTAACACACGCCACTGGATAGTCAATTCCCGTGACAATTGACCAACTCTACGTATTCAGTATCGTAGCAAACAAAGCCCACATATTCAGTACATAGCCAGTCTCATTATTGATTTAATGATTTGTTAAACCTACACCTATTTATGCGTAGCAGGTGTTATTCCTGTCCTTAAATCAGGAATAAGTCAGCATCTAACACACGCTGCCGGGTAGTCAATTCCCGTGACAATTGACCAAATCTACGTATTCAGTATCGTAGCAAACAAAGCCCATGTATTCAGTACATAGCCGGTCTCATTACTGACTTAATGATTTGCTAAAGCAACACCTATTTATGCATAGTAGGTGTTATTCTGGTCCTTAAATCAAGAATAAGTTAGCGTCTAACACACGCCGCCGAGTAGTCAATTCCCGTGACAATCGACTAAGTCTACGTATTCAGTATCGTAGCAAACAAAGCCCATGTATTTAGTACATAGCCAGTCTCATTACTGACTTAATGATTTGTTAAACCTACACCTATTTATGCGTAGTAGGTGTTATTCCAGTCCTTAAATCAGGAATAAGTCTGTGTCTAACACACGCCTCCTGGTAGTCAATTCCCGTGACAATTGACTAAGTCTACGTATTTAGTATCGTGGCAAATAAAGTCTTTATACTCAATACATAGCTAGTCTCATTATTGACTTAATGATTTGTTAAACCTACACCTATTTATGCGTAGTAGGTGTTATTCCTATCCTTAAATCAGGAATAAGTCAGCGTCTAGCACACGCTACCGGGTAGTCAATTCCCGTGATAATTAACTAAGTCTACGCATTTAGTATCGTAGCAAACAAAGCCTATTTGTTCAGTACATAGCAAGTCTCATTACTAACTTAATGATTTGTTAAACCTACGCCTATTTATGCGTAGAAGGTGTTATTCATGTCATTAAATTAGGAATAAGTTAGCGTCTAACACACGCCACCGGGTAGTCAATTTCCGTGACAATTGACCCAGTCTATATATTCAATATCGTAGCAAACAAAACCCATGTATTCTGTACATAGCCAGTCTCATTACTGACTTAATGATTTGTTAAACCTACATCTATTTATGTGTACTACGTGTTGTTCCTGTCCTTAAATCAGGAATAATTTAGTGTCTAACACACGCCACCGGTTAATCAATTCCCGTGACAATTGACCAAGTCTACGTATTCAATATCGTAGCAAATAAAGTCTATATACTCAACACATATCCAGTCTCATTATTGACCTAATGATTTAAAAAACCTGCGCCTATTTATGCGTAGTAGGTGTTATTCTTGTCCTTAAATCAGAAATAAGTCAGCATCTAACACAAGTCGCCTGGTTGTCAATTCTTGTGACAATTGACCAAGTCTACGTATTCAATATCGTAGTAAAAAGTCTAAGAGATTTCATTTTTTAGCACAACGTTACATGTAGAATAGATTTAGATAATCTACATGCTAGCCTGACTCAAACGGCAGTTGGTAAAGGCTTATCAAATCCATTGATGGCTGAGGGTTTGCTAAAAATCCTATAAAGATTATACTCATTTGTTCAAAACAGAATAGATGATGGTAATCGGTGGTGGTGGATCCGCTCTTCCTAGCCTAAGAGCTCTTCCTTATATTCTTGTTCTAACTCCCTCTCTAAGAAGACTCTCGAGGAATCATCAGGAGCTAGAAGCTAAATGATCTCTCGCTCATGCTCAGCGGACCTTTCATCAGAGGTCCTCAGTTGTTCAGCTAATTTTGAGCAAGACTTCCTAACTTCAGCCAGGTCGATCTTCAGAAGAGCTCGCGTTTCTTGGGCATCTTCAACAGCTTTCTTCAAGCGAGTAAGTTCGACGTCCAATCCCTTAGCTTGGCCTGTTAGCCCCACATTTGTCGGATCAGCCTCAGGAACCACCAGAGTTGATTTAGGTTTGGCTTGAGTAGTCAGTGGTCCAGATTGAATGGAGAGCCTTCAGTAAGAAGTAGGCTAATAAGTGTTATGCATGGACTCAATATTGGATCCTTTGTGCGCGACACATAATATGTCTTGGCTAAAGGCAAACCAGCGAGTCACATCAAGTGTCTCGACTGAAGGTGACCTAGAGAGACACAAAAACTGTCACGCACAAAGTGGATACACAAACTATCTCGCCAAGTCTAGAATTCGATGGTTAGCCTCTGCACGTGATTTGAGATATTTCACATGTTTATTTCCATCACGATCCATAGACATGACGTCTCAAACGGTGTATTCAAAGCAATTTGACTCTGGGCCACATTCAGGAGTTTTCTCTGAAGCTTATCCCTACGACGGATTATTTGATTCCAACCCACTATGACGAGTTAAAATGGTTAGATAAATATTTATCCTAATACTCCTGCAAATTCAACTACAACCCAAGTTGCAACCTTCAGGATGAAGATGATTAGTTTAAAAATTGACTCAATCATCTCAGCCAATTCAAATATAGACGCAACAGCTATTGATCCTAGAATATGGTCAGTGACGTTGCGTAGCTAGGGTTCAAAAGCCAGAGCAAGATATGTGCCTCTTCTATAAAGTTCAATGTTTGATAGAAGCAAGGCCTATTTTATCCAAAGTATTCCAGACTCCTCGACAAAATGTAGCGGAGTCTGAAAACTTTAGAGGGGGTATCTATATGCATCGAAAATTATCGATGAACCCTAAATATAATTTAATCATAAGAAAATTGAAGAACGACATCATCAAACCCTAAGGAAATCAACCACAGGGGTAAAACTGACACATGCACGTGTAAGACACTTATTGTGTCTCGGCCATGACCGAGACACTTATTGTGTCTCGGCCATTGCCGGGACACTTCTTGTGTCTCAGCCATGTCTAGGATACTTATTGTGTCTCGGCCATTGCCAAGACACTTATTATGTCTGAAGTATTTTCCATGTGTTTTATTATTATTTGTGGGGCCCATTTAACCTTTTCAATACGTGGGGACGTTTATTTACATTAGTGGACAGTTATATCCTTAAAAGATGCCCACTAATCGCATAAAAGATGCCCACTAATCGCATAAATGGGGCATTAAACATGCTTAAAAGAGGGAAGAGCGGTTACAACAGCGGGGAACCTGACTTCTTTGGCCGAGACAGTTTTGGGCCGAGACACAAAAAGTGTCTCGCCCACTATGTAATTCTGCCAGGCCACAACTTGTGTTCTATTCAGCTGTTACGCTTCCTAAAGGCTATAAATAGCCCTCTACGCCCATTGGAGAAAGGGGGATCTTGAATATCAGATGGAGATCTAGAATTTCTGATCAGAAGAGCTGAAGATTTTAATCTAAGCAGAGCAGAGAAGCAGTTCAAGAACATTCCACTTGGAGATTCCTCGGCTTGGAAGATAGCTCAGTCTTATCTTAGAACCGAATAGAGGAAAATCGTTCGTGTATGGGTGATTGATTTCTCTATTTTCTGTGTGTATCTGAGTGTGTCAAATGAGAAATCTTCTCCTCCGCTTATAGGCTAAGAGAGCGTTAATGGTCTTTAATTGTGGATTAAGTGACTATTAACATAAGAGATAGTGGGGGAGCGGTTATCTCTTTGAAAATAGCTCTCAAACAGCTAATTAGTGATGTTCGCTATTGGTTGGTGAAGCTCGCTGACGATGTTTGGGTGAGGCTCACTTAGATGTGGATGGGCCATCACTTCTAAATCGTGGGTAACGTGGCCCACGTGGATCACTGTAGGTGAAGTTCGCTGATTAATTGGCTAGCGAACTTCACTGGAGAGTTCGAATTTAGCACAAATTCGACTTGTGACTCGGCCGACTCATTGATGCCCTTCGACTCAGCCTATAGTCTGAATTGGAAGTTGACCCACTCTTGACTCGGTCGGGTCAGGTCGCGATGAGTTGTGTGGCGGGGTTCACATGTTCTTTTAGGCGAGCTTCGCTACAGCTTGTTGTGGGCTTGATTTTGGGCCTATTTGAAGTGTTTTGCCCATGGGCGTTCACTTCTTGGATCCAAGCTGAATATTGGCCATGATGGAATATTTTTTAACCGTCTACACAAGTAGGTTCCTACCACCAAAGTTCAAGTGCCCAAAGCGAAGATGCCACTTCCATGCTTCAATTTTAGTGAGTACATATAGGTACTTTTATTTCTCCGTGTTGAGTTGAAGAGGAAATAGTTGATTCTTCACTATTTCTACCTTTACTAGCAGTCTCAAATTTGCAACTTTCAACAAAAGAAAATTCTTTTGCATGTGCATTAGGTGCCTCTTTACAAGAAGTCACCCAAGACTAAGTATGTTGATTTTCATGTTGGGCACGTAATAAACATTGGAGATATAGTTAGGAGTGCCTCTCTTTCTTTTTTTTTTTTTTAAAAAATTTTAGTTCTTCCTTTACCTTGCACTTGTAATTTGTAAGAGTCCGCAAGGCTAATATTTCCTTGCACTTCTTGGTGTTTCTCAAATAATTCTTTCCTCCTGTGCTTGCCATTGCTTACACCAAAGTCAAGAAACCATATATTCTTTTGATTGGTCTCTTCTTCATGGGCTAGAAGTGTAGGATCCTTCTCAGTATGTGATCAAAATTGTCTCCTTTAACTTAGATGCGGGTAAGAGCATCTAATTGAGATAGATGATCCATAAATTCACCCTTATAATAGAGTTTTATTTAAGGGGTCCATGGCTTCCAATACACTCAAGAGTTCATTGTTAATTACCCTTCTTGAGGAGACACCTTCAATTAAGAGTCAACAAATTATCAAAGAGAATTAACAGCAGAAATGTGGAAAGTTAATTAAAATAATATAATTTTATATGGTTTAACCAAGGGCATACCCCCAGTGTACAATTTGGAAAGAATCTTAAAACATGCTTCCAGCAGGACATATAGAGATGGATATCGATTTGAGTGGAGGTTGATTTGATTTAATTTGGGGTCTAGTTTAGTGACATGGAGGTCGATTTCATTTGGAATTTAGTTTAAATGACATTTCGGTCAATTTTGATTTGGTTTTTTAGTTTAGCCACATCTCAATTATTTGATTTGGATTTTTAGTTTAAATGACGTTTTGGTCAATATTGATTTGGTTTTGATTGTAGTTTAGTGACATTTCAGTCATTTGATTTGAATTTTAGTTTAGCGACATCTCAGTCATTTAATTTGGACTTGGATTTTAGTTAAAATGACATTTCGGTCAATTTTGATTTGTTTTTTAGTTTGCGACTTCTCAGCCATTTGGTTTGGACTTGGATTTTTTGTTTAAATGACGTTTTAGTCAATTTTGATTTGAATTGAATTTGGATTTTGACTGTAGTTTAATGACATTTCGGTCATTTAATTTGAACTTGATTTGGGTTTTGAATTTTAATTTAGATTTTAGTCTAACGACGTCTCGGTCGTTTGAATGGAACTTGGAGTTGAACTTGGATTTTGATCAATTTGATTTTGGGTGATTTTTGTATTTAAGTTTATAGACTTTGTGGTCCATTTTTTATTTGAATATTTGTGAATTTTGTGATATTTAGAACTTTGATAGTTTCTGAATACTTTTGTATTTTTAGCACTTTAAGTTGATTTGCAATTTTGTTGGACTTATGAATTTCATAAGTTTGGGTTCTTTTTGTAATTTTAACATATTTTGAGCTTATCTCTAGTAATTTTGTAGGAACTCAAATTTTCAGGAATTATGAAGGGGTAACTACAATTTTTAAATCTTTTGGGTTGAACTGCAATTTCATGATTTCAGGGGGTAAACTACAAATTGGCTTTGTTGCTTTCTGACTTAAATTCTTGATTAAATTCTTGATTATTTTAACAAATGTATGAATTATTTGCTTTACCACAAAATTCCTTTCTGACTTAAATTCTTGATTATGATTGCATGCTCTCTCTTTTGTTGTTATTTTTCTTTCAGTAAAAGGTTTAAGATGAACTATACAATTGGCTTTGTTGCTCTTTGAGTTACTTCTAATTTTTTATTTATATATGTGCATTGGGTCTCTGTTCCAAAATTCGAAAGCATAACTCGTAGTAGAGTTGCTTTTCAAGATTGCCTGCTGATCGCAAGGACCCAAGATCGAAGTTGTTGATGTATGACTGCCTATTGGCTATAAGGACCGTAGGTCAAAGTCTAACCAAGATTGTCTGCCAGCCGCGGGGACCGTAGGTCGAAGTCTATCCAAGACTGCTTGCCGGCCACGAGGACCGTAGGTCGAAATCTATTTGAGTATCATAGCATTTTCAAGTATTAAATTATTCATATTTGTTCTCCTCCTTTTTATTTTGTTTTATTTTATTTTATTTTCCTTTATTATTATTATTATTATTATTATTATAGTTAAGTTACTTGGCCTTCTTTTATTTATCTTGGACTATCTGCTGTTGCTAACAAGCTTGTAAGCAGTGTTTTTTTAAATTAATTAATTTATTTATAATTAACTTTACTTTGGCCAATGTGAGCTTTGGAAGCCCATAGGAGTCACGTGAACTAACTTTCCCCATCTGACATCATTCTTCTTCAATGCCTCTTTCGACGTAGAGGCGAAGGAAAATGGAAATTGCAACGAAGCGTTTATGGAGGTGAGGATAAACGCGATCTCTGCCGGCGATCAATTCAGAGACGCCGTGAAATTTAATCGTGATGTTGGGGCAACAAATTTCAAGTGAGGGTAGTGGCGATGGTTCCTTCATTGATGATTTGCTTTTAGACAACGAGGAGCTTGATGCCGAGGTTTGAGCAATAATGGATAGGGATGGAGGGTCTAGAGTAGTGCGGAGGCTTGAGCAATAATGGATAGGGATGCAGGGTCTAGAGTAGTGCGGATTTGATGTGATCATGAAGGTGGTCTCAGAGGATAACAAAAAGGTGACAGCTTGGGAGTCAACGGTGACGATCAAGACAGGTCTCGTTTGGCATTGGGCTTGAAGCCCATCTATCGTGCTCTTTTTAACTTGCTTCTCCTTCGTTGCTTGAAGGGAGTTTGTTTGTGCGGACTCGACTTGGGCACTGAGTTTTGTGGTCTATTTTGGCTGAATGGGAAGTTGAAACGGTGAAGATTTGAGGTAAAAACCACAACAAAGGCGATGTTGCAAAGGGCGACGACGATCCGGAGGACGACAGCGGATGTGAGATCTCAAACAGTGACGACGACGGATCAGGACTTGACGATCATCATCGAGAAATCGGCGGCCTTTTTTGCAAAGAGGTGGAAGCTTTTTTGTGCTCTTCAATTGGGCTAATGATGACGGAGACCTCAACGACACCTCCATAGGCGGCAATTTGGTAAACTTGTCTCCTCGTAATCGCAGAATACACATTGTTGATGCTGCAGATCACACAGTCATTTAATTATGGATTGTTGGGGATGAGTGGGGTCTGCTAACTTCTCTTGACGCCTAGTTTGGACTATTCACTGACGTCATCTGCACAAATAACAAATTGTGAGAGGTTGGGGTTGGTCCCCGGTGGTTCCTCCGACGATTAAGTTAGCTGATAATCTTGAGTGGGGAAATGAATATATAGGTTTAGGGTTTTGTGGACAAAGAATAGTTCAGAAAATTTCTTACCTTAAAGTATGGAATAGTCCCTCTATTTATAGTACTAAGAGAGGGGTAGATCGGTAACTCCGGCTGAGTGTGAGCTGGTGGGTGAGTCAATGTTGGCCTTACAGGTGTCGGCTATTGTGTGGTGCGGAGGTCGTTTCGGCTTTAGTGTGAAGTGATAGGAGGCATGTGGGCCGACATGTCTTAAAGATCTACGAGCACGAAGAATTGATGGCTCTGATCTCACATTCAATGCGACGGCGACGTAATGCCAGCAAGGGACTCGAGATTATTCATCATCTTCCTATTCTAGATGGAGTGCCGAGATGTTTCGCTTTTCGTGTTGACTTCGCAAGGAGTCGACCAACTGGCCACTCGGGTTGTCGGCAAGGTCAACTTGAAAAGGAGTCGGCAACTAGTACCGCCTTTTGAGTCGACCAGGCAAGATACTGGCTCTTCGAGTCAACCAAGTTAGATGTTCGGGTTGCCTCGAGGTAGTGCACCGGTCCGAGAACCTTAATATAGGATATTTGTCGAGTAATCAGTCTGATTATAATTTGATAATAAAAGTGCCATAACAGTTGGTCCCTTTCACTTAGAGTTAACTGTTGACGAGGCTGAGTGAAATTGAGGTATTGTCCCTTTTGTCATGAGGCCCATTAATGGTGAGAATGTGAACAGTGCTTCTAACATGACGTGGTGACGTCATAATCTACGTTTTGACTGTGGGCACTTCGCGCTTCGTGTCCGATCGTGGACTAGTTAAGGCAGGTGTGTTTTGCCTCGATCGTGGTGAGGCACTTTAGATTTTAGTGTCCATTTGGGCCATTGGTTTCGAAATGTCTAGACACTGCGATCTTGACAGCTATGGGCACAGATGTCTATAAAAGAGGATTGAGGAGAGGATGATGAGGATTGTTGACTCTGCCAAAAAATCGTCCATCTCTTCTAGAACTCTGGCTATTCTTCTTGTCTAGCAATCTCTTTGAATTCGTAGTAATGGATGTTTTCAGTCTCAACATTAGACAAGAGCTATTGTCAGAGATTCTCGAAGGTGACTATTGCGTAGTTGAAGATTCTCCACGATAAATACGACATTCTTTGGGTGTATAAAGTGATGGTGCCGATGAGGACTCCAGCGATCTTCGACCATCCAGAGGGGAAAAGTCCACTATACGTCTGACATTTGGAGTACAGCTTGCAGCTGCCGCTGCATCCTTTCATCGATCATGTCTGCTGGGCCCTTGGGGTCTCGCCCATGCAATTGAAGCTGAACGCCATCGTGGCTATAGTGGGCTATGTGGTTATCTGCCATTGGCTGGGGGTTTAGCCATCTCTGAGTGTGCTAGGGCACTTGATTAGTGCCAAATCATATCAGTGAGGGGCTCACTATCACTTCCAAGCGGTGGGCTGCTTCAAGCTCGTTCTCGACCTTCCTGACTCGAACAAAGATTGGATGGAGAAATTTGTCTGGGTCGAAGGTGCTGACTTGGAGATGGGCTATGTGAGTTGGCAAGAGGTGATAAAGGAAGCACTGGCCCAGAAGGAGCTGTCGTTTGATGAGAAGGATGTTTTGGAGTGGGTCAAGTCATTTGCCGGCTCCCACAAGATGGAACACATGATCGACCAGTCAATCTTGCTAGTGGCTAGGGTCATTTCTATCATGAAGCCTATGACCAGGGATAGGGAGAGAGCGAATAGGCTGATCTTTAGCTCGAGTGACAGGGCTGAGGGACTGATTACCGTGCTGCCTAAACCCTAAGGAGGTCTGTGGATAAGGCTGACCAACCGTCGTTATCAAGACTTGGTCCCGACAGACGCCGTGGTGGCCCAATCTCAATCGGTCCTAGCGGTGACTCAAGCAGAAGGGTCGATACCTCCGGTCATCGAAGCTGAAAAAAGAAAGAGGCTCTGAAAGGTAGGTAGCCAAGGGCAAAGGAGAGCTGCGGAGATGTCACGGGCTGAGATCATACATCTAGATGGGGGATCGACTGAGCAGGAGGAAGGGGTGGCACTGTGACCAACTGTAGTTGAAGCTGAGGTCCCAATAGGGGGTGTTTCAGCAAAGACAAGTACTCCTCCAAGGGATGTGAGGGCTTCAGGCACTGCCAAGTCGATTTGGCATTAGGGGAAGGAGCCGGCCATTGAGGGAGAGCTTGACATTGAGGATTTGGACTGGGCATTTCCTCACCATGTTGATGAGATCGACACGCCAAAATGGGACAAGCTGAGATTGCTGCTGGTAGGGACTACCTAAACCGGTCCTTAGTATGAGAGGGAGCCAAGCGAGGAGAATAGGCACAAGCCAGAGCGCCACCTTGACAAGAGGGCTTCAGTCCTTGAATCTCTCGCGGCCTTGTTGAAGGCCGTCGAGTAAGTTTGGCTTCATCACGATAAGGAGATCTTAGAGGAAGTTCCTGGTGTGGGGTCTCCATTTGATTCTTCGAAGCTATTTGGTGCGCAGGGCTCTAGTAGAGCAGGAGATATTAGCTGCATGGAGCACGTTCGAAAGGCCTACGCTCAACTCCAGGCGGCTGCACGGGGTCCGAGAGCTGAGGTGTCGGCTGGCCTTGAGGAGGCTCTCAAGGAGTTGTCAGCTAGAGAGGTCAAGATAAATGCCTAGCGTCATGAAATAGAGGTGAGGGAGAAAATGGCAGAGGATTTGAAAGCCTCTTACGCCCAGAAGTCCAAAGATATTGACAAGCACAAACATGAGCTTCATGAGAAGCAGAAGAAAGCAAGGCTGTAGGCTGAGGAGCTCGTTAGCATGCTGGCAGAGAAGGAGCGTGCTCTGGTATGGTTGAGAGTCAAGCCATTCAGCATGCCAAGGATATGCTCGAGGAGGAGCGAGTGGCTAGGAATAGACTTCAGCACGAGGACCTCAGCATGAGGAGTCCCCGTCCCTTGTCTAGAGTCGGGTCGCCTTCTTAGAGTCTAAGGCTTATCGATCTGAGGTCATCGAGGAGTACTACCAGAGCATTGTTGCGAAAGCTGAGGTGGCACTCGCCTGCAAGGCGGGATAGGACTATCTGGAGGCTCAGTTTCCATAGGAGATGCGAGGTGATCCCGACCTCTTTCACTATCCCCTCAACGTCGCCAATTGTCTAGAGGCTCTGGAGGACATAGAGAGGTTAGGTGGCTGACTCGATCTCACGGCGGTTGATGCAGGGGATGAGAACGATGATGGCAAGGATGAAGGGTCCACGACTCCTGCCAAGAGGACCTAGGAAGGTGGTGAGGGCTCTTCTGGCCAAATGGACGATGGGACCAAGTCAGGATCCCAGTCTACTCCTCTACCTGTGCCTGCCAGCACTCTCCCCCCGACCCCTGGAGCGGGTATGGACCTCTCGCCCTCCCCTTCACTATAGTTCTTCAGCCTTTTGTATATTTAATTACGTAAATGCTCCAAAAGATAAATAAAATAATAGTTTCATTTATTCAATTCTTTCTTGGTTTTATGTCTGCGTGTTATGTTTTATGGTGTGAATCGACTCGTTTGAAAGTCAAGATGAATCACTTTGTAGAATGCTCTGTATTAGGTGGATGATAGGTGTCTCGAATTTAGGTAAATACCTATGCTTTTTACTTGTTCATTCTTCACAAAGGATGATGCAGTTGACTCGGAGTCGGCCAAGTTAGTGACTTCTCCATAAAAGGAGACCGGGGTTAAGGTGGCAAGCTTGGGTTGCTCCATGAACGATGGCTTCATTGATTTAAACATAGATCTTTTGTTGTCCGACTTGATTTGTTTGAAGGTCAGCTTACACCGTGTTTTCAATCATTTCGCGTGGAGCCGGCACATCAACTCAATCGTTTACACTAATAAGTCGAGTCGGCTATAGTTTGAATAGTTTGTCAATTTGTGGACTATGAGACATTCTCTAGATTAGGTGACCGTTTGCTGTTTGAAAAGACGTTATGATGTTAGGAAACCATGCGCTGCTGTTGCTCATCTTTTGAGCGAACTAATTGGGGAATAAAGAGGGCGGTGCTTCATTTTTTGTGATGCCTATTCAGCTATCAAGGTAAATCTGATCCGTTCGTATATGATTAGGTCTACCGCTCTGATCTTGCCACGTGTCGGCGCTGGAGTTTATATATATCGCTTTGGGGTTAAGGAGGGGCTTTTCTCTACGAATTTCTGCCCTAGCTTTTTATCCCACAAATTTTTCATCAATTCTCTTGCTCCAATTCACAAAGACATCCATGGCTGCTTAGGTTTCCACCACCAGACACAGCGGAGCAAGAACCGATCTCTTAAGGACTATACGAATAAAGATCTGCGCTGAAGAAGGGAGAGGGTTCGAGCTCTAGAATGTCGACTTCAATCCTGAAGCCACAGAAATGTCCAAGGGGTAATCTGGCCCCTGGCGAGCTAGCCGGCATGCAGCCTAAGGTGGTAGAAATTGCAGCCAAGTTGGTCGTACTGAGCACCTTTGTCAAGAAGGAGCAGTTAGACAAGAAGAGGAGGAAGCTAGTTAAGAGACAACGTCCTAGTGGGATAATCGAGCCGGCTTCAGTCACATTCGTTAGGGGCTCACTCCCAGTTATCCCTCCAACATTTCCTACAAATGTCATCCTGGTTGACGAAACCTCCCCTCCAAGGCTGGCGGGGGGAGAACAGGTAGCTGAGCAAGCCGTCCCAATTATCAGAACCAAAGACTCGCCAGCTCCGGTTCTTTAACCTGAGTCAGCTAAGAGGCTGGGTGCAAAGCTGGTTGAGATAGTCAGTACGCCTGGGGAGGAGGCGGCCTTTCCCCAGCCCATTGATGCTCAACAGGCTACTGGTATTGCTCCTTTTCTGCTAGCCTTTCCGCCACCGCCCCTCCGATCTCGGCTAAGGAGTGTGGAAACAGATCGAGGTGGCACTGAATGGGGATACTGCGCCTATCGACTCTCATAAGGAGATGGTCCCAGAGGGCGAGAGGTTCATCACTCAGAGACCTCTCGGCAAGGAGAGTTTAGTCCTGGAGTCGAGAAAGGCTCAAATTCGGGCTATGGAGCAATTCGCCCTCCCCCAAGACGTGGAGATGCTACGAGAAATACCAAGTGTGGGCTTGCATTTGACCCTTAAGAGCTATTTGCTACAAGGGGCCATAATCGAGTTCTCTCGACTGGCCTACACGTACACGCTCGCTGCTAGCTTTGAAAAGGTGCTAGCTGAGAAGAAGAGGGCTGGGGAGGTGGCTGAGAAGAGAGTGGTAGCATCGGAGGTTGAAATGTGCCATAATGATAATAAATGGCTCGAGAGCTTGAGATGAAGGACGACCGAATTAAGGGGTATAAGATCCACCGTGCCAAGCAGTCAGCTTCCATCGAGAAGCTCAAAGAGGAGGCAGCCAAGATTATAGAGGGCGTCACCATCTCAAAAGGGAGGTTGCGGAGAGGGACGCTTGAATCAAGTATTTGGGTGAGGAGGTTGAATTAGAGAAGCCACACAGGCTAGAGGCCTAGGAGCATGCTTGGTCGGAATGGTTGGTGGCTGATCATGCGAAGCTTGACTTCGAGGAGGAGAGGGCTACTCATAAAGAGCCCATGCTGCCGTCCAAGCCCTAGAAGCCCACATTGCTTTGTTGGACTTAGAGGCTTTCAAGACAATGGTGATAGAAGAATAATGTCACAGCGCCTTGGGCAAGGTTGAAGTAGCATTGGACTGTAAAGCCAGCTTTGACCACCTCGCATCCCTGCTTCCTCTTGGATGTCAACCTCTCACCGACAATGACTATCCCCCTCGGGTCTCTATCTGTCTTGACTTTTTGAGGGAGATTGAGATGGCTGGGGGGCATAGTTTTGGAGGTGAATGAGGGGGAGAGTAATGAGCCTGATGACAACCAAGAAGAAGCTGCTACCGTCCCTCCTCCCACTACTATTTAAGTTCCAGTGCCCATTTTGAGCACAATCCACCAAGTCTGACTCCTGATCCTAGTCGAGGAGAGTGAAATTTAAATCTTTATTTTTTTTCTTTTATTTTCATGTAAATGATGTAAGTTATTTTGAGATTTGAATTAATATTTGAATTTGTTTATCTTTCTTCCTTGTTGTGAAACTTCTATTTTGGCAACCTCAGCTAATAGATTGTGGCTTGAACTCTTGCAAAAGACTATTAGTTAAGATGACTCAGTTTTGTATTAAGGCAATTTGAACGTGTGAGACGAGACGAAAGACTCATCTGCACATCTCTTTGGTTGGCTATGTTCTTTGTTATGAGCAGCCAAGTCTTTTCTCGAATTGGTGCTGGTTGAATTGTTGTAGTGCCTTGGTTTTATTCAAGAAAATGACACCATGGTTTTTCAGTATTAAAGATGACTGTTAGGCTTGGAAGCACCTTGGTATTGTCTTGGGGGGGGGCAAGGTCTTTTGAGTCCATGTGATAGGTAAATATAAGTGTGAACCTAGAGTTGCAAGTATACAACTATCAAGTTATAGTATAAAATGTTACCAATCCCATGAGGAAGGTGTTGTAAAAGTTAATCAATATCGACTCTTATGTTATGTGTGTGACAATTAGGAGTGAACAAAAGAAAGGTGATGGGTTGTAGAGAGATATGTGTAGTGTTTGTGATTGAGTGCAAATAAAAACAAAATGAAATTGAGAGAGGAGAAAGTATGATGAATAAAATGAAGGAAAATAAAGAAGGTAATAAAGGAAAATAAAACAAGTAAATAGAAAGTAAGGACAAAGAGGAAGATCAAGAATGTAAAATATAGAGGATTAATTAAAGATATGAGCAATCTAGAATAGATCCACTTAGCTAATCTCAATCTAATATGAATAAGTAGGATATAAAGCTGGTTTCAAACAATTTCTAGAATTCCAACAAATATTAGCTCAATATTTGGAAAATGGCAATTCCCTAGAGGGTTCTACCCTCCAGGTGAATTAAAAAAATAAAATAAATGCAAGAAGGTAAAGACATAAAAGTAAATACGAAAAAGTAAAGATATGAATGTAAATCTACTCTACAAAGCAATAAACAAGCATGAAAAGAAAATATTACAAGAAAATAAAAGAAAGGAATAAAAAGCAAACCCTCATCTTCATCTTATCTTCATCTTCATCCTCTTTTCATCCCTGGACAAAGAGAAAGAAAGGAAAATATGAATGTGTGAAAATATTTTTTATTAATTGCAATAATAAGTTATAAATTTAGAACATCTTCTCAATTAAGAGTAACCCTCCTCTCTAAATAGAGTTTTTACAAAATATTTCACACTAAAACCCCTCACCATCTACCCCTATTTATAGCTTACAGCATTAAAAGAGAACCCTTGAATGAAACTTGGAGATCAAGGATTAAAATCCAGCGCTAAATTTATTTTCTATTGCAAACCAATTGGTTGGCCAATCGGTTGGCCCCTTGGTTGGTTTGTAGCAGATTTTTATTTTTATTGATTTTTTGACCTGATTTTTTCATGGGACTTTAAGCTTTCTTGGGCCTTCTTTTGTCTTCATATTTGAGCATCAACAAATGATAGAAAATTAGGGAACTTGAGCCTTTTTGGCTTTTATTCATTATTTCTTCATTAACCTGTAAATTAAGATAAAAATAATTATTAGTGGTATATTTATTTATATAAGATAGATGAT
>JBAKGM010000002.1:11674628-11685589 GCA_037177215.1 Asparagus racemosus | reverse complement strand
ATATAAAAGGACACATAAACCATAAACTTAAGATGAGGATAATCAACATCAAATATAAAAATAAAACAAAATAAAATAAAGTCTCATAAGGTCCGAAAAACAGCATAAACTGACCAGTAGTAAATACAAAAATAAAACTGTTGTTGGATGGCACAGTGGGTACTAAGAAATATGAAGCCCTAGGCATCGAGACTTTGATTTGGTTCTCTAGTGCAATTAGACATTGAGTCATTGACTAATTGAACTCACCGTAAGTCTGAAAGAGGCCAAGGAGTGGTCAGAGAGGATCAAATGAAGTACGATAGAGTGAAGATATTAGACAGAAGGCAATATAGCAACATCTAGCAAGTATCCAAGAGATAAGCAGGATATCGAAGCATCGATAATCAATTTGGAGCAGATATTAGACAGGAAGCTTGCAACTTACAACGGTTGCAAATTGAAAAGCTATCAACCAGATTGGATAACTATCTATGCTCTAATCATAACCAACGTCAAGAGAACCCATAAAATCTGCATCTTTTTTTTGAGTAATTGTTTCATATCAAGAGTGCGTTCAGCCGATGCTCTCTTTGTAAGAGTAAGCATCAAAAGTGATTTTGTCAAAAAAATTTCCCAAAACAGAAAATCAATACCAGCAATATTTGTAGATAATCTTGGGACATCTTGTAAGACTCTTAACAAATTATCTCATATGTCTCTAGAATTCAAGGAACCTACACACATATACTGGGACATTACCAGGAAATGATAATAAGATGTTAAGATGGTACCTGGCAACGTTGTAAAATCACAGAAAAGCATCCGTAAATGCTCAAACAAATGTGACAATTTTTTATGATGGACACACGCAATTCATGTTATCAAACAAATCTTACAAGATTTTATGATGCTACCAAATGATGTTGGAAGTATTACTTACAGGATCTTAAAATTAACTGCTTGGTCTCGCCATTATCCTCTGTAACTCTTACCTTCAGCATGAAATTCCCACATAATTGGAAGTCAGTAAGGAAAATAGAAGCACTACCTAATAAACATGCACAAATACTAAGAACAAGACGTGAATTGTCATAAACTCTCGCACACCTGCAAAATGAAACAAAATAATTATTAGGACGCCTAAATATTCAGTGCACTCGTGAGTTAGCTTTAAAGAACAAATCTGATTAGATGCATCCAAATCCCTGCAACTTTAATCATTTTACATTGTAAAGTGTACATTATTCAAAATATTATAAGAAAAAATATCTCATAATATAGTGTAACAAACTACAGCCATCAAAAGACAGGCTAAAATAATTGTTAATTTCTGCACTTGAAACAAATTCTGCACCAAGTTTATTGAGAAAAATACCTTTACTTTTCTGGAAGGCAATGCCAAATACATAATGACAATAAGGTAATCCAATCTGGAACAAGATAATATAATAATCTGGGCTTCATAATAGAAATAAGGCGCCAAAATAAAAGTTTTCAATTCAATTACAAGATATCGCTAAGTGCCGGCTGTACATTAATGTGATAAGAAAAATGAGGCCAGTAATTTATTACACAAGAAAATGGTAGGACATGTTATTACAAGTTTAACTACTGATATTTATGTACTTTGTTGATCGCCATAAATTGACAATTTAAGAACAATAATGTAACAGGTGTCTGCACTTCCCCATTTCTCTGGAGGGTTTGCTGCTAACGTTTGCCTACAACTGGTTTTTGTTTCTAAATCCCGTACTATATTCGTTGCTTCTTCCTTCCCATCAATGAAGATGTTTATGCTGGTGTGAATGAAGCGTAACTTCAAAGATTACTTGGAGAAGGAGTTAATGAATTCGATCCATGTCAATGTACAAGTGGCAGAGAGTACATAAGATTATGAAACAGTAACAGCTTCAGAATTTCATGCTTCGTCAACCATATCACGGTAGTTAACCATATAGATAGCTATTACTGTCACGAAAGCACCAACCAGTTGCAAAGGCGAGAAAGTCTCACCCAGATACAAGTACCTAGAGAAGGAAAATTGTTTATGAATCTAAAATAAATAAATAAAAATCTGAAGAGTAACCTGTTAGCTGTATAAAATATAACACCAAATAGCAATTATCCACAATTTAGGAAAGGAACATGTATGATTCAATTTCACTTCACAAATATTGAGTACGTCGTATGTATAACAGAAACTTCAGAGTCTTACCCAAAAATTGAAGCAAACATTGGAGTTAAAAATGTGAGGGAGCTGAGTTTTGTTAAGCTACCTGCATTTTCCAACAAAACTTATCAAACAAAATAACACATCATGTAGAAATTTTCTTGGTTCAACTACTTGTATATACGACGTACAATCATTCAATTACAAAGTCTAATTATTTAAACAGAAAGTATGGAGAAACCTGAGGAACCTTACTTGTTGTTCTCTTAGCAGATTACAAATACAAAAGGACAGGAAAATAAAGCCTTGGAACACTTCATAAGTATTGGAAAAAGAAATAACCTCTAGTTGCATTGTAGAAGTAAACTCCATAGCTGATGGCACTGCCAAATATTGAGGTGTACAGGAGTGCTAAAAGATCACTGGATGTAAGATCCATGAGACCCCCACTTATTGCAGGATCATTATTTAGAAGTGAAATGGCCAACAGAGGCAGCCCGCCAATAACCATATGCTGTGAACAATTTCAGATTTAATCAATTTATATCAATAAAAAAAGTAGAATAAGAATCAATCACACCAATTGGAGCAAGAAGAAATGAATAAAGATAAACAAAGCCAAGGATCAATGTAGATTGCATATTTGAAAATAAAACTTTTCAATATTCACACTGTTGCCTTTCTCCAACACCAACGTGATGAGGATTGATTTAGAAAAGTGGATTCATTTGAAACAAATTGCAAAGAAATAAATAAATGGAAAAGAAATAAGAAGAAAGAAAAATGTTTATGGTAACTACTAACCATGTAATAGAAAGAAGAAAAAAATGGGTAAAGATTTTGGTTAAAATGGGATTTTAATTGTAAAAAGGAAAATTCTTGTAGCCGTAGCCTTACATGAAAAGAAAGTCATTATTACATTTTAGTTGGTTAAGAAATTTAGTAATTAGAAATTTTTGCTATAACTACTTACTAGGGTAATCTTTTAGAATTTTTCCAACTATCAAAGACTAGATTTCTTCTTGACCAAATTGTTCACGTTTATGAAAGGCTTTAGCTTATCTTCAATAAAAAATGAGATATTTATGAAAATTGAGACTTTTGTGGAAGAGGATGTAGTATTATTTTAATTTTGGATTGTTATGAAACTTTATAGTTCTCGAGATGAAATCTTACAATAAGGTTGGAAATTCTTTCCTTCATCCTTTTGTCTACTTTTCCCTCTAATTTCCTCTTACAAATTTCAAACCCTAAATGGCCTCAAAATATCTCTAGATATGTATTCTATCACCCTAAGGCCCTGCCTTTCAGAAGATACAAGGAGAACTGAAACCCCAGAGAACGGTTTGAGCAGGACTGAAAGCCTAAACTTTATAAAAGCTAAGTTTCTAAAACTGCACCAGAATCTCACTAACAAGGATGATACTGGAAAGGATAGGCAAAACATAAATTTACCATTACAAAATTTGGAGATAGAAAAGATAGGAAAAAGCAACATACTGAATAATTAATTGTAAATTTCTTCAGAGAGAGAATCATATGTATTGTTCAGATAACAAAAATTAGCCATGTAGCTTGCTTCGCAGCTTCAACTAGATATCTTTCCCAACAGATTTATGTTCACAATATCTAGCTAGTAAGTATGCATTTAAAGTGAAACTCTACAACAACTTACGTATACATGGATCTAATTCGACAAACTTCAACAATCTGACACTTCAAAGCAGATGCAGATTGTAAATTTGTTTCTCAGAATAGTTGGGTTTCAGATTCCCATTATAGTGCCATTTAAAGACCCACACCACAAATCAAAATTGTTAGATACTGAAACATATGCAGAAAATATTTTCCCTCCATAGTTGCTTCGTTTTTCACTAAAATGATTGCCTACTATTGAACTTTTTCACTGACTTCAAATGTCATATGCATCCCATCAACATGAACCCTAAGTAATACAAAATGCAACTTACCCATCCAGTTGCCATGACAGGATTGGAATACTTGGAAACCCAACGAACCATGACAGTTCCTACAGCCATACTTTGAGCTGCAAGAAGCATCCACCATTCTCCACTTCCCCATATTGTTGAATTGTTTCCTTTAAATGACAGTGCTGGAACCTGCAAAATGTCGTGATTAAAATGTTTTCAGAATGAAAGCACTTGTCAATAACATCTTCATCAGCATCTTCATCCAAATCTTATCCCATCAATAGATGGTCAAATATTAAACCAGAATCATTTTCATTTGTCAAATGCAACAGGAATCAATCTGCATGGAAGGCTCCGATCACTTTGTCAGTTGGATTTCCCTAGTCCACATAAACTAAGCTGATGTCATTTATCGAGGTAACGGATCATCTGTGAGGAATAGCCAGCGACTAGCGTGAGTATCTAACCTGTTGTTTTTCCAGTACCGCAACTTTCTTTTCTTTCTCTTTCTTTATCTTGTTTCATTACTACAGTCTACAGGCAAAACTTCAAAACAAGGAAGAAATAGGGAACAGGTAAAGAAATTATATTTATCAAAATGGAGATCATGAACACTCTGAAATATTTATCCAAACTGATCCTAAGCTTGCATCTTGTGTAAGAAAGACATATGACAAAGATAACTAACTCTAATGTTGGTGACTATTTATTTAGTGACATTTGTCCATCTAATATTTTGTAATTCATTTAGTGACATTTGCCAAAAATAATGTTTCCCACTTAAATAAGCATTCGGAAGTACTATACTTCCCGAAGATGTTAGTATAGAACTTCTTAAAGGTCCCTGCCACTCGAAGGCGAGCCACATAAATTTGAGGTAGGACCTGTTCCCTACCTCCAATTTAGAAGCTCCAACCCTATACTCTAAGCTAGTTCCTAGTTTATTTGTAGTAGGAGATTAGTGTATAACCTCATTTGCATGTGTTCTTCGTCTTTGAAAGAAAACATTTACGAGTTCACTATCATATTCAAATAACTAGATACTAAAGATGACTTTGATGATTTTTAATTTTATTCTTACTAGCAGTCCTCATCTTCCAACAGTCATAATTTATTTTCAATAACTCCTAAAAGTTTATACATGCAACTTTTATAACATATTTGAATTTTTATTCAAATATGTACTGTTGTTAGATTGCACATATGTTTAATTTCACAACACTTAAATATATTTCGTTTCATGCTTCAGAATTATTATTTTTCTTGATTTGATACAATGACTATGAAAGAATTATTCCAAACAGTTTCTGATAGTGTGCTTAAGATGAATCAAAATCCTAGATCCACCCTTGCGGCCACTACACAAAACTTCAAATTAGGTGAGGATTGAGGGTTAAAACTTTATGTTCTAACATGCCCCGCTGGTTCCCGAAACATGGACTCACACACGGATATCATGTCTTTTAATCCGATTATAAATGTGTGCCTAGTTGGATTTGAAATTGGGTTGTTCTGATATCATATTGTCTCTACCGACACCAAACTTCGAAGGTAAGGTGAGGGTTGAGGGTTATAATTTTATATGTTATAATTTTTATACTCTAACACAACTAAATCCCAAGAGAAAAGAAAAAAAATCAGCATTACTACCTCAAGAAGGAGAAGCCCGATAACACCAAGCACAAGACCCGCCGCGCCAATCGCATCAATTGATTCTCCAAATAATAGTGCTGCCAGGATGCAAACTGTCAAAGGCTGTGAGTCAATGATAACCTGCAAAATGTATGTCAAATAGAATTAAATACTTGAGGTTGTATACAGGTTGGAAGCCAGACATAGAAAAAGACACTCTTATTCAGTACTTTAAAAATACTATTAAAGGTTAATTGCGATTAAGTTTCCTAATTCATTTACACAAAGTACTAAATCATTTTTTTGCAAATCACAAACACAAAGTACAGAATTTTATAAAGAATAAGCTATCTACTTTGTTTTGCATCTGTTATTATCTGAAAAAACACATGCAAAATGAAGGACATATGCAAAATGAAGGAAAAAGTTTTTTCTTAATATATTTTATTCTTTATTTAACACAAAGGAAAGAAATTTTGGTAAGAAAAAACTTTCTCCTTCACTTTAAATCTGTTATTATCATGATTCCGAGATGTTTTTCTCGATTTCGCAAATGAAGATAACATTCTTTTCAATACATCACACTACCACAAATTCAATTTAAGAAAAAAATAAAAGAAAGTAACAAGTTTAACAACATTTCAGTAGCTTAAATGTTTGTCCCAAATTTTTAACCTAATTTGGGAATTATACTTTGGTGATTTGGGAAAGATTGGGAAGAAAATGCCAAATTGCTAAAAAAACATTCAAACAATTAATAAAAAAGGGGAATTAGTGTAACTTTACCCCGTCTCCATTAATTTAACAGGATTAACTGCAACTTAAAAATGTTGGGGGCAAATTTAAACTTCAGGCATCAAATTAAAAAAAGATGAACCATTAAAGCATTAAAGTACATGTAACCTTCATATAGCCATTATGTCTATAGAGAAGTGATGTCTATAGAGAAGTGATATATGTGAAAAAGGATCAAATTTGCAGCCAAAGCAATAACAGTTGACTACTTTGCTTCAACGTAAAGTGCAAATATAAAAGCAAGAAAGTTTGATAAGAGGGACCGAAAACTGAGAAAATATCTCACAACAAGGCTTGAAAAGTTAGATAGTCAGAATTGCAATACTTCACAGGAATCCTCTTCCTAAATGACATCCTTGTTAGCATTCTCCTCCGAGATTGATTGTGAGAAAAATACAATAGAAAATGTTGATGTAGCAAGGTCTGAGCCTTGATTTTAACAAAACAAAAGAGCAAGAAATAAATGGATAGGTGTATACATAAAAATAACAGATAACAGATTTTATAGATACTGATAGTTTTATAACAAATGACGCAAATAATTGCATAAAAGAAGTCAAAATGTTCATTGCTTATGTCAGTACTCAACCTCCATCTCTCCTCCGCATCTAGACAATTCTTTAGACTAGGAAAATTTTAAACAATTGCTTACAGGTCAAAGGGTTGACACTGCATGCCTAACAGGTCAGTCATGAAAAGCACTCTCAATCTTGATGCACGTCACATAGTTGACCTATGGTGATTGCAAAAACCTTAGGTCACTGTTATCACGATGATGATGATGATGACGATACTGATAATTTTTCTAATAACAGTTTCAGTAACTGAACTTACACTAGATGTTGTGTGCAATGTCTAAGTTTTTTTCTAACCCAGCAGATGAGCATATCAACAGTTAGGCTCGTGTACCACTTCCAGTCAAGCAATCAACTGGATATGCACACCTTGGCATGATACTATTAAGGAAGTATGCAAATTTAGTCCTCCAGCATAGAAAAGCTTGAAACTTGATGCCCTTGATCTATGTAGTTATTTGTAGATATATTAGCATGAGAAAAAATTCAATGGGTTCTTACCATACAAGCCAAAGCAAAAGATTGACCCTTTTTTTTCTCTCCTTTCTGATAACTGAAGAAGTCATTAAAGTTAGGTGGAACATTTGGGCGCACGAACAATTAATATTGGTTGAAAGTTGGTTCCCACATTAAATGACATCAAATAACAATTACGAGGTCCGCTATGTCATTGTTAAACCCTGGAGTATATCCAATTTTCTAAGAAACCAGATAGATAACATATGGAGTTTCTGGATTATAGTGGAGACGAAACTAGACAATTAAATAGGTCAGTTTGAACATAAAAGTGTTCGTTTATGAAAACTACAATAAAAGGTGGAGAAGAAACAAAGGACCAATAAAGAACAGTAGTTTGAACCAACCCCCACCCCCACCCCCCCCCCCCGGCGCCCCACACAAAAAAAAGAAACCCAACAAAAAAAGCCACCCAAAACACTCCCATGAGATTAGACAAAATACATAAGTATAAACCAATGGGTTTGAATGTGAGACAAAATGAGATGGAGATTTAGTGCAACATTATTGAAATTAGAGGTAAGGTTCAGGGTGTTTAGATAAAGGTGTAGAGAAATGCAAAGGATGGAGTTGGATATTGACTATTATGAATAAAAAAGAGCCAGACAGGGGTTTCATTATCCACAACAATGCCAATAAGTTTATATCAAAAATAGGTATACAGAGGTTTGTAGTCATATGAGTAGCTATTTAAGAATAGCTAGTGATATAGGAAATGCAAGGAAATAAATAACTCTATAGACCTATCACCTAGTCAAGGTAATATAACGGCTCTCGAGCATGTGTATACACCATTTACCTTCACCTAGCATATCATGCCTTGTCCAGGATCACCAAAATGAAAGTTGGAGAAATGAGGTGAGAGAAGAGCTGCTAGAAATGATGATAATGGTCATGTAGCCTATTCCTTTGTTACAGAATGTGGTTGGTTGCAAGCAAATAAACCTAATATACAAGCAACATATAAAATTACAGAGCATAAAGGAAGTGGAAACAAGAAAAGAAGATTAAACCTTTTAGAAATTGATTCATGTTGAAGATATTTACATTAAGATCTTAAACATATCTACTTTCTATTGTCTTCTCAAGCTGCGTTCATCAGCAAAGCCACATTCTAGAAGGTTGCTAATAGAATATCAGGTTGTTAAAGTCTTTCAAATAAGAGGAAGTTCACTAGTTTAAGATTTATGGGAGATGCTAATCCTTAACAAAACTTCATGAAATTAATCTAGTTGGGTAAATGACTACGGAAGACCATTGTTACTCCTGCAACCTGTTATCTGCAATTTATATTACACACAACACACCTGGTATCCTAGTATGTATGGGAATTACACCTCTCTTCCAAAATCTTTGAGTCATAGACAGATTCTATGCTCGAATGATTTTCGAGTAGCACCAATGTCAGAGTTTCGTAAGTGAACTCGCTATCGAATTTTAAAAGGATACTTGGCAGGTGAATTACCATTATTTACCTTTCTTCCAGACCTTTTCTGGATTGGCTTATAGGGAAGGAAGTTTTTGTTTGGAATGCTAAAGTTTCAAATTTTGGACTGAGAAAATTATCAAGTGAAACTAATCATCTTGTTGTACTTTCTGCTTCCTATCACGCAAATGATGGAGACCTTGGAATATGCAAATAAACCAAGGAAAGCCAATTCATTGCTAGATCATCCTAAAAAGTTTCAAACGTTGGGGAAGTTAGGTACCAAAATGCTAATGCCATTGGACGTATAAAGTTCGTCCTAAAATAAAAATTTGCATGTGAATGGTAATAAGAGAAATATCATTTCCCTAAATATCCTCAGAGGGAAGAATGTCAATAAAAAAGAAAGTGCTATGCCTAAAACAAAGAGATGAAACTATTAAGCGTATTTATCTTGCTAGAGAAATTATGGGAAGGAAGAAAATAGATTCAAATAACAATGGATGGATGACCTTCATCTTGATAGTCTCTATGATCAATTAGGATGTTAAAGACAGTAGAGTGCAATAAGATTTGTGAAATAAGGTCTCTCATTCATAAAATCTTGGAGGAAATAATTTTAAAATTCCATGACGATTTTGTTTTCTTCCTTAGCGATAATTCAATAGATGTTTGGATACGTGTTAAAAGGCAAAAAAAAAAAAAAAAAAAAGTGAACAAATGGAGTTGTTCTGATACACCGATTTTAAAACATCATCATCTACTCTCCACTTTACTTAGGCTAAGTTATAATCGAGACAATTTAACGCCTCACTTCACACTCTTAGTTGAAATGACTTTAGATTTTTCATCTCTATGAGAATCTACACCAAGAAAAAAGGTGCGGAAAACATAGAATTCTAAGGATCTAAAATAATGCAATAAACAACTGATGTCTAAACCCAATCCATTACTGCCATAAATCTATAGGATCATAAAATTGGCACATACACTTCCCAATCCCGCCGATGTCTTCTGCAACCCCTCAGCAAGAAACCCCTGAAATCAGCCAAAACCCAATTCCATCAATTACCCAACAAATCAATCAAACAACCAAACAAACTCCAATCAAACTAAATCCAGTTCAATTCAATTTACCTCCTGCCCACCTGAAAGCAGGCAGCATCCACAAGAGCAAACAGCCCGATTGAAACCCAAGCAAGAACACCAGCAGGCTGCGGCCTTCCCTTAGCCGCCGCAAACCCAACAAGCAAAGCCCCCGCCGGAATTAGCCTGAACGAAGCCACGAAGAACGGGCCTGTCTTCGGTATCACCTCCTTCATTGCCACCATGGCCGTGCCCCAAAAGAAGAAGGGGGACACCAAAAGAAGCCACTCCAAGATCTTGCCCACCCCATCGTTTTCTTCTTGTTTAGCTTTCGATTCGATATCGAAGCTCGAGGGTTGAAGGAGGGAGTTTGGGTCTTCGGAGACAAGGCATTCGACGTCGGTGCCGGTGCCGACGCAGTCGAGGTCGGAGTCCGAGGTTGGGGTGCAATGGACCATGATGGCTCTGGGTCTCTTTTGGGGTTTGAAGAGAAGAGGGGTTGTTGAATTGGTGATGGGTTTTGTTGAGAGGGAAACATTGTGGAGTTTGGTTTTGGTTGGTGATGATGGGAATTGGAAACTGGGGAGTAGGAGGAAGGAGGCAGTGGTGATTGTTGACATTTTCGTTTGGTGTTTATTTTTATCTTTTTTTCTTTTTCTTTTTTTCTTTTTTAGAAGGATGATTTGCCTATTGGTTGTTTGCAAGAGGAAGAAGAGGATTCGGAGTGGAGGTAGGTGCGCGCTCCACTCAATCCATGTGCTGTGGTGGTGGTGGTTTAGGTTGCCTTTCCTGCAGGTTTTTTTTTTTTTTTTTTTTTTTTTTTTTTTTTTTCTCCCCCCCCCCCTGTT
>JBAKGM010000002.1:11608505-11632735 GCA_037177215.1 Asparagus racemosus | reverse complement strand
GCTTTGTCTACGACGGAGGCAGAGTATATGGCAATTACGGAGGCTGTGAAGGAGGCGATTTGGCTTCGAGGACTTTTAGAGGAACTTGGTATATCGCAACGGTCCGTCACCATTCATTGTGATAGCATGAGTGCTATCTATTTGGCGAAAAACCAGGTTCTTCATGCGAGGATGAAGCACATTGACGTTCGTTATCACTTCGTTCGTGATGTTCTTGAAGATGGTGATGTGGAAATTATAAAGGTCCACACGAAGGATAATCCGGCAGATATGCTCACAAAGGTGGTTCTGAGCAACAAGCTCGATCATTGCAGAGACTTGTTGTACATTTGTGATTGTTGAGGCTGTTGGCGGCCACTTGGGTGAACTACGTGCGGCTTGATTTCTTGGGCAAGAGAATACGTAGGCAGTCTTTATGATGCAGCCAGTGTTAGTTTTGATGGGGAGGAGATTATTTCAACTCTCGTTTAGGTTCCCGACTTATCGTGGATTGAGTCTGTTATCGTAGATTTATTCTACTTCGTACTGGACACAACAAGTGGGACATTTGATTGCTTTGGTATCGGCTCAGTTTTGGGAGAAACTTCATCGAGGTGGAGAATTGTGGCGTTCGTGAGGGCCACACCCCAGCACGAGAACGAGACGCGTTTTAAAAACGCGTCTCATGCTGAGGTGTGGGGGCCACCCCACGAGCTTACCCACAAGCACGAGAAATTCGTGCTCGTAGGGGACCCACGTGAACGCAGTTACGCGTTTTCCCACAAGAACGCGGTTATGCGTTTTCGTTTTTTTTAAAACCCTATAAATAGGGATGCTGCTAGGTTTTTTTAAAGAAGCAGAAGGAGGCCGAAAAGGACAGAGAAAGTAGGGTTTTTGAGCCATCGTTTGAGAGGGAATTTGTGAGAGATTTGAGAGTTTATTTGAGGGTTTTATTTGTAAGATTTTGTAAACCCTATTTATATTCTCTCTCTAATAGTAGATCTCCCCCCTCCTTGCCCCGTGGACGTAGGCAATTGCCGAGCCACGTAAAACTCGTGTGTTTTGCTGTTAATTTGGTTTGTAATAGCTTTGTGTGAATTGTAATAGCTTTTAGGTTCTCTTGACAGGTCAGTCCTAGAAATGATGAGAGGAAGAGCCAATATCCCACTTTGTTGAGATATTCGCTTCAAATTCTTATTTCCTTGGTGAGACGAGAATTCTTATTGTGATCTAGCTCTCTTGTTGTGCCCTCTGTGCACCGGATGTGCTGCCGAAATTTCCGCTGCGCACAACAAAATGAACATGAAGGTCTTAATTTGTCAAATGGATGGAGAGTGTGACATAACATGCTGTATACAAATTTGAACTTAAATAAAATTTGTTTGTTGTTCAAAGTTCTTAAAGGTAAATTGGAGACGTAAGGATGCGCAGTAATGCATACATGTACTCATCTCACATTTTATTGTCCTGTAATCTATAAATTCTCTTTATATTGATGATCAATTTATTTTTGACATTTTTATTCAATGACTTTATATCATCAGACTTCAGAAATTTCAAATGTCACAGTAAAATATCAGAAATCATCACATAAATTGATTAACACATAAATAATATTTCTCATTTGCCCTCATGACTGAAGGATCAACGCGAAGGATTCATTAGAACTGACTATTGTCTTTACTTTACTCCACCTTACATTATTACGATATACCTCATATCTTATATACCTATTTTGCCAGTTCCGCCTGTTTTGAATGAGAGGTCTGGGCAAGAATAAAACCGGAAAGTTTATCTTGGTGTGGTCAAGAGAAAGAGAAAGACAATAACTTCAAATCAAAATTGTATGCTTCCGTTCAAAGATATGAACTCAAATATTGAGAAAATTTCTTACCAATTCGAGGAAAAGAATTAAAATTTGAAGAAACCCTCTGCTTTTCTTTTCTTTTCTTTTTTTTTTTTTCCTATTTCTTTTATTCTTCAATAATTATTATGTTTTGCTAGTCAAAGAAATCCTCCATCTCATTTCTGATTTTGTTTGGGAAAATTGTCACAAGGGCCTTCAAACAAACTTTATAATTGCTGAGCAATCTTGAGAAGGGCCAAGGGTAAAAACCTCCCTTGATCAAAGTTTTGTTTCTTCTATGCCCTTCCCCCTTTTAAGATTAACTCATTTTTCTAAGTTGCCCTCATGTTTACCTTCAACTTTTTTTTTTTTAATCCTCCCTCCTCTCTTCCTCCTCCCTTCCCCTCCTCCACCACGGCCTCATCTTCTTCCTTTCTCCCCCTCCTCCATCTTTCCATCTCCACCTCGCCCCACCATCACTCTCCTTCTCCATCCTTCTCCACTTCCTCATGAACACATTTCATCTTTCCCTCATGAAGCAATAAATCCTTTTAGCTCTCTCCACCACCACTCTCACTACGGCCTTCTCCCTTTGATGCTACCACCACCATTAAATGTACGTCGACCTTAATGTTAAATGTTCAAACTAAAATTTAAGCTTTAAAGTTAACACACAATTTCAAAGTTAGCATAAAAGCGTCCTACCATCTTGCTCTGGTCCCTTCTCCCATTTCCATTCCTTCTCTCCTCACTCCTTCGTTCTTTCTACTCCTTCCTCCTCCGACCCCTTTCCTTTTCTTCCCCTTTTTCATCCACAAAAACAACTAAAATTAAGAAAATAGCACCTTAAAGCTGACAAAAAAACCGATATTTAACAAAATAACATATCAAAGTTAATTTAATAATACACCAAAATCAATAAGATGTTAATTTTAAAGCTTTATATTAATTTCTAAAGTTAATTGTTAAATATTAACTTTAAACCTTTTACACTAATTTGAAAGCTTAAATGTTAATTTTAAAAATTAAATGTTTAAATTTAATTTTAAATGTTAACTTTAGAATATGTTTTTGCCAAAGGAGACCGCATTTAAGGGATGCGATGGCGGTTAAAGAAGGAGGAGAGATGATTAATGAAAGAGAAGGGTGATGCCATGAAGTAAATGATAGTTGAAGAGATATTGGTTGTACATGATTCAAGGGTTTATAAAAGAGAAAGGAAACATGAGAGCTTAAGGATGAGGGTACTTTATGGATACTGAAAGAGGTACATATGGATTTCCATGTCAAAATGTACAAATGGGCTTGGAAGCAACATTTTCAAAAAATAACGACTTTTTAGCAAGTCAAAAGGATTTTGAAGCACAAATTCTTAACGTGAAAGTGTCCAAAGCAATAAGAGGCAGTTGGGCTTTTAATTATGGGCTTTTAGGCCTTTACTTTGTTAGAAGTTTAGATATGTGGGTCTTTAAATAGTTAGGTCCATTTTTTCGCGGGGCCCACAGAAGTTTTTTCTAGAATAAATAACCAATTCCCATTTAAAGATACCCATTAAAAATTTCCAATATAAAGATATAGGAGTTTTAAAATTTTAACGAGTCAAGGAACCTTAACCTCGTACTTAGCTCTACCTTTGGGCATTGATCTATCTTTAATGGTCTATAATGCATCTACACCTTAAATAAATAAAATAAAATGATATTATCAAATATATCTTTATTTCTTTTTAGTTTCAACAATAATTTTCTTTTACAAATTTATGCATTTTTCACTTGCATGATGACATGAATGCACTTCCTGGAACATGGGGAAAAAAAAAGTTAATATCACACTTTTAAGCAACTTCCAGTTTTCCAAAACGACATTGTTGAAGATATTAAAGAACAAAGCTATGTACAACAAAACCCTCTAGATAATTCCTCAATTAAGTTGACTCATGCTGAAAGCCGTTCCTTATTGCGAGCTCTGGGATCAATACAAAAATAAACAAAGACTTTAGAGATTATTAGATATTAATTCAATCATTCTCATGTCAATTACACCACCTTAGCAATGTATCGTATCCATTGGATAGTTTTCCTTCATCAATAATGTACGGATCTTGGTGGCAGAAGTCCAATAGGCTCCTCTCAAATATGCAAGAAAACAATCACGTGCTGGCAAATGGGTAAATCACAAAATTTGCACATCACCCCTCTAATGATCATAATCCCATGAGATATCAGCTAGCCACCCTCCATCACAAACTCCTCAATTACTTATCTTAGTAACATAGGTCTTCCAAAATTTGTGAATAATTTGTGAGGCTTTTGTATTCTGACGTATATTTGTCTACAAGATTAGCTCTAACATACTCATGAAGCCATATTAATGTGAGAAAATTGAAGGAAGTAGTAGTCAAAGATATATATAGTTTGGCATGGTCGTCTACAATTAACCACGGTGATGAAACATGTGTCTTAGAGCATGTTTGGGAAATTTTGAGAATAATCCACTTGGATTATAACCTACAATGTTTTGTAAATTTAGTGAATTATAATCCATTTTCAATAGTAGAGTGTTTAGCAATTGAGTGAATTATCATCCATCATTGTTCTAAAAAAGACCAAAAAGAATATAAAGTTGGTGGTGGGTTATTAAATGAGGTCTTGGATTTTGTGAAATCATAACGAATATAATTGATTTTTACTTGGTCAAACCTCATGGCTTATAATCCATCAAAAAATAAGCTAGGGTACCCTACCTTATTTAGCCTAACTTATTTTTTGATAGATTATAAGTAAACTAAACCACTTTCACTTTGACCATTTGCCAAACATACTCTATTTTTCATGAGATTTCCTAAGCTTCTACATGGAGGAGAAATTCGAACTCACCTGAAAAAGAAAAACTCAAACTTCTTAGACGTCCAAACGCCACTTCTAATTAACTGATGATCAATAATTGGAATACAGGATTTGTTCTCAATTATTTGTTGATTCAAGCTCTTTAATTCACATAATGCCACCTCTCCTTTCATATGACCATCACCACATGAGATAGAAATTACAAAGTTTTAAAAGGAACAAGAAAGTAACAGGTCCAGAACCATAAATTTATTGGATATACACCATGTAGGTTTCAGTTTAATACAGCACCAAAACCACCTTAGCTAGGCAACTCATGCAGACAACTTGTTCAAATTCAATTTCAAATTAAATCAAGAAGTATTCATCAAAATCACAATAATTACCACCAACCAATTGCGACAATATAGAAACAGAAGCAATTGCAATAATAATCTCCAGTGGATAGTTAAATATTGATCAAGCAACTGGTAGAATAGGTGTTAAGATAAACATCCTACACGAGTGAGGCCCGATACTGACATTTAGTTTGTCCTGAATTGGCTCCTTCAGTGTTTCATGCTGCAGATGAAGAAGAAATCCAAAACATTAAAAGTGCTAATATTGCAACACTATATACAGCTAATATGCAGTTTCTTCAATATATGTGACTGTTTCACCTAAAGTTTTTATTAATTGTTTGTTTTACTGAATACCATACAGTGTTAATTAACAACAATTTTTCGATGGAACTACTATCACAACCTAACAAGGCGAAAAACTGAGTCAAGTGCTAGTTCAGGTTTTCTTCCAAAAGAAATTATTACACAGCATAAAAAATGCAATGAGATTTTACAGCTCATACATCTTTATATGTAATTAAACTTAAAGGCATTAAGATTAAATAGTTTGCAATGTATTTTTGCTAAGATTCTCAATATGCTCATACAAAGTCTATCATGATGCATTTTCCATGAGAAGGTTAAATTTTAAGGAGGATGCTTCAAGACCTATACATCTAAAGGATAAAAGTTTACCTTTCAGGATCTTTTACCTTTTTTCGACACAATTTATCTTGTGAGTTTAAACAAGAAAGCAAAGGATAAATTAATGGCTTCAGTTGTGAAACAAAAAAAAAAAAAAAAAGTTATGGAGTACCTTCCAGAGATCCCTTGCCTCCATAAGCATATTAGGTGGGATTCCTAAATCATCCCAGTTAGCTATAATGGGAGTTGGCTCACCCATTTTTGCCCGATTCAGTAAGACAACAGCAGTTCGATATCCAGATAGAGGTCCAGCCCATATCTGTAGTAGCTATATATGTCAGTGGTTTCCTTTATTAGAGAAAAGGGTTAGACATAAGCTAGTTAGAGTGTTGAAGAAAGGGTTAATTGCACAAAGATCACCTTTAGTACGTTGTCTTAATTTTTTTTTTTTTTTTGGGGTAACGAGGGAACCTCTGTAATTACATTTTTGCAGATAGACCCCCTGAGTTTATTTTTGTTACTCTTTTACTGTCAGATACTCACTAATTTTGCCCAGTGGGTCTCTTTGCAACAACGAAACTATGGGGATAGTAAGATCAAAACAGTTATACTACAGTGGGTCTATATGCAATTAACCATTAAGGAAATGAGTTACCTCAAGGTCTCCTTCCATTCGAACTTTCTTTGCCTGAACACCCAGCGGATCTGTTCACCATCTCACAGGCACACCATGAAATAACACGAAAGGTCAAGAGGTTTAGTTCAGAAATTGTCTTAATATGTATAGTGGTAATTAAATCTAAGATGAATGGTCATTCAATGATTCAGTTGAAAATTTGTGACTGTATTTTAATTAGTAGCCATGATATGATTAAAATAGAGGAATGAAAATTTCAATGTTCCAACAGTTTGGCCAGATAATTAAAAGAAATGTTTAAGACATTTGATTGAATCCAAGAGAGAACTCTCAAATCCTTCAATCTGATTTTATCAGCTCGAGTCCCACAACGTAGCCGTTCATTATGTGGTTTTTCCAAGAAAATATTAGAATAGATTTTCTCCCCCAATAAGTCACAAGTGCTAAGAATTAATCCACTAAAGGAACTGTCAACGATTAATGTTAGCTTAATATAAATGTCTTTAACCCAATAGTTTGAACTTGTAGATTAAATGGTTCTTGATATGGTATCAAAGTACGCCAGATTTCAATAGATCAAAACTCATTATTATCAAATTTAAAGTATATTTTTGACTGAGTTTGTTAAGAGAGAGGTCAAGAAGATTCACACCTTGGTTAACAGCGATAACCTCTTTGTTGGTGAGTATTTCCAGAGTCTCCTTAGTCATATTTCGTACATCACATCCAATAAGAAGGGGAGCCTAAGTAAAAAAAAGACACGTAATATCAGAATGCACTGCCGAAACAAAAGGAAAGAAGAACATAAAAGCAACAAAATACTGTATTATTACTTTTGAGATTGCCCATATACTGAAATGTACTATATATTCATCTTTAGTCATCCCTCCGTTTCCAACTTCAAGCATATCCGGATCTGGGAAATATAACCAAACAAAAAATATCATGTCTGGGACAAAATGACACGGCTAAGCAAATTTAACTTCTAGAATAGACAAATATATTGAAAGTAGTTGCATAAATTTATACAAATTTAGCTTCTAAATGAAACACATTAAGCGAATCTGCTAACTTAATAATAAAAACTAACCATTCCAACCACCAGGCCTTGCATACTCAGCATACACTTCATTTTGGTCTGCTCTCGAGACCATGCTGTAGAAATATCAAAATCAAATCATAATGGTAGATTAAATTTCTGTAGAAATAATCTATTTTTTTTCTGAAGTATTCATAAGTACTGTATTTAATACCTCTCCCATGAATCATTAATGTCATTAGTTGTTCTCCAGCTATTACCTAAATTTGATCCCCACAGTGCTGGGTGCATATCCCCCCTAAACAACAATAAAGAAAACTAGATCGATATGGAACTGACTAGTATAATAAGATAACCTATTAGTCAAAAGAAAGATCTGATTTTGATAAAATATATGTTAGAGAAGTCACTATACCATTCACATAGAGAGAAAAAGATTGGACGACCAGTATTCATTAATGCTCGAGTCATTATTGGGTACCTATTTTAAGGTAGGAAGCATAAAATCTTTCTTAGTGAGCTAACTCTCAACTATATCAGAAACTAAAGGACAATATATAAAGGAGGCATGTTGCAGAGAGAATAGAAAGATTACCTAATTGTTGGTTTCACATTTCCATTGTTACAATTGTCATACTTTAAATAATCAATGCCCTGCAACCAAAGAACTTCTTTTTACACTTTTTCTCATACTTAGTTCGAAGAGTATTTAGAGTCGAAAACTATCATGGTCAAAAAAATTCGATTGTTTACCCATGATGCAAAGGTTTTAGCGTCTTTCTCCTCATAACCAAGTGAGCCTGGCATTTTTTTGCTACATGTTTGATACCTGTAAATTACTCAAAAAAATACTCAAATTTCTATAGAGCGAGCACTTAAAACAGCGGAAATACCATAGGTATAAAGCTATATTTTCATAGTATCATCTTAATACCTGACATAATTGATATTAAGAAAGTAAAGGTGAGGATAATCTGGAGCTTGGTACATACCCAGCATCAGAATAAATTCCAAGTTTAAGGCCCTTTTTGTGGACATAGTCTGCAAGAGCTTTAATCCCTGATGGAAAAGTTGACTTTCGAGGAACCAGATAACCCTGGAATCAGAGATGGATGATTAATGGACCAAATTATTCAAAAGATAATTACTCGACATCCTTTACAGATCTCAACCTATGTTACAGCACCATTTAACAAAATCTCAAACCTTTGCACTGCGATTATACTCAGCCCAGCAATCATCTAAAAAACACCCAGAAAGTTAAAAATTTCATCAAACCTCCATCAATTGATAAAACAAACATGCTCAATATTATATTTTAACATTCAAAATCAATTCATTTTTCTAAATCAAAGAAGTTACCAATGTTAACATAGCGATATCCAAGCTCCGCAAGCCCCGTTGAAACCAATGCATCAGCTATTAACATAAGTCAAACAATTATCAATAATAGTTCCAAGAATATCTACAGCTTTAATGTAATAACCAAGTTTTATTTATTTATTTTTTACAACCTGTTTCTTTGATGATTTTTTCATTGATGAAGCAATTGAAGTGATTCCAACTGTTCCAACTGCATTTGATTATAGAAACAAGCTTCAGATTTATATTTCTTTTTCTAGTTCAAGATAAACATAATATAATAGTAATAGTTTTCCTTACCCCATGGGAGGAGTGATGGCAAGGCCATTGGAGAGGAGATTCCGTCGGTTTTCTTGGTGATCAGTGACTAATCTTGCGCCAGTGCAGGCCCAGATGCAAGCTATCACAATCACAAGTGGAAGCAGCCTCATCATCTGATCTCTCTCTCTCTCTCTCTCTCTCTCTCTCTCTCACTAACTATGACCTCTCTTTTATGTGCATAAAGAGTGCCTTAATGATGATGTTATCCTCTATTTATTCTCTCACGTTTACGGACTCCTGGGTAATTTTCCCCTCGTGCTATTTTGTTTGTTATAATTAAAGAATCACTTATCCTTGAGTTTTAAATAATTTTTTATCTATGAGTGATCTGTAGGTTTATCCATAAGTTTACGAGATCATCACATTCCCATGCACTTTAATAAATGCATCGAAACATAAAATTCACCCCATTTGTCTAGGAACCCACATCACTGGCCGAATGGATGAACTGCTAACTTATAAATTTTGTTGAGAAATAAGTTATAATTTATTAACCCTTTCATTGACATATAGACGGGAGAAAAAAAAAATGTGTAGACTCTTTTATAGGCATATATACCCTAAACTTACTATAAATGATCATCTGATTGGTTCATCATCAAACCTCATTAGATTCACTTATCCAATTTCCTTCTAACGGTAAATACATTTAAAAAAAAAAAAAAATCTCAATCCAAAGTATACTGCAAGTTTTCAAGTGCTGCTTTCTTTGGGGGAAAAATTAGGGTCTGTACACTCTATTTCAGATGCATAATTTGCAAATAGTAAATTTAGAGAGATAAATATATAGTTGTAGGTTTATGAAACTTTGCAAATTATGCAAGGAAAACAAGATGAAATATTTTACTTATGGGTCTTTCAGATAGTAGTCTCTTAAATCTTCAAGAATTACATATTAGTCCCTCAAATCGTAAAAATTGCACATTAGTACCTTAAATACTATAGGGTCTTGCAAAATAGACCTTCAAGTTAAATCACATTAGATTTGAAAAGAATATTTTGTCAAATCAAGGGATGGATGACCACTTTACTCCTCTATTAAATTCTTAACCCATTTCTTAATGGATTTAAAACCAACACTGGTTTAAAAAGCACAAACCCACTTCAGTTTTTCTTCTCCTATGGGAAAAAACTCTAACACAAAGTTAAGCTTCATAAGATTTTGAAACATCAAAGAGAATAGTAAGTTGGGGGTTACGAATTTTGGATCATGCGTAGGCTTTTTAACTTAAATACTAATAGAGGGGTCATTTTACAAGACCCTATTGGATTTGGAAAAACTATTATGCAATTTCTAAGATTTGAGGAATTAATATCTAAAAAAATCCTTTTATTTGTCTACAAAAATGTTTTAATTCATTTTCTGCTGACGCATTTAATTGTTTGGGTTACCGAGACTTATTAGGATTGGTCCGACTGGATAACAAGTTTTAAATTGGAAAGCTGAGCGTAAATGCTGTTGGCTGGTGATGCGTCGGGACTTGAGATTCTGATGAGCTGGATGGGAAGCCTCTAGAGACACCGTATTATTTATTACTTCCAAGTTTTAATATTATTATTAGGGACAGTACCCAACTCCGAAGTCGATTTGATAATCAAAATCTCTATGATTTTAATGATAATCCAACGCTAACTAATAGAACTAGTTAATTCCTTTTTATGAGTAGGAGAAGAGTGCAGAAAATTACCCCGAAAAAACAGTACTAGTTATACAATTGAATGTATCATACCCATATTTTCTATAATATATAAGTTGTAGAATATCAATGTGCCATTTTAGGAATAGTAACTTCAAAACAACGATACTATAGAGGGTCTGTGTGCAATTAACACTGATATCTTTGAGTTAATTTCACAAAGCTGCCACTAAAACATTAGGGGCTTTTACACAAAACAATTGCTAAATTTATAACCCAGATGAAATTTCCATAAATGATTTAATTTAAATATCATAACTAATGGTGTACGGCGTAACAAGCTTAGGTGATGGTCGTTTAAAATACTTTTGCCTCTATAGAATCAATGTTTTCATAATAAATAAAGTAGTTTAGATCTTTTGCATCCTTAACTAATTTCTTTATGACAAATTTTCAATAAGTGTAGTTTCGAATAATTTTAATACTCCATTGGTTCCATAGATCAATAAGATAAAGAATAATCCGTCTGAAAGGTTTTGCAGATATAAAAGTGAACCTCGTTATTGATTCCACAAAAAACAGAACTCTAGATTTGATACAAAATATGCTCCTCTTTTGACTAGCGGAGCAATAGGATTCACTCATCCCTTCTCAATTTTGAAGACAGGAAGAAAAATGTGCATGCTTGATGATGACAAGTTGTAAGTTAGTGGGGACTCTGATTTTGAAGACAGGAAGAAAAATGTGCATACTTGATGATGACAAGTTGTAAGTTAGTGGGGACTCTGATTTCGTGAAAGTTTGCCTATAGGACCCAAAGTCTCTCCAGAATATGCTCGTAAGTCGTAACTATACTGACTTTTTGAGTATATTCATTAGGTGCCACAGACTCACAGGATACCATGGGATTTTATATTTCATAGGTATTTTTATTAACTTTTATTTGTATTTACTATTTACACCACCACTAAAATTAGAATAAAAGACTGCTACGACGAAGTCTATATAATAGCATTTGTTTGAGCAATAACAAACTCTTATTTGGTACTATTGATATAGTACATGTGAAAACAGGTATACATAGGTTACAAGGCGAAACTACGCAAAACTCAGCATTTACGTTGATTTCAGCCTTGAAACAATCAATGGTCTATAGTGAACCATCAATGATCAAGGCTCATTGAAGGTCCGCAGTAAGCAATCAAAGAAATCACTGAAAGTTAAAATCAAACAATCGACGAACTACAGGGAATCATCGATAATTCCTTGAACCATCGATGGTGTATAGTGAATAATCACAGGTTTTTACAAACTCATAATTAGATCATTGATGATCTGCATGCAACCATCGATGGTGCTCAAGGAATCACCGATGGTTGGGATTGCTCATCGATGGTAACAATGTGTTTTGGCAGAATTCAATAGTTAATCACAATTATTCGTTGATCCCTTTCATATCCAACTTCTACTATGAGTTCAATTTATCTTTCACTATTTATCAAAGGCAATATAAGATAGGAAGAAATCACATTTTGGAGAGGCTCTATGCTTTGAAAAAAGAAGAGCTTTTTTAGATACTAAAAGAGAGTTTATTTTAGGGTTTGTGAAGAAAATTCGATTTGTGATTCGAAACCCTGGAGCCTCGACAAACTCTTTCTTGTCGCATTCAGCATCTTTGGATCGTATCAATGAGAAGATTTGCCCTTAGATTCAAGATCATCACTGTTTTCTCATCAAGCTTCTCTTTAATCTTTTGAAGAATGGTTTGCTTAGAAAAGAGATGTAATATCTTTTCAATTTGTACTTAAACTATTTTGGTAGTTTGTGTTTCATTTTATTTTTACTGTGTACTCAAGCCGGTGATAATTGAGTGTTAGGACTATTTAGGGCTAGGTGTTACTCATCTGTGAGGAGCTAGGTTAGACGACTAGTTTTGGATAGATTTTAAGGTGCGGTCTTCATAAGCCTACTAAATCAAGTTGTGATTCAGATGAACTCTGATCATAATGAGAATGCCCCTTCGTGAGAAGGAAGTGTGGACGTAGAATTGTTATCCGAACCACTAAAAAAATCTTGTGCGTTTCTTGGTTTATTTTTGGTTTGGTTGTTCGCTTTTATTTTTCTATATATCCTCTGCATATTTTGTGTTTTTAGCAAAAAAAAATCTAGTAAACGTATTCACACCCCTTCCCTCCCCAACCCCACCCTCTAGCCTTGCATCTCAGATCTAACAAGTAGTATCAAAGCCTTGTTACTCATCTTTAGGATTCAACACTGTTGATGCTATGGATCACATAGTCAATTGATCAGATGTTGAAATGTGATTAGTGATCGCTAACTCCTCCTAATGTCCAGTTCTGATTGTTCCCTTGTGGGAGTTGCACATGTAACAAATCGTGAGAGGTTGGGGTTGGGTCCCCTAGTGGTTCCTCTGATAATCAAATTAGCTGATAATTTTGAGTGGAGAAATAAATATATCGGTTTAGGGTTTTTTGTGGACCGAGAATAGCTCAGAAATTGCTTACCTTATATTAAAAACAGTCCCCCTATTTATAGTATTAATAGAGGGGTAGTTTGGTAACTTAGGCTGAGTGAAAGTAGGCAGCTGAGTCAACTAGGCTTTACAGGTGTCGGCTGTTGAGTGGCTAGGAGGTCGTTTCAGCGTTAATGTGAAATGACAGAAGGCATGTGGACTGACGTGTCTTAAAGATCTACGAGTACGGAGAATTGGGGCTCTGATCTCGCATTCAATGCGATGGCAACCTATTACGAGTGAGGGGCTCGAGGAATGCCGTCGTCTTCCTATCCTAGGTGGAATGTCGGCATGTTCCACATTTCGTGTCCGCTTCGTAAGATGTCGACTGACTCACTATCTGGGTCATCAGCCTGGTCCACTCGGCGTGGAGTCAACCGACTAGTACCGCCTTTTAAGTCGGTCACGCAAGATGTCGGCTCCTTGAATCGTCTGAGTTATGTGTTCGGTTTGTCTCGACCGCTGTGATCTTGACAAAATTCCTCTGCCTCTCCAATTATTCTGGTTAACTTCTTTTCTGACGATCTCTTTAAACTGCAACAATGTATCCTTCTTGTCTTAACGGTAGGCAAGAACTTTTGTTGGAGGTCTACTCGAAGGTGACCCTGACGCAATTGAAGACTCTTCATGACAAGTATGACATCCTCAGGCCTACAAGTTGACGGTGCCGACGAGGTCTCAGGCAATCTACGATCATCCCGAGGGGATGAATCCATTATACGTCCATCATATGGAGTACGGCTTGTTCCTGCCGTGGCATCCCTTCATCGACCACGCCTGCTCGGGCCTAGGGATCTCGCCAATGCAACTGAAGCTGAACGCCATCACGGCTCTAGTGGGCTCTGTGGTTATCTGCCATTCGCTGGGGATTCAACCATCTCTGAGTGTGCTAGGACACATGATTAGTGTCTAATCATACTAGAGAGAGGCTCACTATCACTTCTAAGCAGTGGGTCGATTCAAGCTAGTTCTCGACCTTCCAGACTCGAACAAAGCTTGGAAGGAGAAGTTTGTCTAGGTCGAAGGTGTTGACTTGGAGCTGGACTGCTTGAGCTGGACAGAGGTGATAAAGGGAGCGCTCGTACCAAAGGAGTTGTTGTCTGATGAGAAGGACGCTTTGGAGTGGATCAAGTCACTCGCTGGTTCCCACAAGATGGAACACCTGTTCGACCAGTCGGTCTTGCTAGTGGCTAGGGTTTCTGTCATGACTCTTATGGCCAGGGATGAGGAGAGGACAAATAGGTTGATCCTCGGCTTAGGCGAGAGCACAGAGAGGCTGAGCGTTGCACTTCCTGAGCCCCAGGGGGATGCGCTGACGAGGCCAACCAAGCATCCTCGCCAAGGTCTGGCACTTGAAGAGGTAGCGGCGGCTTGACCTCAACCAGATCTAGTCACGACAGAGTTAGAAGGGCCGACATCTCTGGCTGCTCAAGCTAAAAAGTGGAAGAGACTTCGAAAGGTAGCCAGCTAAGGGCCAGGGAGAGCTGTCGAGACACCAGAGACCGAGATCATTCATTTGGATGGGGGGTCGTCTGAGCCAGAGGGAGGGGTAGCACCTCAGTCCACCACAACCGAAGCTGAGGTCCCTGCTAGAGACATCCCGGGGGAGACAAGTGCTCTAGCAATGGGGGCGAGGGCTTCGGTCCCTGCTGAACTGACTCGTCTAGTGGGAAAGAGTCGGTCACTGAGGGTGAGCTTGCCACTGACGATTGGGATTGGTCATTTCCTCATCACGTCGATGAGATCGATGCTCCAACTTGGGACAGGTTGAGGACGCCCATGATAGGGTCTGCCGAGACCGGTCCTCGACATGAGAGGGAGCTGATCGAGGAGAGTAGGCATGAGCCAGCACACCATCTTAACAAGAGGTCTTCAACCCTCGAATCTCACATTGCTCAGTCGAAGGCAGTCGAGTAGTTCTGGCTTTGTCGTGACAGGGAGATCTTAGAGGAAGTTCCCGATGTGGGCCTCCATCTAATCCTCCAAAGTTACTTGGTGCGCGGGTCTCTCGTGAAGCAAGAAATATTCAATCGCATGGAGCATGTTCAAGAGGTCTACATCAAGCTTCAGGCCATTGCTCGAAGCCCAGAAGCTGAGGTGTCGCCCGACCTCGAGCAGGCTCTCAAGGAGTTGTCAGCTAAAGAGGCTGAGATAAACGATTGGCGCCACGAGATGGAAGTGAAGGAGAAGATGTTGGGGGATCTAAAAGCCTCTGACACCTAGAAGTCTATTGAGATCAACGGCTCAAGCGTGAGCTTCATGAGAGCTAGAAGAAGGCGAGGCAGTCAGCTAAGGAACTCACACATGCTCTAGCAGAGAAGGACCGCGCTCTAGCGCAAGTCACGATCTAGAGCCATGATACTCGGCACACCAAAGACATGCTAGAGGAGGAGCAAATGGCTCAAAACAGACTTAGGTAGGAGGGTACTCATCATAAGAAATCTCTGGTCTTGGCCCAGAGTCAGATCACCTTCTTAGAGTCTGAGATCTATCAACCTGAGGTCATCGAGGAGTATTGCCAAGGCATAGTTGAGAAGGCAGAGGTGGCCCTCGCCTGTAAGGCTGGGTATGATTACCTAGAGGCGTAGCTCCCGGCCGAGATGAGAAGCACTCTTGGCTATTTCCACTATCCTCCAAACGTTGCCAACTGTTTGGAGGCCCTTGAGGACATAGAGCTGGGATGAGGAGAAGACGCAGTCGATGCGGTGGATGAGGATGACAATGATGATGACGAAACAACCAAGGCTCCCGCCGAGAGGACCGAGGAATGTGTCGAGGACTCTTTTGGCTGAAAGGATGAAGGGGCCAAGTTGGGCTCCCAGTAGACTCCTCCTCCTCCTGCGCCTACTAGCGCTCTTCCTCTGACCCCTGGAGCGGGCATGGACCTCTCGCCCTCCCCTTAGCTATAGCTTCACGCTTTTGTATCTTTAAACAGTTTGTAAATGTAAACTTGTAAATATTTTAAAGATAAATAAAATGATATTTTTGTTCATCTAATTCTCTTTTGGTTTGACGTCTGTTCAAGTTTTATGGCTTGAATCGAATCATTTGTAAGTCGATCCGCTAGTCAAATTGCTTCATAAAATGTTCTGTGTTAGGTGGATGATATGCATCTTGGATTTAAGTAAAAACTAAGGCCTTATACTTATTCATTTTTTACAAGCATGACGAGTCTTTACTTGGAGTTGACCAAGTCGGTGGTTCCTCCATAGCGGAAGACCAGTGTAGAGTCGGCCAACTTGGGTCGCCCCATGGTTGATGTTTCTACTTATCAAGGATAAACACTTTGTTATTCAAGTCAATTAGTTCGAAGGTCGACTAATCACCGCGTCTTAAGTCGGTAATGCAAGTAGTCTATAGGCCAATCCATTTAGTTCAATGGGTCGAGTCTACTGGACTTTGTATAGTCGTCGGTTTGTGGATCACGAGGCATTTTCGGTGTCACTGATAGTTCGCTATTTGAAAAGATGTTATGATGTCATAAGTCCATGCGGTGCTATCACTTTGGATTTCAAGCGAAGTGGTTGCGGAGTAAAGAGGGCAGCGCTTTGTTTTTGTGACGCACCTTCAATTATCAAGATAAATCTAATCCGTTCGCGCATGATTAGGTCGCCTGTCCTGATCTTGCCATGCGTCGTTGCTAGAGTATATATATATATATATCGCTTTGGTGTTAAAGAGGGGCTTTTCTTCACAAACTTCTACCCTAGCTCTTTATCCACAAATTCCTCATCTATTCTCTTATTCTAATCTGCAAAGACATCCATGGCTACTACGGCTTTCGCCGCCAGACACAGCGAGGCAAGGATCGATCTCTTGAGGGCGATTAGGATGAATATCTGCGCCCAAGAGACCGAGAGGTACTATGAACTCTACGATCTCCCTTGATCCATCACCCTGTCAGTGCTGAACAGCGACGAGGCCATGTACGATCATGGCCCAAATAGGTCTCCGTTGTATATAAGCCATCTAGAGAATGGACTCCGATTGCCGCTCCACCCATTCATCAAGGAGGTTTACGGCACTTTGGGGGTGTCTCCCTCTCAGTTCACCCCCAACGCTATCACCGTCCTCGTGGGGTTCCTGGTGATCTGCTACCGAGTTAGCATCAAGCCCAATCTGTGCTTGTTCGGCAACCCATCATTATTAAGATGACGAAAAAGGACGCCCACTCCTTCTTTCATTACAACGCTAGCTGCAAGTTGGTGTCAAATGCTCTAGAGTCGAACAGGGACTGGTTTCGTCTAGGCCATAGGTGCTGACTCAATCATGGCTTGCCCCACTTGGCCAGAGATCAAGAAGGAGGCACTAAAGCCTTGCATTCTTCTAGCCGAGGAGGGCCAATAGCTGGAGAAGATCCGCTTCTATGCTGGGTCAAAAGAGATGAGCAATCTCTTTGAGTTTGCTTCACTTCGAGCTGCTAGGATCTCTAGGGTTCCCTCAGTCGAGACAGATAAGGCGCAGGCGACTCTCCGTGCTCTTCCTCTGCATGCTACTTCAAAGAAGGGGGAGGTTTTGAGTTCGGGGATGCCAGCTTCAGTTCCTAAGTGCCAAAGCTAAGAGGTAGTCTGACCCCTAGCAAGCTGGCCAACATGCGGTCTAAGGAGGTAGAAATTGTAGCCAAATTGGCTGTACTGAGCTCCTCTATCAAGAGGGAGAAGTTAGATAGAAGAGGAGGAAATTAGACAGAGAACAAGGTCCCAGTGGGATAGCAGGGTCGGCATGAGTCGACTCTGTCGAGGGTTGTCAACCAGTCGCCCCTCTACCCAACTAGGCAGATGTCGTCATCATTGAAGAAACCTCCCCTCCTAGGTAGGTGAGGGGAGATCGAACAACTGGGCCTGCTGATCAAGTCGTTCAGGCTAAGGATATGCCCGCTCTGGCTCTTCTATCTGAGCTAGCTCGTGGGCAGGGCAAGTAGCCTACCGAGATGACCAGTGTTGCTGGAAAGGAGTCATCCTTTCCCTAGCCCACTACACATCAACAAGCCGCGGGCACAACAGCTCTGAGGCCAACTTCTGCTGGCCCTTCTGCCGCTGCATCTCTAAGCTTGGTGATGGCATGTGGGATGAGGTCAAGGCGGCGCTGATTGGGGATACCGGCAGTGGTGACTCACAGGGAGCAAGTTCCAGAGGGCGGCCTATTCGTTGCTCGAAGACCTGTCGACAATGAGAGCTCCGTTTTGGAGTCAGGCACAGCCCATATTGTGGCCATGGAGCAATTTCTCCTCCCTAGGGACGTGGAGATGTTGCACGCATTGCTAAGTGTGGGCTTGCACCTGGCCCTCAAGAGCTACTTGTTGTGAGGTGGCTTAATTGAGCATGAGCTATTCTCCCGACTCTCCTATGTGCATAAACTCCTCGCTGACTTTGAAAAGAAGCTAGCTGAGGAGAAGAAAGCTAGGGAGATGATCGAGAAAAGGATGGTGACATTGGAGGCCGAGTTGGGTCAAACTGGTGGCAAATGGTGTTGAGAGCTCGAGATGAAGGAGGACTTGATTAAGGTCAAGATGCACTGCGCCAAGAAGTCAGCTGCCATGGAAAAGCTTAAGGGGGAGATGGCCAATCTGAATGAGGGCGCCGACCTACTTGAAAAGGAGGTTGCTGAACAGGATGCCCGAATCAAGTATTTGGACAAGGAGGTCAACATGGAGAAGCGCCATCGGCTCGAGGCCTAGGAGCACGCTAGGTCAGAGCGGTTGGCGGTCGACCATGTGAAGCTTGACTTCAAGGAGGAGCGGGCAGCCCACAAAAAGACCCAGGCCCCCATCCAAGCTCTGGAAGCTCACGTCGATTCTTTGGATTCAGAGGCGTTCAAGATGAAGGTGATAGAAGAATATCGCCACAGCGCCCTACGCAAAGTTGAAGTGGCGCTGACCTGTAAAGCCGGCTTCGACTACCTTACCTCTATGCTTCCTTCCGGGTCTCGACCTCTCACTGACAACGACTACCCTCCTCAAGTCTCTATCTGACTTGATTTCTTAAGGGAGATCGAGATGGCTGGGGGGAGTCGTGTTAGGGGTGGACGAGGGAGAGGATAACCAGACAGGGAATGATCAAAAAGAAGCTCCTCCCACTGCTCTTCTCGCTACTCCACAAGCTCCAATCACTGGCGTAAGCACCGATCTGCTGAGTCCTATTTCTGACCCTAGTCTATGAGTGTAACACTTGTATCTCTTTCTTTTCTCATCGATTTTTTGTAAATGATGTAAATCTTTGAAGAAATGAATAAATATCTGAAGTTTTTGATATCTCTCTGTCCAATTGTTGTGAAACTTTGGTCTTGGTTGTTTTAGTTATTAAACTATGGTGTAAATTCTTGTGAAAGACTATTAATGGTGATGTGTTGGTTCTATATTGATGCAAGATAGGTGTATGTGATGAGTCGAACAACTCATCCGCACCTCTCTTAGTTAGCTATGTGCTTAGGAATGAATGACCAAGTCTTCTCGAATTCATGTTTGTCGAACTGTTGGGAAGATCTCGGCATCAATTAAAGTCGATCGACTGGACCTAAGGCATCAGCTTTGTCTGGGAAAATGACACCAAGGGCTTTTAAGTCAATGTCAACTGAAATATCATAGTGCCTTGGCTTCGCTCATGAAAATGACACCAAAGGGCTTCTGAGTCTATGTGATGACCATGTGGCCGGGTGCCTTGGTCTTAATGAGAGCAGTAAGATCTTTTGATTAAGGTCGATCGAGAGGTCTGTGCCTTGGTTTTACTCATGAAAATGATGCCAAGGGCTTGTTGGAATGACGACCATGTGGTCGGGTGCCTTGGTCTTAATGAGGTCGCCAAGGTCTTTTGATTAAGGTCGACCGAGAGGTCAGTGCCTTGGTTTTACTCATGAAAATGATGCCAAGGGCTTGTTGGAATGACGAGCATGTGGTTGGGTGCCTTGGTCTTAATGAAGGTGGCAAGGTCTTTTAATTAAGGTCGACCAAAAGGTCTGTGCCTTGGTTTTACTTATGAAAATGATGCCAAGGACTTGTTAGAATAACGACCATGTGGTTGGGTGCCTTGGTCTTCATGAGGGCACCAAGGTCTTTTTTGTGAGTCGTCTGCACAACATTTAGACAAGAATAAAATGTAATTGTTAGCTAGAATATCTTATAGTATAAACTATATTCAAATGCCATTTTATTGATAATATTTCCTAAGGTGCTCGATGTTCCAAGGATGCTGGGTCCTTCCGTTGTAACTTATTAGGCGATAGGTGTCAAGGTGCAACTCTTCGAGGATGGTGTAGGGTCCTTCCGAGGTGGCGGCTACCTTGCCACACCAGGAGTCTCTGTCGAAAATGGCTCTCTAGAGGACAAGATCACCTATGGCAAACCTTCAAGGTCGGATCTTGTTGTAGTAGTGTCGAGCGATGCGCTGCTGATTGATGACTTGGGATCGGAGGGCTTTCTCCCTGATCTCTTTGATGAGGTTGAGTTTGAGTCATAGCCCTTTTGCGTTCAGCCCTTCATCAAAATGTCACAGTCATATGGTAGGCATGCTGACTTCGACTGGGGCGACAGCTTCGGCTCCATAAGCTAGTTTGAAAGGGGTCTTGCTTGTTGAGTTCTTGTGGGTGGTGCGGTAAGACCATAGGATTCCTTGTAGTTCGTCGGCCTAACTCCCGGCTGCAGTGCCCACCTTCTTCTTAAGAGCTTGAAGGATGCATTTATTGGCGGCTTTTTGCTAGTCCATTGCTCTTTGGATGGGCCACCGAGGCAAATTTGAGCTGAATGTTCCATTCTTGATAGAAGTTCTGAAAACCTCTACTATCGAACTGGGTGCCGTTGTCAGTGATGAAGGAGAGGAGAACGTTGAATCGACATATGATGGATCTTCACACAAAATTAGTGATGTTGCTCTCGCCAATCTTGGCCAATGGCTCGGTTTCGATCCATTTGGTAAAGTAGTCAATGACTACAATTAGAAACCTCTGTTGTCCAGAGGCTATTGGGAGGGGTCCCAATAAGTCTAATCCCCATTGGGTGAATGGGATTGGGCTTAATATGGGGGTCAACTGGGTGACGGTGGCTCAAGAGATGCTCGAGAAGAGCTGGCTTTTTCTGTAGTGGGAAATGAGTCTCCTGGACTCAGCTAGGATGGTGCGCCAATAATACTCTTGGCGGACGACCTTCTGGGTGAGACTTTTGGCTCCTAGATGATTGTCGCACGTTCCTTCATGAATCTCCCTGAGGATGTAGTTAGCTTCTACCAGCCCCAGACATCGAAGATAGGGCCCCACTCTACTTCTGGAGTATGACATCCGATAGAGCTGATCATCGAGCATGAGTTAGCAAAGAGCATTCCTGCGCAAACTCCTGGCTTCCACACCATTTACTGGCAAAGTTCTGTCTATCAGATATTGAAGGATGGGATCCAATAAGGTTCTGCAACCATCTCAGCCTACATGATTGGCTTTGACATCTCTGCAATGCTAGGTGTAGACTGTCAAAATGTATTTTCACCTAGGTTGATGATTAACTTGGATCTAAGAAGTGAACGCCCATGGGCTAAACACTTCGAATGGGCTTAAAACAAAGCTCATAACAGATTATATTGAAGGTCACCCGAAGACCAGCGCCAACCCTGCCAAAGATCGGATTCTATGTTAAATCCGAGTTCACAAGCGAAGCTCACCAACTGAAGAGTTCCACCCATAACAGTAAAGTGGACCAAGTCTTCCACCTCTGAAGGACGTGCCCCCACATTCGAGTGACCCTTGCCTACGACCATAGCGAACTTCGCCTATGCCTCCTACACACTTCGCTAGAACCATGAAGTTCGACCAAATAGCCGTTTTAGAGCTATTTTTAGGGGATAACTACCCCCACTATCTTATGTTTTAGTGGCCAGGAACCCACATTCTAAAGAGGCCATTAACTCACTCTTTTAGCTGATAAAAGGAGAGGAGATCATTCATTCAAAAGATAATAGCGAGATACGCAAGTACATGCATGGAGAGAGCTAAGTGACAGATACACACATACAGAGGAGTTTCATAAAAAGAAGGCTGAGCTACCTTCCAAGTGGTTCAACCCTCATCAACAGCAAAAGATTCATGTGTCTCGATTTAGTTCATCAACGGAGTACAAGATCGACGCTCCACTGGCATACAGAAAAGAACCGCTAGGAAATACAAATTTTCCTTTGTTTCATTGTTGTCTCTCGATTGTAATCTGAGTTAATTACAATCTAAAATGACCCGAAATAGGATGGCCACTCTGCTGGGGACTTCTTTCTCTTCTGATGAGAAGATCGTGTCGCAAACTAATACTCAGGCCCTCGAGTCTTTTGCTGAAACTTTGGTCATCGAATTTGACCAAGCTAAGTTCGAGGAATCTATTTCCAAGAACGAAATTTCGACGACTACACGCAGTTGTCGAAGAATTCACCATAGAGCGAATATTAGGTCCGATGTGACCCCCGCGTATGTGAATACCACCCTCACTGAGGAAGGTTCGAGCTTAGTTAAAAGTCGAACGAACTTCGCCAAAGGCGGAGGAAGCTTGACTTTCGCCCCGAGCGAGGATCGAGATGTTAACATACCTGATCCCGGGCTTCAGATCTTATGACTCCCGCCCCGAGTGGAAATCAAGATGTTGACACATTTGATCTTGGACTCCAGCCATCAACTCCTCTAGGAGTTCAATTTAAAATATCTTGCGATGTTCGCTATGCTTTCTCATTAGAAGATAACAATGGGGGTAACCCCTCATCAAAATTCTCTCAGAGGAATAAAATCCCCACTAGCCAAGCATTTGGCCAATGTCGCCGTAAGCGACGTTCACATTCAACCAAAGCCAGCAAGGATGACATTAATGTTGATCTTCAAGAATTTATAACCCTGACAAGAGCTCGCCAATGTCAGCATTGTGTGACCCTCAGGGAAGTAGTCTCAGCAGTCCAAGAAGGCTGCCAATGTAAACGGTCGGTTTTCAATCGTCTCGGCCCACTTCTTGAGCCGTCAGAGGCTCGAACTAAGCAATGATTATGCCCCCGACGAAGAGTCTTCACTGTCAACATGGCAAGTGTAACTTCTGAAGATGACGAGGAAAACTCATATAGCTCTCCTGATCCAGCATATTCCCCTAGAATCAGGTCCATATTTCTAGAAGACGAGGGGGTGTTTTGCAACACCAGAAAAAGGTGGCGATTCCGTTCAACTACTATTTATTACAATCACCACAGTCTTTAAATCTACCCGCCACCAGTGGCGCCAACTCGGCCATAGCATCAAACCCAACCTCTAGTTCAAGTCAAGGCCAAAGATGGGAGGCAAATGCAACAGACTGAGACGATCTTCTAGCCCAAATGGCAATGCAGAAAAAAGAATCTGACGATCGGATTGAATGTCTAGAAAGAATGATTGAGCAACTCTTGGCTAACCCGCGTCCACAAGCAAGCTCCTTAGAAGGGAAAAGATTAATTGGTGAAAATCCTAATGAAGAAGATCAGGAATGTTAGAGTGACACAGATTCCAAACATGTAGCGTTAGAACAGACGATGCTCGCTAAACCAAGCAAAGAGACGAAAGCCTTGTAGGACATCCAGAAACAACTCAACACTCTTTCTCAACAGACAGAGCTTAAGAAAGCTGGGATTATTCGTCCATACCCCATCAAGTGGGATATGGTTCCTTATCCGATAAAATTCAACCCACCTACATTGCATGTATTTGATGGTAAAGGATCTCCAAATCAGCACATCTACTACTTCCACCAATAAACAGGGAGTGTAGTGGGTAACGACACCATAAAAGCACGTCTCTTTATTGGCACTCTTCAGGGGGTAGCCTTTGATTGGTTCTAGGACCTGCCCGAAGGATCAATCTGATCCTGGGCAGATTTGGAATCTAAGTTCCTTTCGCAGTTTAACGAAGAACAATCTGATGTCACCATGGCCATACTTCTTTTCGAAAAACAAAGCGGGAATGAGATGGTCCAAGAATACATCGAACAATATCGCAACTTGACATTACGATGTCGATGTTGAATTTGATATTCTCAAGTCATAGTTTTGATGATAACAATATGTGTGTATTGTGTATTCTAACTTGTTGATGC
>JBAKGM010000002.1:11591768-11608405 GCA_037177215.1 Asparagus racemosus | reverse complement strand
AGAGAGAGAGAGAGAGAGAGAGAGAGAGAGAGAGAGAGAGAGAGAGAGAGAGAATATGATAAAATCTTTGAAAAACGGTTGATTGAGAGAGATTTGAGGAAGGGAGATTGAGAGAGATTTGAGGAAGGGAGATCTGTGTATTTCTTACTTTTTTATCCTTTTTGTATTTAATAGAGTATAATCACACCCGTTGATTGATTAAAGATCTAAGGGTGGAGATTTGGTTTTTAATTCTCATATTTATAATGGGTTCTCATTTGAACCGGCTCCTATATCTATAAACACACACACACACACACACACACACACACACACACACACACACACACACACATATAGCTTTTTAAAATATTACAACAATTAAAATATATTATTTAAAATATTGCTTTAGGTTTTTAAATTATTACAGTTAACAAAGTAATTTTTTATATAAAAATTCTTTTTTTAAAATATTATAGCAATTATAATTTATTTTTGATAATATATTTTCTATTTTTTAAAATATTAAATCATTTTAAAAATTTTAAAAATATTTTAATTTGTGTCGTATTTTTATTAATTTTAATTTGTTATCAAAAAATATTAATTTTCAGAAACTTTAGTTTCAATTCCAATCTAATAATAACAATTTTAATTTTTTTCATTTTTATATAATTGGAAATTTTTATTTTACTAATTTCTAATATTAATTACAACTTTATTTCTAAATCAAATTCAAGCTACCAAATTTATGTGCAATAAATTCATATTTTAAGTAGATTATGTTCCTATTTTAAGTAGATTAATTTAAATTGTTTCATTTTTAATTTTTAAATAGTTCTGAAATTTTCATTTTTTCAAATATTTTTTGTTTTGGAATTTGAAATTTGAAATTTTCAGTCATGGTTTTTTAATTTTGAAATCTATCATATTAATTTGGATTTATGATTTATTATTTATAAATAATTTTGAAAATTTATTTCATTTGAAATTTTTTAGTTTTGCAATTCCAAATTTTAATTTAAATTTTGAATTATTAAGATAGCTGTGAAAATTAATTTTTATACTAAATTTTAATACTAATTATGAAATTGAAAATTATCAAAATTTGAAAATTTTCAAATTACCATATATATGTTACCAAGTTCAAGTTATAAAATTTATGTATAATAGATTCATAATTTAAGAAATTTAATGGAAAAATATCTAACTTTTATTTAATTGCCAAATTTAGATCGATATATTCTAATATTTCAACTTATTTAGAATTTAATAGCATTTTTGAAAAAATATCTAACTTTAATTAATTTAAATTTTCTATTTTTTTTAAATATTCGAAAATTTATTTTTGTTCATGGTTTTTTAATTTCAAAGTTTGTGGCATTAATTTAAATTTATTTTTTTATTTTTAAATAATTAAAAAATATAGTTTTTCTAAATTATTTAGTTTTTGAATTTCAAATTTTTAATTAGAATTTTGTATTTTTTAGATAGTTGTAAAAATTCATTTTATACCAAATTTAATTCTAATTATGAAACTAAAAAATACCAAATTTTGATAAAATTTCAAATTACCAATTATATGTTACCAAATTTATATAAAATAGAATCATAATTTAGGTAAATTAATGGAAATATATCTAATTTTACATAAATTGCCAAATTTAGATTGTATTTCCATTTTTCCACTTATTTTCAATTTAATAGTATTTTTAAATAAATAAATTTCGAAATTATTTAAATGTAGTAATTATGAGATTAATGAATACCAAAATTAATTTGAATTTTCTCTTTTTTAACTTTTAAGTAATTACTAAAATTAACTTTTATTCTTAGAATTTTATTTTTTTGAAATTAGTTAGTTCTGGCATTTAAAATTTTAATTTTTTAAGATAGTTATGAAAGTTTATTATTATACCAATTTTAATATTGTTTATATGGAAAATATAATGATTTTCTTTTCAAATTTCTTGAATTCCAAATTAAAGGTATTCTAAATAACCAACGTAGGTTACTTAAATTTACTTCTTTACTATATATTTATAAAAGTAAAATTCTATTATTATTTATTTACTAATTTACTAAAAGTTTTATGTTATATTAATATTTTTTTGAAATTTTTGTAAAATTTATACATACAATCATTTGTTATTTGGCAATATGATCTATATACCTGAACGTTAGAATTTTTATTATATTATAATTTGTTTTTAAAGCATTATATTTTAGATAATGAAAAATATGATTCAAAATTAACTATTATTTTTTGAAATTAAGTAATGAATATATTAATTTTTAAAATAAACTATGCATTTAATGTTTATTATCTTCCTAATAATTTGATTATTTAATATAATATTATGAAGATAAAATTATATGATTTCTTATTTATTTACTCATTTATTTAATGTTTTATGAAACAGTAATTTACACAATTTAAAATTAACTATTTTTTATGAATTTCTTATTTATTCAGTTATCTAAAATACCATTATGAAACTAAAATAAAGTATTTACTTACTGTTTTAATATATTAGTATTTATTTACTGATTTAATATATTATTATAAAATTGAATTTTAGAGGTTTAAATTTAACTATTTATTTACTAATTTCTCATAGTAATATTTATTTAATTGTGTTAACTTATTATGTAAAATATATGTTGATTAGATTTTATAGAAAATAATTATATATAATATGACAGATAATTATGGTAAACTAAAGTCATAGTTATTTTATATTTTCAAATTGTTAAAATTAGTATTTAAACCACATTTCAATAAATTATTTTTACATTAAATGAAATTATATTAAATGAAACTTATAATAATTGAAAACTATTTTGAATTTTATGTTTTTATTTTTAAATAGTTTTAAAATTTTATTTTTATTCGTGGTTTTTTAATTTCAAATTTTGTGGTATTAATTTGAATTTACAATTTTTTTATTTTAATAATTCTAAAAATTTCTTTTTTTTTGAAATTATTTAGTCTTCGAATTTCAATTTTTATTTTGAATTTTTTACTTCTTAGATAGTTGTGAAAGTTTAATTTATACCAAATTTAATACTAATTACGAAATTGAAAATACCAAAATATGAAAAAATTTCCAATTATCATATATGTTGATGTACGTAATCAAACAGTCACTAACCTCTGTGCGAGTTTAGCTTTTAAGAGAATAGAGTCCGCCTTCTCTCCTAATGCCCGGCGACGTTGCTCCAGTCAGGGGGTTCGCCTACGAGAGAGTACCTATGGAAAGGGAGGAGTTGGGATCTCCGGTGGTCCCTCCGATGGTCAAGGCGGTAAAGGAAGAAGAAAAATGAGTAGGTAGAATTTCATGGAGATGAGATCACTTACTTGGTTCACTGTTCTTACTACTATTTATACATAAGGTTTGGAGAGCATTCTTGTCTTTCGAGAGATAGCTACAGAGTCAGCCCTCTCCTCCACATGTCGGGAGACGATTGGGCCATCTCCTGTATGTGCCGGCCACAATAGCATGTCTCTATCATAGTAGCATGCCTTTACAGGTGTCAAACTGTGAGCGAACCGAGAGTTGGCATTGTTTATTCGCCATTAATAGGATGGGATTGGCGGCGCCTGCAGTAGCATGTGTCTGAGGTAGCTTAAATACAGTGAAGGATGGAGGAGTAAAGGGGGCAGTCAGCACATTTAATGCGATAGTGATGTGTTGTCTGGCGTGGACTTCATATCGCCATCGTTTAGATGGGGGGACCACGAGCGACGAGAGGGGGGAGTCGAGGTCGAGTGGCTGACTTGAATCGCCTCTCGAGTCGCTCAAGAGAGCGTTTGGCTGAAGGGGACGATTAGCACCGTCTTTCGCGTCGTTCCTGAGAGAGAAGCGACGAAGAGGGGCTAACGGTCTGGTGCTTTGGGCCTTTGGGGGGATGGATAGTGCCGGACGACTCTAAGGTGAATAGCCGGTCGAGCGGACGACCATCACCACCTTTCCCGTCGTCCAAGGATTGCTAGAGTGAATGGTTGGCTGAGTGGACGACCATCACCACCTTTCGCGTCATCCAAGGATTGCTAGAGTGAATGGTGGGCCGAGTGAACGACTATCACCACCTTTCACATCGTCCAATGACCTCTAGGGTGAAGAGTTGGCCGAGTGGACGACCATCACTGCCTTTCCCGTCGTCCAAGGACGTCTAGGGCGAAGGGTTGGCCGAGTGGGCGACCATCACCGCCTTTCGCGTCGTTCAAGGACCCCTAGGATGATGAATGGTTGGCCGTTTTGCAGGCCGGACATGGGGGTTTGTGCTGCCTTAAGTTAGCGAGGGAACGTGTTCATCCAAGCTAATGCTCTATTTCCCTTTTTAATCACTTGTTAGTGGTTATGACCATAACAATATATATGTTAGCAAATTTATATATAATAGATTCATAATTTGAGTATATTATTGAAAAAATATCTAACATTGATTAAATTGCCAAATTTAGATCGTATTCCCATTTTTCAACTTATTTTGAATTTAATAAAATTTTTGAAATAAAAAATTTTAATTTATTTAAAAAAAAGTAAATATGAGATTAGTGAATAACTAAATTAATTTTGAATTTTCTTTTTTATTTATAAATACTTCTAAAAATTAATTTTTATTCTTTCTTTTTTTATTTTTTAAAATTATTTAGTTCTAGAATATCAAATTTTAATTTGATTTTTGTTTTTTTGAAGATAGTTATGAAAATTTATTTTTATACCAAATTTAATACTAAATTATAAGTATAAGTTACTTAAATTATGTATATTTTTTATATGTAAATATCATGATTTTCTTTATTTTTTAAATTTCTTGAATTCCAAATGAAGAGTATTCTGAATAACCAATGTACGTTAATTAAATATATGGTGATTAGATTTTATAGAAAATAAGTACATATAATAAGGTGGATAATTATGGTAAAATTAAGTCAATAGTTATTTTATATTTTCTAATTGTTAAAATTAGTATTTAAACCATATTTCAATAAATTAGGTTTACATTAAAAAATATATTAAATGAAACTTATAATAATTGAAAACTATTTTGAATTTTTTATTTTTTATTTTTAAATAGTTCTAAAATTTTATTTTTTTCATGGTTTTTTAATTTTCAAATTTTTTGGTATTAATTTGAATTTACTATTTTTAATTTTTAAATAATTCTAAAAATTTCTTTTTTTTGAAATTATTTAATCTTCTATAATTTGAATTTTGTATTTTTTAGATAGTTGTGAAAGTTTATTTTTTTACCAACTTTACTACTAATTTTGAATTAAAAAATACCAAAATTTGAAAACTTTTTCAAATTATTATATAGATGTTACCAAATTTATATATAATAGATTCATAATTTGAGTAAATTATTTGAAAAATATCTAATTTTTAATTAAATTGCTAAATTTAGATCGTATTACCATTTTTCAACTTATTTCAAATTTAATAGAGTTTTTGAAATAAATAAATTTCAATATTATTAAATAATAGTAATTATGAGATAAGTGAATACCTAAATTAGTTTTGAATTTTCTGTTGTTTATTTTTAAATACTTCTAAAAATTAATTTTATTCTTGGGTTTTTTTTTGAAATTTTTTTGTTCTGAAATATCAAATTTAAATTTGAATTTTATTTTTTTAAATGGTTATGAAATTTTATTTTTTACAAAATTTAATACTAAAATTATGTGTATTTTTTATATGCAAATATTATGATTTTCTTGATTTTCAAAATTTCTTGAATTCCAAATGATAAGTATTCTGATTAAGCAATGTAGGTTACTTAAATTTCCATATCTAATTTATAATTGTTAAACTTAAATTATATTATTATTTATTTACTAATTTACTAAAAACTTTCTATTACATTAATATTTTTTGAAATTTTTATAGAATTTATATATATGATTATTTGTTAGTTAGCAACATGCCCTATATACATAAAGGTTAAAATTTTTATTTTTTTATTATTTGTCTTTAAAGCATAATATTTTTTATAATAAAGAATATGATTAGAAATTAACTATTATTAGTAAAACAATATAATTAATATTTTTAAAATAAAATATTACTTTTCAAAATTAACTATGTGTTTAATATTTATTATCTTCTCAATGATTTGATAATTTAATATAATATTATGAAAATAAAATTATTTTATTTATTATTTATTTACTAATTTATATAATATTTTATGGCATTATAATTTACAGGATTTATGTTTAACTTTTTTCCCTTAAAAACTCAAATTTCCCATAAGAAACTTTTAATTTAAATTTGACAAATTTTATTTTTTTAATATTTGTCAAATATTTTACAGAAATGAATAGAGAATCGGCTCTTTCAACTTTTAAGAAGAGGATTAGAATGGGAAAAAATAATTAGAAAATATTATAGTTTTTTTATTTTTTGTTTATTATATCCTATGACTGGTTGATTGATTGAGAACTTTTTTTGGTGATGCATCATTTTGTGAATAATATTTTTTGAGCATTAAACTATCTTATATCTTAATTAGAAATTACCTTCATTTTATTCATTTATTATGAAAAATAGTTTAAATAATCTTAATTTTAATTATAGATTTATATAAGTAGTATAATATTATTAATTTCAGGCGGATACATGTTATCTAGCGTCAATGGGGTGGATGAGAGTGGGGTTCACGTGTTTCGAAGGGGGTTGAGTCGTTAGATCTTTAAAATTATATTCGGATAAGAATGATATTCGGATAAGAGTGATTGAAATGCGAGAAAATATAAATGAATTGTGATAAGACCGTGCTTAGCACGGTCTAAAAGACTAGTGTGAAGAAAAGAGAAAGAATACTCTCTAATTGGAGCCCCAAAAACAAACCCAACCCTACTCTGCTTTAAACCATAACAAATCTCACGCGCTAAATGGTAGAATTTTTGTGCATATTTCTCCCCAAAGACATACGGGAGTTCGAATCCATTGTCTAAGGTTCAAATAAAAAATATTCCTACTGGGAACTTGATGAAATACCGTTAAAAAAACATGACTTTAGTGAAAAACTGTAATGCAAGTAATCTTCCTTCCAAAGATAAGCCGAGCACACTTAAACTAACAAGATTGATTGTCTATGCCAAAACCAATATTACTTTGAGCACAACAGCTTTACCTAAACAAGCAGATGCCCATTCTTGAGGACCGTCAATTTCACAAAAGATAGAGCACCGAAGAAAACAGGGCAACCATAGGAGGAGGAATCACAACATTAGTAGGATGGAAGCATGCATCACTCTCAGATATCATCTTAAAGCCTTTTTTCTGTATCGACACAGTAAACTTTTGAGGAGAATTGAGGGTAATAGCTTTGCACTCTACAACCAGCTCCATTCTTTATTCATAACCATTCTTGCAATGTATCCGAGCAAAAGAACACAAGTAATACAAGATTGCACAATAAAGGAGATTTCTACCCAATTTCAAGCATACAAGCCCCACTTCAACCAGCAAACTCACTGTTGAAGACTGTCAATCTTACAGAACACTGATAGCACTGAGGAACACATGGAAAAAAAACAGGAAAAAAGAAACACTACGTTCTCCTGTGATCAAGTCTCTCACTTCACAATGCAGATCTTAATAACAGAGGCAGCACCAATCCGATGCAGGGCAACCACCGCATCACCCACCTTAACCAGCTTCTTATCCACAGCCGACCTGAGCGCGGCCTGCAATATCACCTCCGTCGACTCCGAATCCGTCGCCTTTGCCGACCCCTCCGCCAACAATGGTATTAACCCTCTATAAACCAAACTCTGCCTCGCAGGCGTCTCATCACTCACCATCCACTCAAAAAAATCCGTCGTCATCACCGGCACCACCACTGACATAACCGGCACTGCCGGCCGATACTTAGCTACTAATTTTGCTGTCGTCCCTCCACGAGTCAACACCACGATCATCATCGCCTTCGCTTTATTTGCCATCCTCACCGCCGAGGAAGCCAAACTCTCTAGCGGGCTCATTGGGAGCGGAGTCGATCTTATTCTGTCTTTGAAGATGGCGGCGTAGTCAAGGGATGACTCAGCTTGGAGGCAGATGCGGGCCATGATTTTGACGGCAAGCTCAGGGTAGGCGCCAGCGGCGCTCTCGCCACTGAGCATGACACAGTCGGTACCGTCGATGACAGCGTTTGCTACGTCGGTAGCCTCAGCTCGGGTCGGGCGAGGGGATTTGATCATGGATTCAAGCATTTGAGTGGCAGTAACAACGGGTTTGCCTGCAAGGTTGCATTTGTAGATCATCATCTTTTGGGCAAGAAAGATTTTTTCGACTGGAATTTCCATGCCGAGATCGCCACGAGCTACCATGAAGGAGTCGGTTTCTTTTAGGATTTCATCGAAGTTTATAACACCCTCTTGGTTCTCAACCTATAAAGAAATGGAAAATAGAACAAATTTCAACATGTATTCTTTGAAAATCAGTTGCCTTTCATATTTTTCACTCTGAGATTGCTTCTGCACATCTTGTAACTAAATTCCAGTGACTACGTCGAAGCTTAATTCAAATGCCTATAAGTCTTCATAAACGTAAGAATTATATTGTGAGAGGTTGAAGTTGGTCTGCATGCTCTTCTCTACCATTGTTAGGAGGAAGAAAAATCTCAAGTTGAGGCATTGATAAAAATATTTGTTGGGGGTGAAAAATCTGAATATTTATTTGGGTAAGGGGATGAAGAAAGTTTTGCTTTTCTTTTGCACACCATACATCCATCCACTTAATTTCTATCTAAAATCTGACAGATTTATTACACCTTCTCTTAGGCTTGGTTTGGTAGGATGTATATGGAGGGAAAGTAAAGTGAGGTAATGTTCAATGAGGTATAAGGAGGGATATACCTTTTGTAGTTCTTATTTAGTTGGAGAGGGAGTAAAAGGAGGTAAATGCATCTTTAGTTCATTTTACATTTCTCTCTCCTTACACTCGTGTCCCACCAAATTGGAGGGATTTTCTCTCTCTTCACTTTCTGGTTCATTTTGCATCTTCTCTCTTTAACTTACTTTATTCTACTTCACCTTACTCTATAAAAACTCCCTACCAAAGAAGATTTTTAATTTTATCCCTCCCCTTACTCTACCTCCCCTCCTACCAACCCAAGCCTTAAAGTATGTTCACTACTCTTTGTGATGTTCAATTTTCAAAGAACTTTCAATGTCCACACAGTTTCAAGTTCTCACAGGATATGATTCTAATTTCTGATGGAGAAAGGTATGACTTTCTGGTGCATTCAAAGGAACACTTCGACATTTCGTAAGACTTAACGGAGGTTATGAAGAGCTGGAAAATCAGAGAGCTCTTGCAACAACCATGCATGATGAAGAGAGATTTATTTCATCGTGTTAGTTTTCATGGTTGGTTTACATGTTCAATATATAACCACACAGACACAGTCAAAAGTTCTTAAATAAGGTAGATGTATGTATTGTTATCGACCAAATAAGGTCTATCTCTATCAAGAAGAATAAGCAGTCAAAAAGCAAAGCAGCAGCTGCTGTTAACTTTATCCCTTTATTACTGGTTTGAACTCACCAAGCGTGTCAAAGTCCTCGCGGTTAAATTTTTGACCGAAAAGTTCAAATCATAATATGAACAATTCTCAAATTTCACAAATATATAATTTGAAAATTGCTGCAGCAAAGCAATGAATTTAATATGATTCAGTTTGTTGAAGCTTCATTGGCAAATAATTTAGAATTTCATCACATTTGTAATTAGGGATGTACAGGCCTGCTACGTTATGTTTGCAAGACATTTATCATTTAAATAAAACATCAAGTTATTCCAGCATAATTTTGGAATTGCTACATAATAGTATTTTCTATTAGCATCAGATTTGAAACATCTGTTTTCATAACTCAAATGTCTTAAAAATAAAAATAAATAGATCATTATATTCCCAGTTTGATAACACTAACCTGACATCAAAAGCAAAATTCAAAGTACTAACAATGACTATAATGCAATACAACCTTTCGAAAAACCGTGCACAAAGTTAAGAATATGCATGTCAAATTTTGAAATCCACAGCAGTATAACTGAAAATAATGATTTTAGAGAATAAGAACGAAAAATCAAAATTATGAAACAAGAACGAAAACTTGAATGTACCTTTGACATCAGTTGTATTCGTTTCGCATGAGATCCAAGAACCTTTCGCACATTAACAAGATCAGACCCTTTCCGAACAAATGACAGAGCAATCATATCAATATTGTTCGGAACCCCCCATTGCAAGATGTCTTCTTTATCCTTATCAGTAAGTGTTGGGAGATCCACTACGACTCCTGGAAGGTTGACATTCTTCCTCTCACCCAATAGTGAAGTGTTCTGGCAGCGGCACCTCACAGTTCCAGCGCTTGGATCACAAGAGAGCACAGTCAGGGTTATGGTACCATCAGCACACAATATAGTGTTCCCAGGTTTCAGATGGACCGGAAGTTTCTCGTAGCTCATTGCGATCATGTCCTCATCACCCTTGATGTTATAATCAGTGCTGATAGTAATTTCTTGACCCTTTTTAAGGTGGATGGGTTTTCCATCCTTTAGGAATCCAGTACGGATTTCAGGTCCCTGCAACAACACTAAGTCTGTATAACAGGAATACGCAGGTTGAAATATATGGTTTTAAGTCCAACAAGAAGATAATCAACAGCATGTAAGGTTGAGTTGCCTTCAGAAAATGGCTCAAAATGCGAAGAATATATAGTTTGTAGAAATTAAAACAATACCATCTTTTAGATGAACTTTAGTTCAACCTTTCATATATTTGTAAAAGACTTTTCTTATTGGTCTGTGACAAACATCAAGTTATGCAGACAATTTCATTGGCACTAATCATGAGGGATGAGGAAAACTGCAAAGGGAGAGGGAGGAATCCTGAAGAAATAAGAGGAAAGCCCTGAAATTGAAGGAACTAAGAAAGCTCCATGAAAGGAAAATAACTCCAATAAAGGGAGAACTTATTATGTCAGCAATCTTAAGTAGTTCTCGTGTTATGGGAATGGATCAAGAAGGGCCTACACAAGATACTATTAGCCTCTATGCATCCTGGGCTGCAGGCCTGCAGTATTGTCCCTTGTATTTTAATTCAAAAAGTCCCAAGCTTTTGCAGGTTGGGATATTCAAACTAGACCTCCGACAAGAGAAAATGAGATTCAGCCTAAGTTAGAACTCTTGATTCTAGACTGACTGATAAGGTCCCTACATTCTAAATCTGATTTGCGAAAAAAAGAATGGTCAAAACCCCAGTGATTCACACGCTGGAATCTAGATTTGGCTGTGGAGTAGGGAGATTCGCAGGAAAATGCTATCAACAACAGAAGTAACATATGCAGATGATAATCAGTTAGCACGTCAACCGAAAACAAAACAAGATTTGTTAGTTTTGAAATGTTTAAAATTAAAGGTTAGTAGAAACTGTCGATGGCTTATGAAGGTGGTACAAAATACTAAAATTCAACTTATAAATCCTGGTTTTTGTTGTTAATTTACTAATGATTAATCTCATGGTTTACTGCATTTATCTGAATATTCGACAAGTGACAAAACTCTTTCTTTTGCCTTCCCCTATGTCGATAAGAGGTAACTCATGTCCACATTTTTAGCAAATACTAGTTTTGGGAGGAAAGAAAGCCAACCATCACTTGCTTATCTCAGCTCAGCTCCTCTCTACGTCGGTTCCTTTATCAACAGTTGTTTCACATATTACGAATATCTCTTGGAACATGAATGGATCAGATTCAGAGAAAACTTGACATTTCCATATTGGCATTTGCTTTGTTGTAGCAAATACATATACTCGATATGGATATTTCATGAATTAAACTCAGTATCCATTTTGATAAAACCTACTTAGGGCAACGTTAGGGTTTGGAAAGGCCCATCATAGAAGATGGACAAGACTAATCTACTTGAACCTAATCGACTCTCTTGAATCTTTTGAGTCAATTAGGTCCAAGTAGATTAGCCTAGTCCATCTCCTTAATGAGCCTTTCCAATCCCAAAAATTGGTATCAAACCCCATGGTTGGATTGGCGTTTGTTGGATGCTCTACTCGAGATTCTATTGCATGGATTATAGCTCAAGGTGGAGTGCACATGACATTGCATTATAACTCCCTCTAGTGTTATTTGGTCCAGAACCGGTTCCGGCTCCCTTGAGTGCATATACTGTTGCATGTGGCTCTGGTGTGATTTTGTTTGTCTGCGAAGCGGTTAAGAGGCTCTCTCCATTAGCCAATCATGTTTTGGGCTCAAGTTAGTCATCTGTTCTGGGCTCTAGTTAGACTTGACTAGATTTGAGCCAAGGTGGAGATCATAGGGTGTGTCGCATCCATTCAGTTTATGCGTTCAGTTTGGAAAAGGGATGGTGTGAGATTTGGTCTCACATCGGAAAGAGAATAAGATGGATAGATAATTAAATATACTTGGACTCATGAACTGAAAAGGATTAATCCTTTTGAGTCAATTGGAACCAAGTAGATTGGCCTAGTCCATCTCCATAATTTCCATAATTTGGCCTTTCCAATCCCCAACAGATAACTTACAATTCATATTTTGATAAACCTGGTTCAAATAGGATACTAAACATATATAATCTAACATGCATAATGATTCTGCACTGAAGGGAGTTGAACCTTCAAGTTTTCCCTCTCTATCTCAAAGAGAGGGAAATGAGCATCCGTGTTTTCTGCAAGTACCCATATTGGGAGGAAAGCAACCCTGCACCCATTCCCTTACTCCATCTACCTCCTCCCCTTTGTTTTTCTCTCAGGAATTTTAAGTCTTTTTCTGGTTACATGCTTATTTGTTCTCTATTACCAAATACAAACCCTGATATGGATATTGTCAAGAGTTCGGATTTCATTTTGCTAAAATCCCAATTCAGCTATCAAAGTCACAATTCATATTCAATAAACGAGGAACATGAACCTGGTTCAATGATTCAAGAGTGAAACGAGTACACATTTGAGTTCCCTCCCATTGTACTATACAACAAGAAAATATACCGACTTATCATGCTACTCTTTGTACATCAAGACACTCTTAAATATGTAACACAAGTTATCATACTACTCTTTATGCATCAAGACAATCTTAGATACCGTCATGTAATGTAACTATTTGACGGTTTGTAACAGTCTACCACACCAACATCCACGAAAAGGTTTGATTCAGATTGAGTACAGTTTCAAATTCAGTATGTCAAAAACCCAAAATACAGAACTCTCGCTAACTACTGGGTGTGTTTGGCAACTACACACTAATCCGGTTAAGGTCTTAACCGGTCTAGGATTGAACCAAGATAGAGGTGGTCCGAAGATAATCTAGATAAGTCTCCTTTTTGAACAAAAAAGAACTAGTTCAATCTTGTACACGCTTTTGCCAAACACATTATAAATCCTTATCCAAGTTAATACCTTACCTTTATCCAAGTTGGTGAAGAAGTTGCCAAGTAAGCCCTTAGCTTTAAAACTTGGCTAAAAGTTACATTCACAATCAAATTTGAAAGTAGTATACTCATTCCATCAATTACAAACTGTATAAAGAGAGGCTAGGAACTAATTTTAACCTGAAAGCTATAACCACTGAGTATTGGGCCAAACTCCTATTTTAAACTCAAAACTCTTTCAACATGGGCCTATAGTCACATATTATTAATACCATCAATTACAAAATTTACTCCTATTTGTAGTAAATTTTGTAGCTTATTAACCCAATAAATTTCATAGAATAAATTAATCAAACATTTTGGCCTTTTCATTTACCTTGGTGTCGAGCATAACAGCACAAAGGATCCCAGTGTTATGCATCGCAATCTTAAGATTATCAAGAGTCTCCTGATGATACTCATGCGTCCCATGCGAGAAATTGAACCTAGCGACATTCATCCCAGCCCTCAGCAGCTTCTCAATCATCTCCACCGACCGAGACGCGGGGCCCAGCGTGCACACGATCTTGGTCTTCGGCATCCTCGCTCTCCCTTCGCCGTCAACCAACAGCTGGTCCTTCAGTAATCCCTCTATGTCAATATTCGCCATTTCCCTTTTTTTGTTGCTTTTTTTTTTCTCCTCCTTTTTTTTTTTTTTTTTTTTTTTGTGGGGAGGTTGGAGAGTGAAGAGAGCCGAAGTGTTGATAGTTGTAGGAAAAGGGAGATGGTTAATTTTAGGAAAGCCCCTGAACTTTGATGGTTTGGCACAAAACTCCCATTGACCTTTTGTTTTAACTTACACAAACCCCATGAATTTTGGTGTCTCACAAAGTTTCTCTAAATTTTGAACTTTTCCCATGGAATTCCTTTAGATATAATTTGCAAATGAAATCCAAAAGTTTGTGGAGTGGATATGTTACCTATAAATGATAAAAAAAAGTTAAAATTTTGAAAATTTTATTCTCAAATATATTTTAATTATTTGCAAATTACGGATAGGTAGGGGTAGTTCGAGGAGAAAATGTTAAAGTTTAGAGAAAGTTTGTGAGATATCTCAAACTCGAGGGAGTTATGTAAAATTAACCAACACGGAATCTTTAGGCGCACATGGTTTTTGATGGGGACTGTGGATGTTGATTTGGAATGGTGTAAGAAATTATGTGGACCACGGAGGAGAGATGGAGGGGTACGAAAAGTGTCAGTGTAGTACTAAATGCGGGGGAATATGCTCTTTTGGGGGAGTAGATGAGAACAAGAAATAAGCTCAACACTCTAGAAGGGTTGAAAATTATAATAGAGTTAATTTCACAACAATCAGTGGCTTTTGGGGATTTTTTTGGGGACAAAATTAGCTTAACTTTGTAAATCATAGAAATTTGGGTAATTATTATGAAATCCCGTTTGCTCACTTATTAGGAAACTTTGATTACGAAACCCCTCGCATTAGAATAGTTGTTAAGACCCGTTTAAAAGCATGTATTTTCAGAGGGGGAAAAATGGCATGTGGATATCACATGCTCGTTTAAAAGGAGTTTGCACTTATATACTTTCGCTTATTTTTTTTACGGCACTTATATACTCAAAGGTTTTTAAAATTTATACTTTAATGTCAATTATTTGCAAACATAAGAATTCCTCCATCTCAGTTCACACTCACATGCTAGTTTGAGAAGTTTTAAATCCTTAAATTTTATTAAATTTACTGTTAATACTATCATAATTTTATTTTAAACCTCCCTCAATTCTATTTCAAAATAAGATTTTGATAGGTTTAATACTAAATAAATGTCTAAATATTTTGAACATAGTGCTTAAATTATTGGAATTCTTATTAGATCCCTCCAAATTTATAAGCTTAATTGCACTTAAATACCCTATTATTTTCCCTACTTTGCACTTATATACCTTCAGTTACTTTTGGCAACACTTATATACCCTAAAATTTTAAAAATTTGCACCTTGATACTGTCACTGATGTAAACATGAGAATTCCCCTTAGAAATGCTCATTTAACTTTTACATGATAATTTTATTACTCTTTAATATTTGTTAAATTCAACTACCGAGTAGAGTTCCTATTTTAATATGTAGTCTTAAAAATTCTTATCCCTAGAAATAATATTCTAATTAGTAGAAATAAAGATATCTTGGAACACATGGAGGTATTGAGACCTGCTTGTTATTGGATGAGAATTAAAAGTGCAGATGTTGATGTATGTAATCACACAGTCACTAACCTCGGTGTGAGTTTAGCTTTTAAGAGAGCAGGTTCCGCCTTCTCTCCTAATGCTCGGTGATATTGCTCTGGTCAGGGGGTTCGTCTACGAGGGAGTGCCTGTGGAAAGGATGGAGTTGGGATCTCCGGTGGCTTCGACGGTCAAGTCGGAAAGGAAGAAGAAAAATGTGGAAGTAGAATTCACTAAGATGGGATCACTTACTTGATTTACTATTCTTACTGCTATTTATACCTAGGGTACGGAGAGCATTCTTGTCTTTTAAGAGACAGCTGCTGAGTCAGCCCTCTCCTCCACGTGTCGGGAGATGATTGGGCCAGCTCCTGTATGCGCCGGCCACATTAGCATGTCCCTGTCATAATAGCATACTTTTACATATGTCAAACTGTGAGCGGACCGAGAGTTGGCATTGTCTATTCGCCATTAATGGGATGGGATTGGCGGCATCTGCAGTAGCATGGGTCCGAGGTACCTTAAATACCGTGAGAGATGGAGGAGTGAAGGGGGCTGTCAGCATATTTAATGTGATAGTGATGGATTGTCGGGTGTAGACTTTAGATAGTCGTCGTCTAGTTGGGGGGACCACGAGCGACGAGAGGGGGGGTCTAGGCTGAGTGGTCGGCTTGGATCGCTTCTCGAATCGCTTAGAGTAATTTGATAAAGTGGACGACCATCACCGTCTTTCGCGTCGTCCAAGGATCTCTAGGGCAAAGGGTTGGTCGAGTGGACGACCATCACCGCCTTTCGCGTCATCCAAAGATCGCTAGGGTGAATGGTTGACCAAGTGGACGACCATCACCGCCTTTCGCATCATCCAAGGATCTCTATGGTGAAGGGTTGGTCGAGTGGACGACCATCACCGCCTTTGACGTCGTCCAAGGATCGTGATTATCACATTTTAATTACAATTTAATACCCTCATTACCCATTTTATATGAATAAATATACCACTAATAACTGC
>JBAKGM010000002.1:11548520-11566921 GCA_037177215.1 Asparagus racemosus | reverse complement strand
TCATAGTGGAAACTCTCAAGCGGGATTTGCTTGGGGACTGGATGTACACCGGGGAGGTGGAACCAGTATAAAAATCTTTTGTGTTTGTATTGTTTATTATCTGAGTTTGTTGCTATCTTATTTGCAATCTATAATCTATTTTGCTTAACTTTTTAAAAAACACTATTCACCCCCCCTCTAGTGTTTAGTGTGATTAGATTAGCGATCCTACATGGTTATACCACCCCTCTAGTGTCTTTACTGTCAAAATCATGTACTCTTTTCTCAATAGTAGTGGAATTAATTTTTAACGCTATAACTTTATTTGGAAATTTATTCTCCCAACTCAATCCAATCTATAGAATCTATCCAATCAAATTTAAAGGCTATTTCTGTCTTTTTATGGCTTCTATCAAAAAAAACTTCAAACTAAATCCAATCTTTTATCTAAAGGATGGATAGAAGATATCACGTGTTCTTTTTGCAAGGCCCATCCTGAATGTGATAAACACTTACTTTTACAATGCTTTTTTGCTAAGGAAGTTTGGTCTCTCTTCATGCCTATACTTAAGCAAGCGTCCTTTCCCCATAATTTTAGTTATCTACTTTCTACATATGGTCTTTGTTGGAGGATAGAAATAGCAGGATGTTGTGGTTAATTCTTTTTCCGACAATTTGTTGGTGCATTTGGCAAGCTACAAACAATCTCATTTTGAAAGAAAAATCAGTATCACCTGGGGAGTTAGCTTCTAACACTGCATACTCCATAATGTTCTGGATAGGGCATTCAGTTAAGGTAGGAACATCAAAACTCACAGAGTTGGCAGTGTAAAGAGGGATTGATGCTCTACAACAGAGAGGTGGTGACTATCATTAAGCAGAAGTAGGAGAGAACTTCTAATTTATCTCTTTCTTCTCCTATATTTTGAAGTCTATATTAACATAACTACTTTATGTCACTTTCTTTCGGGTAGTTTTCTTTTGTAAAACTCTTGGTGCTCGGTGAAAGCTCTAAAACTCTTGTAATTTGTTCTCTGCTATTGCTACTTGACTTTATCTTGGTTAAGTCTAGGTTTAAGTTGAGTTTTAATCAAACGTCTATGACTTATGTAGTAGGTGACGACAACGGTGCTCTCCCTACTCGTGGGTATGTATCATTTGATCATTACACTTCTTATTCTTTGCTTTGCTAGGATTAAGTTAGTTTTCGCTAATATAAATGTTTCATGAACAGAGCTCCTCGCTCTATTTTGTTGTTCAAAAAAAAATATTAAGTTTATAATTCCTAAAAACCACAAATATGCCTCCAAATTGACACCAAATGAATCGGAAAGATAAATTTTATACATAAATAAATAGGTCAAAGAATTGGTATGTAAGTCCTGTGAGGTTTTTATACTTAATAATTGTTATAGGTTGCCTCAAATACTCAAATCTATATTGCTTTGGGAGTTTCTTTTTTGACTTGGTTTGTTTTGATCAAGAGTATGAGTTGATGATTAATTGATTGATGGGTTATAGAGCCCATTGGTCATGGGCTCTTATTGGGTCTGATTTATAATTCTAATTGTTTTGGATATCAAAGTCCTACTTACATTAGAATATGCACAACCAATCATATTATAGGTTTATTCCTCCTTGGACTCTTATAGGGCTTTAGGACATGTGGACTTCTATTCCCATTAGAACACCAATTTCGTGGGCAACAAGGAGTTAGGGTCTTGAAGGCTATATATGTATAGTCTTTCAAGCCAATTAGAATCATAAACCTTTAGAGCACCAATCAAGAAAAGAGAGTTCTTTTGTGAAGCCTATATGATATTTTTCTTTTTTATTTTTTTTATTTGAGAGAGTTGTATTAGGGTTTTAGGGTGTTATTTGGGATTGAATGATTGGGACATATTCACATTGTATTCCTCACAATTTAGTAAAACTATTCTCCTCCTTCGTCCGTGGACGTAGGCTATAAACCGGACCACATATATCTATGTGTTCGTGTATTCTTGATATTTTTCATACTTTCATTTGATTAACATTAGTTTATCCAGGGGATTTGTCATAACAAATTGGTATTAGAGGCCTCAACTATCAATTGGACGAGAAGATGATGACAGCCACTACAAAGTAGGATATTGAAAAGTTTGACGGCAACATCAGTGATAGAAAATAAATATGTACCTAAGTTGTAAGTGCACAACTATCAAGTTATAGTATAAAACGTTATCGATCCCAAGAGGAAGGTGATATAGGAATTAACCAAAATCGCTTATTATGTTGTGTGTGTGACAATTAAGAGTGTGATGAATGTGGTTGTGGAGAGAATAAGAGTGATTGTGAATATATGCAAATAAAAGCAAAATTAGATTGAGAGGGGAGAAAGAAATAAAGGAGAATAAAATCAAGAAAGAAAAATCAGGAATAAAGAGGAAAATCAAGAAAGTAAAAGATGTGGGATTCAATTAGAGATATGAGGAATTTAGAATTGAATCTACTTATTTAGAAAATAAAATAAAGAAATAAAATCTATACTAGAGAAAAAATGAAAAAGAATGGAAATAAAATATTCCCAAGAGGGTTCTAGCCTCAAGGTGAATAAAAAGAAGAAAATGAAAATAAAAACTAATTCCCCAGAGGGTTCTAGCCTCAAGGCAAAGAGTGTAAGAAGATAAAAACAATTTCCAAGAGGGCTCTATCCTCAAGGTGAATGAAAGAAAAAGAAAGAAAATAAAAATTAATTCCCAAGAGGGTTCTAGCCTCAAGGCGAATTGTGCAAGACAATAAAATCTAAGCTATGCACGAAATAAAGACATGAAAGTAAATACATCAAAAAAAATCTAATTCAAGAGGGTTCTAGCCTCATGAACATTTAACAATAAGAAAGTAAAATATTACAAGAAACTAAAAGATAAAAGAGAAAACTTACATCCCAAGAGGGTTCTAGCATCCTAATGAAGGCAAATCTTCATCTTAATCTTTATTTTCTTCTTATCTTTATCTTCATGATCAAATAAATAGAAGAAAATAAAAATATGAAGAGGTGAAATTTGTTTTTATTAATCACAATAAAAAGTTATTATTTCGGAAGGTCTTCTCAATTAAGAGTAACCATCCTATCCAAATGGAGTTATTACAACATTTTTCACACTTAAACCCCTCACCCTCTACTCCTATTTATAGCCTATAGCAAGCAACAAGAATCATTGGATTTTATTTAGGCTCCAAGTATTAAATCTTAGCCTCAAAACAAGTTTGTTACAAACTAATTGGTCGGTCAATCGGTTGACCAACTGATTAAAATTGTAAAATTCTAAAAATATTAATAGCTCCATCTCGTCGAGGGTCTACTTTTCAGGTGAAGGTGGAGTTCTTAGGGTTACAAAAGGCTCTTCTGTGGTTATGAAAGGAAAGAAGATTGATAGCTTTTATGTTTTGTAGGGTTCTATCATTACCGGTTCCACTACAGTTGCATCATCGATATTAGGAGCTGATACTACCAGATTATGGCATATAAGACTTGGTCATAGGAGTGAGTGCGGATTGGCCGAGTTGAGCAAGAAGGGTCTTTTATGTGGATAGAGTACAGGAAAATTGAGATTTTGCGAGCATTGCATCTTCGGGAAGCAGAAAAGAGTTAGATTTAGTATGGCAGTGCATAAGACTAAGGGTATTTTGGATTATATCCATTAAGATCTTTGGGGACCTTCTTAAGTTACCTCGAAAGGGTGGTAGTTCGAGATATTTGTTTACCTTCATCGATGACTACTCTAGGAAGGTTTGGGTCTATTTTTTGAGACATAAAGATGATGTGTTTGTGACTTTAAAGCAGTGAAAATGTTTGATTGAGAAGCAGACTAGGAAGTTGATTAAGAGGCTTAGAACTAATAATGGCCTTGAGTTTTGTGGAGGAGAATTTAATGAGTTCTGAAGAATGAGGGAATCGTTAGACATCACACAGACCCTCGCACACCACAACAGAATGGAGTGGCAGAATGTATGAGCTAAACACGTTTGGAGAAAGCTCGTTGTATGATGTTCAATGTAGGTTTATGCAAGGAATACTGGGCGGAAGTAGTGAATACGGCTTGTTACTTAGTGAATTGGTCGCCATCTACTGCTATTTGTTGTAAAACTCCAGAGGAGGTTTGGCCTGGTAAGCCTGTAGATTATTCTAATCATAGAATATTTGGTTGCCCTGCATATGCGCATGTCAGTCAAGGGAAACTTGAGACTCGAACAAAGATGTGCATATTCCTAGGTTATGCATTGAGTGTTAAGGGTTTTAGGTTGTGGAGTCCTGATCAGACGTCTCCTAAGATTATTATCAGCTGTGGTGTCACTTTTGATGAGTCTGCTATGTTCCACCAAAAACACTTGCCAGTTTCAGTTGATGATAATGCACGCACTACAGGACATAAGGTGGAGTTAAAAATTTATGATTCAGCTCTTTAGCAGGATAAGACTATGGAAGTTTAGCAGCCGGATCCCATTCAAGTAAATGAAGCACCTCAGCAGCTATAGGAAGAGTGGGAATACACTATCGCTAGAGATCGGTCTAGACAAGATATTTGACCACTGCGAAGATGTGAAGATACAATAGCTTATGCATTGTCGGTTGATAATTTTGTGCCCTTCAGCTATTCAGAAGCTACTTCAAGAGCTACTTCAGGTGATGACTTCACTAAGAATACGGTTGTCGTGTGGACAATTCAGTCGATTTGTTGAGTAGGCCTCTTTGAGTTGGCAAGTTCAAGCCGGGTTTGGACTTGATCGATATGTGCCGTACTTAGATGCCTTGAAGGGCTACTGGAGAAGGTGGAGTACATTTGCTTATTTTTGAGTGAGGAATTTTCTATGTATTTGAGTCAAGATGGAGATTTGTTATAGGTTGCCTCAAATAATCAAATACATATTGCTTTGAAAGTTTCTTTTTTGCCTTGGTTTATTTTGATCAAGAGTATGAGTTGGTGATTAATTGATTAATAGGTCATACGACCCATTGGTTATGGGCTCTTATTGGGTCTGAGTTATATTGTTTTGGATATCAAAGTCCTATTTGCGTTAGAATTTGCACAGCCAATCATATTGGAGGTTTATTCCTACTTGGACTCTTATTGGGCTTTAGGACATGTGTACTTCTATTTTCATTAGAACTCCTATTCCATGGACAACAAGGAGTTGGGGTCTTCAAGGCTATATATGTACAACCTTTCAAGCCAATCGGAATCATTAATCTACAGAGTACCAATCAAGAAGAGAGAGTTCTTTTGTAAAGCCTATTTGATATTTTTCTCTTTTGTTCTTTTATTTGAGAGACTTGTAGTAGGCTTTTAGGGTGTTATTTGGTATTGAGTGATTAAGAGAACTTCACATTGTAATCCTCACAATTTAGTAAAGCTATTCTCCTCTTTTGCCCATGGACGTAGGCTACAAGCCGAACTACCTATATCTTTGTGCTTGTGTGTTCTCGATATTTTTCATGCTTTTGTTTGATTGATATTAGTTTATCTTGGAGATTGTCATAACAATAATGACTACCGGTAGTTTCAAACAAATTTAAAATCATTTTCTTTATTGTAGATATTTCAATTATATTATACAGTGGATTCTGTATCAAATTCTATATCCATTTAGTCTATAATCACCTCTCAAAAAGCTCTAGAGAAACGTTATAAGTAATATGTGTTTATTTTTCTATTTATTAGTTTCCACCAAATGATTTTAAAAGCTCTTTGAAATGCACCCCAAGTGTCTGAAAAATTTGTTCTGCAACTTGACTTGTAGGCATCACCATTGTTGGAAGGCTCTGCTCGAGAATGGCTATGGAATAATACCAGGCCCCTTCAGAAGAAATAATTCCCCTAATTTTAATTTATTTACACCTTATAAGTTTTGGATGTGGGAACATATAGATAGAGATTCACTACATCATTGTACATATTATCCATGAGAGGTAAGAAATTGTAATCTATATAAATACAGAGCACACAGCGGAAATAAATTAAATTAAAAGATACCTCCAGCTATTGTTGTTTAGATAGATCTACAAATCAGAAAATTAGATCGAAACTAGAGATAATCGAAAAGGCTAAATCTGATGGAGGAACTATGGCTATAGTTATAGGTTAGGCTAGGACCCCTCTGTCATAACTAAAATTCTTAAAAAAATAAGACTTCTTAAAAACTAGTTTCCATCCATGAGGGAAACTATCTAGATAAAATTTTATCTCAATCTACTGTAACTTTTATAGAATAAGAATTTCAAACACCATAACAAATTAAGATAATTTGTATTGTGTGGGCCATAACTTTATCCAGATACAACATTCTCCCACTTGGTCCATATGATACAAATATCTCATAATTAAGATAGCAGTATGATCACAATTAAAATTCATACCATTTAGTAGTGGATAACTCCCACTCAAATAAAGAATCTACGGCATGAATCATAGCGGTCAAGCCCTTAGTAATAACGAGCTCTTCCTTCCATGTATCACAACGCATAAAGTCACTAAGTGTGCAACTTTATGAGCAAACTTTATGAATGACTTCCTACAAGTCACTCGGGTCCTACTTTAACTATCCTAACAAATGAAAACTTTTTTGTGCACAATAAAATCAAACTTTATTCTCCAAGAATGTTCAGGACATGTCTAAAAACAAATAGAGCGAAAAACAAACACATAACGAGCTAAAACAATTCGATATGCTCTACATGACTTAGGAACTGTTTTGCTAGCAATTCTTTAGTCATTGGATCTGCAATCATAAGCTCGGTATTAATGTGTTGAAAGGACACAACACTTTGTTTCACAGTCTCTCTAACACTAAGATACTTTATGTCGATATGATTGCTTTAGCTTCCACTTTTATTATTTTTGGAGAAGAAAACAATCACTGAATTATCACAATAGAACGTCATAGGCCTTGCAATAGAATCGACGACTTTAAAAACTGAGATAAAGTTCCTCAACCATAATGCCTATGTAGTGGTTTCATAGCATGTAATAAACTCTGCCTCCATTGTAGATGAAGCAACAATTATTTGCTTAGTACTTCTAAGATATAGCACCTCTAGCGAGAAGGAAGATATATCCCGAAGTAGATTTTCTTAAATCTACGCATCAAGCAAAGTCTAAATCTGAATAACCGACCACCTCCAAATGATCAGCATGACCGTAAGTTAATCTGCAATCCTTGGTTCCCTTCAGATATCTCATGACTCTTTTAGCTGCCCTCCAATGTTCCATACTGGGATTACTCTGGTATCGACCTAATAATCCTACTGTAAATCTAATGTCAGCTTGAGCGCAGGTCTGTGCGTACATCAAGTTACCCATGGCAGATGCATAATGTATGCTCTTCATCTGTTCCTTTTCTAGTTCATTTGGTGGACAATGATCTTGATTGATTTTATCTCCTTTGATGATAGATGCTGACATGGACGCACAATCTTTTAGTCTGAATCTCTCTAATACCCTTTCAATGTAGGACCTTTAAGATAGTCCTAAAGTTCTTTTAGACCTATCTCTATAAATTTCTATGCCAATGACATAAGAAGCTTCACCTAAATTCTTCATTTCAATGTTTTTAGAGAGGAACTATTTTGTCTCATGTAACAAACCTAAATCACTGCTTGCAAGTACAATATCATTCACATATAAGACTAGAAATATAACCTTGCTCCCATTGACCTTAAGGTATATACATGGATCAAAGATGTTCTCACAAAATTCATATGAGGAAACAACATTGTGAAACTTTTTATACCACTGACGTGAGGCTTGTTTTAGTCCATATATATATCTTTTTAGTTTGCAAACTAAGTGATTATCTTTCTCATCACAAAATCCTTCTGATTGCCTCATGTATACTTCTTCCTCAAGATCCCCGTTCAGAAAGGCTGTTTTCACATCCATTTGATGTAAATCCAGATCGAAATGAACTACTAGAGCTATGATAACCCTAAATGAATCCTTCTATGAAACTGGAGAGAAGGTTTCATGATAATCAATTCCTTCCTTTTGAGTGAAACATTTAGCCATAAGTCTAGCCTTATATCGCTTGACATTACCAGAAGCGTCCCTTTTGGTCTTGTAGACCCATTTGCAGCCTATAGCCACAACACCTTTTAGTAATTCAACGAGATATCAATTTTTAGCAATATATTCCATCTCTTCTTTCATGGCATCGTACCAAAGAGTAGATTGATCTCCATTCACGGCTTGGGAAAACGTATGCAGATCATCTTTAGGTCCGATATCAAAATCATACTCCTGAAGATATACAACATAATCACTAGAAATAACTGATCTTCTTTCCCTTGAGGACCTGCTTAGTCCTACCTCTTGATTTACATCAACAAGAGCTTCATTATGAAGTTCAATTTTGTGGGCTGGTTGCTGTTGAATTGGTTGCTCGACAAGGTCATTTGTTTGATTTCCTTAAAGAATAACTAAATCTCTATCTTTATGCAACTCGATTTCCTCATGTGCTTCCTCAAATTCTATCCTACGAGGAAATGCACTCCCACTAAGTTCAGAATCCTCAAGAAATTTAGCATTCTAGCCTCAACTACTTTTGTAGAGTGTGAAGGACCATAAAACCGATATCCTTTGGAGTTAACTGGATAGCCAATGAAATAACTATTGATTGTCTTTGGATCAAGTTTCTTTATATGTGGATTATAAATCTTTACTTCAACTGGACAACCCCCATATGTGCAAGTGATTTAAACTAGGCTTCCATCCATACCATAGTTCAAATGGTGTTTTAGGAACACTTTTAGATAGAGCTCTATTTAAAATGTACACTGTAATTTTCAAGGCTTCACTCCAAAGAGTTTCAGGAAGATTAGAATTACTAATCATACTCCTCACCATGTCAATAAGTGTGCGATTCCTCCTTTCTGATACACCATTTTTGTTGTGTTGTACCGGGCACTATAAATTGGGCAATGATGCCCTCTTCATTGAGAAATTTTGCAAATGGACCTGGCATTTGTCTCTTTTTGTGTACCTACCATAGTACTCTCTGCCTCTATCTGATCTTACAATTTTAAACATTTTATCCTTTTGTTCCTCTACCTCTGTATAGCTCTGGAAGGCATCTAATGCCTCTACTTTGTCAAAAAGAAGGTAAAGATACATATATTTGGTATGGTCATCAATAAATTAGATAAAATATCTCCGACCATTTAGGCAAGGAGTAGTAAAAGGTCGACACAAGTACGGAAATTAGAAAAATCAAGAGTTTTTAAAACTCCATCATTTACTAATCTCTTAATTCAGTCTATGGAGATATGTCCCAATCTCTTGTTCCATAAGATAAAAAAGTTCTCGTCAATAAAGTTTCATTTTATGCCAACATCAACATGCATATTTAAATAAGTCGATTCAAACGTGGGATCCAGATCAAATTTATATAAATTATCAATTAAGGTTCCACCACCAAAATGGACTTTATTCAATAAAACATCAAAATATGTTCCTTCAAAATGAAAATCATAACCAACAGAAATAAATTTCAAAATTGAAATTAAATTTCTAGAGAATTTTGGATCATAAAAGACATTTTCTAAATTTAATGTGAAACCGATCATCAAAATCAATTTGAAGGTTCTCACAGTCTCAACTTGGGAACGCATTCAGTTTCCTAAATAGATGCACTATTCATTTCCCTTCGGCTTCCTTAGGTTGAGAAAGCCCTGCATGGTATTGACAATATGGATTGTAGAACCAGAATCAATCCACCATGAATTATTTGGAACTTCAACCAAAAAGGATTCATGGCACACAAAAGAGATGAAATTACCTTTCTTTATGAGCCATTTCTAGTACTTAATACAATCTTTCTTCGTATCCCCATCCTTTTTGCATAAGAAGCATTTGTCCTTATCGCCATATTTCTTCATTAGCACATTTTACTTCTTCTTTCCTTGTTGTGCATGATTGTTATTCTCAGTGCTTCTTTTATTATGAGTAGCCAAATGAGCACTTTCAGGCTTCTCATGCTTTAGTCTCTCTTTCTTCTGAACACACATGGTCAAGAATTCATTCACAGAACATTTTTTCTTATGTGTGTTGTAAGAAATTTTAAATGGCCCATATTCAAAAGGGAGAGAGTTCAAAATGAAATGCACTAGGAATGACTCAGAAATTTCTATCTCAAGGGACTTGAGTTGAGCAACGGTGTCCCTCATTTCCATAATGTGCTCACGCACACTCGTAGAGTGGTTGAATATTTTACTTAAAAGCCTCTTTATCAAGGTGCTAGCCAAAACTTTATCCGAGCTAACAATTTGTTCCTCAATGGCTTTCAAGTAGTATTTGGCCTTAGGGCAATCTGGAATAGAGCGTCAGGTCCTCTTACTGACATGAGACTTAATATGCATCAAACTCAATCAGTTTGATCTTTCCCATCGTTCAAACATTTATTTCTCATGTGGTGTACTTTCCTCCGTAGGATCAGGTGGTTGATCCTCACGAACGCCAAGTCCAGATCCATGCACCCTAATGAGAAAAGGATTTTGTCTTTCTAATCATCAAAGTTATCCCCACAAAGTATTGAAACAGCATAAGCAGTAGGAATAGCTACAATAATCAAGGAATTTAAAATTTAGTGCTATGAAATAAAACTTGAGTTCTAAACAACCAATGTTAGTTTAGAATAAATCAACAATAAATTCCAACCTTCCTATGGGTAGAGGTGGCATCACACATGAATTTGTTCTTGCTTTATTAATAAGACTAATAAAAATTAATATCAAGAAATAAATTATTCCACACCTATGGGCGTAGGAAAAATTTATTCTTAATATTTCTTTTTAATATCTTATTCTAATTAACCCAAAATAATAATAACTTCCATATGGGGCCGAGTTACTATTTCTTTGAATTAATCGCAACTTAGATGTCATTAAAACTTAATAAAGTGTGTTATTCCTTATTTGACTATCCTCATGACCTAAGATGCTATGGCTACTCTTAAGTCATTCGGTAATCGTTAATGCTTCAAGACATCATAAATCTAGAATATTAACAAACTGTAGAATAGATATATTGCACATGCTTCATGATAAAATTTCAAAAGAAAATAACTTAACTTTATTAATTTCAATTTAAAAAGAACTATATTTTCTTTTTACTGATCCACATTGTATCATGACAAAGCAATGTTATCGAAAAACGTTCTACATAAAAACTTGACCTAGTGATCAAAACATGCATCTGTAAATTGAACTGAAAGCATGTAACTTTTATTAAAAGAAACTTCCAGCTAATATAAATCTCTGTTACTAGTAAAATATCGATTGAATCGATGACAAAACAAAAAATATATATTTAGATTCAATGTGACCTTAATACCTAAACAAACTTTAGTATACATCATCCAGATGTTTTAATTGAATAAATTAACCAATATACAACGCCTAACCAACATTGGCCGACACCTTCACATGCAGTAAACTTAATAAATTCACTCACAGCTAATCTTTAAAAAATTGAATGATGTAAGCACTTTATGCCAGTAAGAAACAGAAACATAATCAACGCTAAAAGATAAAATCACAAAAATGCAAGTACTTATAAACTTTAAGATCATGCTAACAAAGCACTAATTAACAATATAAGCACTTTCTGAAGTGTTAAACTGAAAATTTTGCTTTTGTTTTAGTATTTAACTTTCAATATCACTACTCTTTACGACTGCATAGGCTTGAACATGTCAACTAACAGTAACATGATCTAAATTTGAAACTAAACAACATAGATGGAGTTGGCTCTAATAGCACATGTAAGAAATTGTAATCTAAATATATACAGAGCACACAGCAGAAATAAATTAAATTAAAAGATACCTCCAGCCATTATTGTCTAGATAGATATGCAACTCAGAAAATTAGATCGAAACTAGAGATAATCAAAAAGCCTAAATTTAATGGAGGAACTATGGCTATATTTATAGGTAAGGCTAGGACCCTTCTGTTATAAGTAAAATTCTTAAAAACTAAAGACTTCTTAAAAATCAGTTTCCCTCCATTAGGGAAACTATCTAGATAAAATCTTTTCTCAATCCACTATAACTTTTATAGAATAAGAATTTCAAATATCATAACAAATTAAGATTAACTTTATCCGGATAGAACATGAGATGCTCCACAAGCAATACAAAACGTTGAGAAGACGGGGTCAATAAACTCGCCATGAGAAGCATTCAAAATAGCCTTTTTGAGGCCTCTTTGCAAGTAATACAGGCCTCAATTATTTGCTGCTAAGCTTTTCAAACCAAGGATATTACATTGTAAAATCTGTCATTTGTCTTAGAATCTAAAACATGAAGTTAAACATCTTAAAGGTAAAAAAAATCAAAACATATAAGTAAAGAGTCTTCAAATACCTTAATCTGCTGCATAAAACTCAAAGCTGCTTGTAAAAATTGAGGGTTATAGTTTTATACTTTAACAATTCTCACTATATATCATTATTAACTTATTTTAACCATGATTTCTCAAAAGCATAGCCCATGAAAGCATTTGAACAACTTAGTCTTTTTCTCCCCTTGCACACTGCGTAACTTAGTCTTTTTCTCCCCTTGCACAATGCGCTGCGCTCAGTATGTCAAATAAAGTCTATTATTTATGAAGGTGACACTGGCGACCTTGACTTGTATAAGTCTTTTAAGAGTGTCATTTTCTTGCCTGTCACTAAAGAAGGGCAGAAATTAATCTGGCATTAATTGGTTTCTCTTCCATTGATCCAAGAAGACTTCAGAAGACTACATATATACACTGTAAAACAGGATTTTGGATTTTCTCTATGGACACAAACAAATTCCAATTCCAACTTCATTTCTTTCACGTAATTGAACTCACTCTATTCACAAATTAAACCTGTATGAGAGAATAGTCTTCTTACCTTCTACCTGTACTATACAGTGATTTTTTGTATATATACCCCTTAAATCAAGCATATTTGCAAGGTATCTTAAAATTTCAGTATTTGTAAAACTATCAATAAGTCAACAACTTTAGGAAATATATCTGAAAACAACAAATCATTTTTTGATAGGCTAATTTGTAAATGTAATGTAAAAATTTCAATAAGACAATCAAATTTTCACTCACCATATCCAAGAAAGCTAATAATTTGCTGATTTTGGGATTTTATTTTCAAAATTAATGATTTAGGTTAGTTTTTGCAGATAAACATGATTTCAAAGATGTATCTTACTCCCTTTAAAAGTGTGAGTTTGGTAAATCTTTTCATGGACAATATTAGTATTGACTATTTTAAATATTACGTTCTAATCCTATCCTAATTAATATATTTAATTGAATCATCAATCCACTTTGCTATAATATCATCTCAGAATTGATTTCCTTTTCTTTAGATATTGTTAAATATTATTATCATATTTATCTGTAAAATATTGTTATATATCCTATCCTAATCGAAATATTGTTATTGCATCCTAATCAATTACCCTATATTTAAATAGTTAACTTTTAATATTTCCACAACATAAATGAGTATTTTAAATTATATTAGAAAGTTATAATGTAAGTTGTCATTCTAGAATTAGTAACAATTTGGATTTTCCACGTATAAGTTATAACTTTGGAAAATATCAAGCAAACAAACCCAATTCTTGATTCGCATTTGGTCAATTGACAAAGTATTTGTATAGCTTTTTCATGCTTATGTTATTGTGATCTTGATATTTGATACATGTGTTGAACTTTCGGGTATCTTGATGAAAAGTTTCTGATTGCGTACTTGATTGTGCTAGACACCCATTAAATTAGAAATTTATCAGTTGATTGGAGTGTGTATTTGATAGGCCCACTAGATGTGGGAATTCTTCGACTACCTCATCTATTCAAGAGAATTAGAGTTGGTACAAGATTTTACCTATTTGGAAAAACTGCATCTTTACATTGATAGTTGGAGTACCATAATTATTAAGAGGGTATCGCAAGCATTCTACTGAATTCTGCTTTGTGTTGAATAAGGATGCATTAGTTGCTTTAATCATAGCATACGCACGTAGACACATAACTTCATAATAGCAAAAAGCTTCCCTTTACTTTGAATGATTTGAAACTGATAATCCCCATAACTTACAGAAAAAAAACCTCTTAAGTTTAATTAGGGGTTATACTTTTAACTATAAGATTTATCTGAATCCACCCCCGCAGGCCTCCCTCTCCTAAAAAGGTGAACCGCAGTTTTGACTAGAAAAAATATCCCTCTACATAATTTTACTCATCCGTGTGAAATATTGTGTTAAACGCTGTCAGTTCTTTTTTTCCCCTTTTTGATAAAAGCTTAAAGTTAAACTTAACCGGAATCTCTTAATATTATGTAAGTTATGGGGTGTTATCTAATAATCCCCAATATTAGAGAAGGGTCTCTGATATTTAGCCTTATATCTATCTATTTATCTACTATTAGAAACCTGAAAGGCAAGAATAAAGTGATATGATAAGCATGAACTTCCATGTTTATATATTCAGAATCTGCCAATGCATAGTTATATTTATTTTATTGACAACCAGTATAATGCATGTGCTTTGCATGTGAATATACATGTTTTAAGTTTTGAATTTTTAATTGAATAGTAAAACTATGTGTTAATAAATAAAATTGTATAATAAAATTGCTTAAAAAGAAATGTATAAATTAATTATTATTGTGTAGTTATTATAATTGAATGTTTTTCTTATAATGATCGCACAGTGTTAACCTTTTTTTAAATAAGTCCTCAAATCTAAAATTATTCTTAAATAAAACTGTCAATTCTATAAGTCTCTTAAATATACTCATCCAACTAACTCTAAATTAACTAAGCTGCATTAATCTTGCTAGATTTTTCCTGATATTCCCTACATAGTTATACTTGATATCTGCAATATATTGCAATATTTACTTCTCATTATAATTATTTAATAGGGTATATTACCCTAAACCCTTGTGAACTTTCAGTCCATATAAAATTTTAAAATTACACTAAACCCAAAATTATTTTTCTATGTCAAAGAAGACCCCGAATAACTTTCTAAATTTTGCAAATAACCCCTATAAATTAGAACCATAAAATGACATAAAAAGGTATTTTGAAAGTTATTGGGGGTTTGGTGTAATTTATCTAAAAGATAATGGGGGCTTTCTACAAACGTTTTTAGGGGTTTAGTGTGATTTCGAAAGTTCATAGGGTCTATCTACTACAAAAAACTAAAAGTTCACGGGGGTTCACTGTAATTTACTTTATATAATATTATAATTCTTAGTCCAAGTAGTACTATTAAAACAAATTACACTATCTACATACTATAAAATATTTACCTAATTTAATTTTTTAATTGTTCTCTTAAATAATTTAGTACTATAATTTTATTTTATTATACTATGATTAACAATTTATATTATTATTATTATTATTATTAAAATTGTTTTTGTAAAAAGGTTAGTTTTCAAACATTACCAAGTATAGATTATTTAGCATCATGTAATAATCTTTGAGAAAATACTCTAAGATAATATTAAATTATTTATTTAATTTATTTAATAATATAATACTAAATAAATAGTGTAATTTATGTGATTTTATTAAAATAATTACACTATTAAGTGATCAAGTAGTATAGATGGTCTTAACTCTTCGCTGCCTTCATATTCTTATGCTATTAAAGTAGCACAAGAACAAGCAACAACTTGAGTTTTCCAACTGTATGTATTAATCCTCTCACCCATGATTGTTTCATGAAATAGAACATACTTTGATAATGATTTCTAATTCATGGTTCTATGATTTAATTCCAAATTTTCATTTTGGGAATTTTTAGACAAAGTAGAGAAGATGTGAAAAGATGTAACGTATCAGATATTTGAATTTGTCGCTTAATTTGTGGTTTCCTTTCTAAATTTGCACATTCTGACTAATAAAATTCTAGAAAGAAACTTTCAAATTATTAATATACATCTTGGCTTTAGTAGGTTTCTAACACCGAAATTTGTCCTCAATGATTAGTATAGGTAATATAGCTAAATAAAATCTTATACGACTAGATAAAACATATCGTCTTCCTTGGATGAATTCAAGAATTTATCTTATAAGTTTAATAGTAAGAGTCTTTTTTTATCTTGCTCCCTTAAATAATTAGTATTTTGAATTAGTCATTCAAAACATCAGATAAGTTTTTGAATAAGAGGAATTAATAAATCATTGGTATGAGGCTAGATAAAAAATCAAGAAATTTGACCACGTGCAATGCACGTGCATCAAAACTAGTATACCAAAAACCCCTACTATGCACTGGTGATATTCTGGTGTCCTAGGCGTAGAGGAACCACACCAATCCATCCCGAACTTGGTGGTTAAACTCTACTGCGGTGACGATACTGTAGGGGAGGTTCTGCGGAAAAATAGCTCGACGCCAAGTTTTGAATTTAGCTATCCGCATAAGCAAAACAACATCAAACGAAAATATGACCAATCACTAGTATCTTTTTGTCCTCCTCTGCTCGGCTTCTGCTCTAGCGACCCCCTCTCCTCTAGCTATGGCGGCGGTAACTACACTTCTTATAGAAACTACGAATTAAACCTCAAGCAACTCCTCCACATCCTCACCCTTCACCACCAACACCACCTGCTCGACCCTGACACCCCCTATGGCCTTGTCCTCACCTGAGGTGATGTCGGTCCCTTCTACTAGTGCATCTGCATCCAAAACGCTACGATTGACGTCCTCTCCCTCTTTCTAGGATCCAAACAAGCTACGGTCTGGTGTTGATAATTATGAGCTCTGACATTCTAACCTCTACTTCTCCGCACTTGACTGCTCTGGCTCTACGATAATGTTCAACTTCAAGAACATTAACGAACCGAAGTCCAAGAAGAGGTTGCTTGATGAGATCACAGACTACACCACCCACAACCATCCACCATGTTCACCACTAGTAAGGTGGTGAATGGTAGCGATAAAGGCCTCCCAGTATATGGGCTGGCACAGTGCATGAGGGACCTATCGACGAATAGATGCATGCAGCGTCTACAGCATACACGAGATGCGTACAGGGGTTTTAAGCCATGGATAGAAGGAAGGTATTGTTAGAGCTGAGATGCAAGCCTAAAGGGGGTGAATAGGATTTCCTACTATTTTTTGAAAAATTATAGAATATGCAATGAAAATAATAAAGAACAGTAAACAAAAGCAAAAGCACATACCAACCAAATCAAAACACACATGATTTTTATAGCGCTTAGAATAAATCCTACATCTACTCTTCTTTCTCAGAGGGGCTTCCTCACTATAATCGAATTCTCTCAAATCACAAACCTGGTTCATTAGGCGTACAAGATCACACCCAAGTTTATCCCAAAACTAGTTGTCTAACCTAAACTCCTCAAAATGAGTAAACTAGCCCTAGCTAGTTCCCAATCCGTCAATTAACCCGGCTTGAGTACGCCGTAAAAAGAAAAGTTCTAAGACACAAAATAAATATCATTTACATGCAATTAAAATGATCTTACAACCCTTTGGATCAACAAATCAAACTCCAAAGTAATATAAGTGAAGATCTGGAAGTTTGATATAGACTTTGAGATCCTAGCTATCTCTCCTCAAAGTTGATTAATCATATGTGACGAATACGGTGAGTGAACAATCAACAAGGCTTTAGGGGATAAAAAAGCTTCTCCTTTGTTGATCTCGAAAAACCCTAGCTTTTCTCCCTCTCCATATCTTTTTTCTCTCCAATTTAGGTCAGGAAAAAAGTGACCTAAAATGTAGGAGAGGATGGAGAGGTATACTGCAATGAACAAGTATGATTGAATCTGACAATTGGAATTAGTCGTGTAACCATTGATGATCAAACATGATCATTAATGGTTAAGTGAAGGTCATCGATGATTTATTTTCCTCATCTATGATTCAGATGCCTCTGTGAAGTTCAATCGTCGATAGTAGAAGTTGATCACCGATGGTCAATATTTGATCATTAATGGTTAATGTTGCCATCAATAATTTAAACCTCTCTTGACATTTGAATCGTTTGTGCTCGAGATGATGCTCGATGGTCCATAGGGGATCATCAATGGTCTATTCTCGGATCATCGATGATCGGTATTTTGAAATCACCTATTGTTCGCGGGGAAAATAGTTGCTGACATTCTCATTGATCTGCAGATGAACTTGTTACAAATTTATTTTTTACAACAAAATTCAAATAATAGCACGCCTTTTTATAAGGCTTTTACAATAAAAATATCAAAAAATTAAAATACAACTGTAATTCTCCTTTTGAACAAACGCGGGGCCCGTTTATCGGACCCTCTCTTGCATGGGTTCTTTGCCTGTGCCGGGGACTTCTTTTACGTCCGTGGACCACCGAGCAATCCTGATCTTCGGTTGATCTAGG
>JBAKGM010000002.1:11523794-11537693 GCA_037177215.1 Asparagus racemosus | reverse complement strand
TCTTGATTCTAGAATTCTTCATCATTTGATTTCTTCCAAAGTTTATTTATTTTAGCTTATTTTATTCTAAATCATTTAAACATTGATTTGCCTGGATAATTGGTTTGTGATTAATCGGTAATTAACAACTAGTCCTCGTGGGATCGACTCGTATTTGCCTGTGCTAGCTACAACTACGCCGTGCACTTGCGGTAAAATAATCACATCAGTTACTAGTGTATCTACTTAGTCTACCTACTGCATAAGCAATGACAGGTTTGGTTCGGTTTGTCACATAAAAAAGAGAACCTATCAATTGTGAATATCTATCTTGGGATATAGGTTCACCATCATGTTTGTTCAAGGTGAATGAGGAATCATAAGGTCTACTCACAGGTTTGCACTTATGAAGTTCAAATTTCTCTAACATTTTCTCTATGCTATGGGAGAGACACAAAGAAATGCCTTTAGAAGTTTTGGAGATTTTCATTCTAAGAAGCAAATTAGATTTTCATTCTAAGAATCAAATTAGCCTCTAGAATGACTTCAATTGAGGTCCTAAAGATGAGAATATCATCTACATACAAACACAAAATGACACAATTATTGTGAACAACTTTCAAGTAAACACATTTATCAAACTCATTGATAGAAAAACCATATTCTGTAATGATTTTGTCAAAATTTTGGTGCCATTGTTTAGGAGCGTTATTAAGCCCATATAGTGATTTCACCAATTTGCATACCTTTCTTTCTTGACCTTTGGCTATGAACCCTTCCGGTTGGTCCATATAAATCTCTTCTTCAAGACCACCATTTAAGAAAGCAGTCTTAACATCCATTTAGTGAACGATCATCTTGTGAATGGAAGCTAAGGCTAGAAGAACTCTAATAGTAGAAGTCCTAGCTACAGGAGAGTATGTATCAAATGAGTCAATACCCTTCTTTGAGTATACCCTTTTGGTACTAGTCTAGCTAGGTATTTCTCAATTGTTTTATTAGATCTTAATTTCTTCTTGAAGATCCATATACAACTAACTGGTTTACATCCTGGAGGCAAGTTCGTCAAAACCGAAGTATTATTTTCCATAATAGATTTAATTTCACTATCTATGGCTTCTTTCTAAAAAGGAGCTTCAGAAGAATCCATGGCTTCTTGGTAGGTGTTTGGATCATCTTCAACCAAAAAGGTAAAGAACTCTTCTCCAAAGTTCTTTTCGATTCTTCCACTTTTACTTCCTCTAGGTTCTTCCTCTATAGATTGTGGAATTCTAAAAGATGAGGCAAAACTAGAAGAAGAAAGTATGCTAGAAGAGAGCTCACTAGGAATCCTAGCCTTGAAAGGGGATATATCTTCAAACTATATTGCATCTTGAGCCTCAATGATAGTTTTGTTTGTTATATCACTAATGTCAGAGTTGACTACTAAACATTGGTTTGCGTTGCTATCTAATGCATATCCAATAAATGCAACATCTACAATTTTGGAACTAATTTTTTTCTTCTTAAGTTCAAGCATCCCTACCTTAGCTAGACATCCCCAAACCTTAAGATAATTTATTCTAGGCGTTCTACCTTTTAATGTTCATAAGGAGTGATATCAGATATTTTGTGAGGTACCCTATTAAGGATATAGCAAGCAGACAGGAGTGCTTCACCCCAAAGGTTTTCAGGTGCTCCTGAGCTGAAAAGCATACAGTTCACCATATCCATGAGGGTTCTATTCTTCCTTTCAGCAATCCCATTGGATTGAAGTGTGTAGGGAGCAGTTACCTCATAAATAATACCATGCCCTTGGCAATATTCGGTCATGCCATTTGAGGTATACTCCCCCCCACGATTCGATCTTAGGATCTTGATTTTCATTTCAATTAGGTTCTCAGCTTCTGCTTTATATATCTTCAACTTTCCCAAAACTTCGTCGGTAATTTTGAGAAGATAGTATAACAATAATTTGAATGATCATCTATGAAGGTTACAAAGTATCTTCTTCCACCCCTAGTAAGAACTCTGTTTGAATCACTAAACATCACTATGTATGAGTTCTAGAGGTTCAGAATCTCTATGAATAGAGTGGAAGAGTTTTCTAATGGCTTTAGCTTGAACACAAATCTCACATTTAGAAAGTGGATCTATCCTAGTTTTGGGTATCAAGTTCAAAGATGTTATCTTTCTGCTGGTTTCATAGTTTATGTGTCCTAACCTTCCATGCAATTTGTCACAATATTCAACATTTAGGATTATGGGAGAAGAACTTTTATTATCAATTGGTCTTATTACATTCAAATTAAAAAAACCATCACAAACAAAACCTTTACCAATGAAATATCATTCTTGGTAATTACAAATTTATTTGACTCTTTGACAATTCTAAATCTAATTTAAATAGAATAGATTCACTAATCAGATTTCTTCTAACCAATGGTACATGTAGGACATTGTGGAGAGTCAAAAACTTTCTAGAAGTCATCTTTAGATCCACACATCTGCTACCCATTACTTGTCTAGTCGAGTCATCTGCTAGGATTACACTTCCTCCATTTGATTTCAGATAAGTTGAAAATCAAGAGCGATCAAAAGAAATGTGAATGTTTGCTCCTGAATCCAACCACCAGTCATTAGAAAAACAGGTAAAATTTACTACGTAAGAAGAATATGCTAACCTAAAGGATTCTGAGTTATTTTCTACCATGTTGACTCTATGACTTGCTTCTCCACTATTTCCACTTACAGGAGTCTTGATAGGAGCTTTCTTTCTATAGAAGCACTGAGTCGATAGATAATTGGTTCTCCCATAGACATAGCTTAATTTAGTCTCAGACTTTTGGCTGAAAGGTTTGTGATTTCTAGAGTGATTGGGATGTTGGTTAGGACGATGAGAATGATTCTTCTTCTTGAAGTTCTTGCCCTTAGGTTTGTGATTTAGGTTTCTAAAATTCTTAGGCCTATCCTCCACCAGAGTTACTTTTGCTTTCATTTCATTTTTCGACTTGGAGTTTTGCCTGTGTTGGTCTTCTATCCTAATACCTTTAAGGGCTAGCACAAAGGTCAAGTCACCATGTAGATGACGGAGATCCTTAGCAAAGTCAGACAAAGAAGGAGGAAGTTTATCAATAAGACTAGATACCATATATTCTTCAGTGACAGTATTTCCTTTCGACTGAAGCTATCGGATGTAGTCTTGAAATTCATGGAGCTGGTCATTGATGGATTTACTACCTACCATAATAAACTTATTGAAGGAGGAGGAGGAGAAACGTTCTATATCGACATCATCTAAATCGTATTCAGACTCTAGTGCTTCCCACAATTCTTTTGCATCCTTATACTCATAATAAATGTCATACAACTTGTCAGAAAGAGCACTAAGAATACAATTATAACAATAGAAATTTATTTCCTCAGGAGATTGGGAAGTTGTGGAGGATGTGGTAGGTGTGGAGGTAGGTTCAGCTTGTGATGATGAGGAGGGTATGGACATAGAAGAGTCAAAACCAATTGCAGAAATAAGTCCAAAAGGTGTAAGCCAATACCGTATTTGATTAGCCTACCGTTTATAATTCAAACTGGTGAACTTCCTAAACTTGGCTAACTTAGACAGATCGAAACTAGCCATAAAGTCTGAAAATAAAATTGCTAGTCTTGGTAATTCAAAGGATCTGACAAAAGAACTTGTTTGTAAGATACATGCTTAGTACTATATGACAAAGGCTAAGAAAATTGAACAAAATTAAAACTCACAATGATATGCTATCAAGAATGGATAAATATGAAGCTATATGAAAACTGAAACTATTAGAAATACATATATAAAAATTGCTTTGCTAGTTATTCAAAGTTCTAAATAAGTTTTGTTTTAAACTCTTAGAAAGAGTATAAAAGGACACTATTTAATATACTTGCAAAAGGTACTAATCTAACAAATAAACTAAGCAAATGAATATAAATTTGTAAAAGCAATTGATACGATTTCAAAGGACAAGCAAAGTTGGAGTAACTCAAATCTTATTATTATTATTATTATTATTATTATTATTATTATTTTTCAGAGAGGTTTCAAAGGCAACAGATACAAATGATGTAATTCACTATGAATGATATGTCAATGACAAGCAAGCAAACGTATCAGCAAGTAAACAAACTGAAACTGTTTCGAAATTTCTATTTGACCAGCAAACAAACAAAAAACTATCAACAACTTGATTGTTCAATAATTGGTCAAGGAAGAAACATGCTAAACAAAGTCTATACTTAGGAAGCAGAAACTAGCATAATGAGTAAAACAATTATGAACAAGATACAACACTTAACAGAGAATAATTTTTGGTCTTCAGAACTATAGTAAATTTTCCTTTTGTTAGAGGTCACAAATTTATCACAACTAGGTAGCCGAGCAGATCTATCCAAAATATTATGACTCTCAATTTGATAGTTTTGCAACAATAAACAAAAACTATAAAGCTATTGTTCTAGAATGCTTGAAAATCACTACAAATAATCAAAACTGAATTCCAAATCAAGTTAGAAATGCAAGCCTGAGAAAGAGGTAATCGTGTGATCATTGCCCTAGAACAATAGTCCCCGCCTTCGTGGAGATGATTCAATGCGACCACGCCCAGCGGTAAGAATCCCCTGAGAAGACAGGCACCAAAGTTTACTACGAACTTTAGTCTCTTGCTTAATGGATGTTTGCCTGACAAATTAAAACTAGAAATGAAAGAATATTGTAGAGACTTATTAAGAGAGAATAGAGAGATTGCTCACTTTTTCTTGTATTTTTCCAGCCTTCCTCGAGATCCCCTTTATAACCATCTTGTTTTCCCATTGAGATAATCGCTACCATGATCCCATTGCTCGTGAAGGAAAGAGTGAAGGCGGAGGAAACGTGAAACGGAAAAAGAAGAAAGAGAAAATTTCAGGATTTTTTTAAAAAAACATGCTATGAAAGGCATCATAGGATGTGGATGAGAGAAAAATGAAAGAAAGAAAGTTATGCAAATACACCCCTCAAAAGATCATATTTGCATAATAATTAAGGAAAAGAACTCAATTTTTTACTTAATTCCAACAATTTGTATCAATTTCATTTTGCCTTTTTTTTTTTTTTTTGGCAATGTTATGGATTTTGTGTGTCCTTTTTTACAATGATGGATTCTGTATTTTTGCGTAACTATGTGACCAAATAGTTATGACATTCGTCAGTAGCTCGTTTTACAAGACAAATGGAATTAATGAATGAGCAACTCATTTTCACTTTTCATTGAGGGTAGTAAATTTAAGAAATCCCCCGTCACCTCTCCACATGTCATTTTATTAAGGATTGAATGAAAGTAAACAAAATGTGAGATTTTAGAATTTTTTTAAGCTGTACCTCTCTTTTGAGTTTGGATCAGTATATGATTGTGTCACAAGTATAAATAATGTGCGATTGTGATGAGGATACGAAGCAAAATATTGGGGAAAATGCTTCACCTATATGCATGGCCTATGAGACTAGCACATTTTTTGACTTCGGATGATCATTGCTTGATATTGACTCGGATGATTAATGAAAAATATACAAATAACGTCTGCACTTAAACCAGATTACAGATAAGCTCTACTACTGAATAATATGCAATTGAAAAATCATTGCTTGATGTTTATTAAAACGGTATTATAATAAAAACCTAAATATGTGTATATATTTTTATATGTAAGCATGTATACATAATTAGAATCACCAAAATTGTTATTAGTTTTGACTTTTGAGAGTTTGGTGTTGTTCTGATCAGCCACCCATCTATATTTGGTTTTTGCTTTTTGATAATTAATTCCATTAGTTGGATCATTACGTTTTCACTAGAGTCACATAATTTTTTTTAATTCGAAAACAGTTAGCAAATCTCCATGTTTCACTTTTGTAGCATGTAAAATTTGTTATGTGAAGGCATAAGTATATTGCACCTCATTGTCTACGTTCAAAAAAATGGGTAGGTTTTAAATTCGATAGACCACCGTTTGTGAAAATTAAATAAGTATTGTTTATGCATATTTGGTTTGATGATGTGGTGAATTTAATAATTAATGTTAATCACGCATCTTTGTTTTGACAATGTGGTGAATATAATAGATATCAACTGCAAACCATGATGTTGAGGCAGTGGTAGAGATTACCCCATCACAAGTGGCAGGAACGTGGCTCAACCATACAAAGCTTTATTTTATAGACTTGGTGGAAGAAGAAGTAACAAAACGAAATAGGCATACGACTACCTTTACTAGGTCGGCTTGGAAATTCTTAGAAGATGAGTTAAAAAAGAACTGGGAGAGTATACACTCATGAGCAATTGAAAAACAAATTTAATTAATTAAGGCAATGATGGAGAAATTTAAAAACTTTAGTGTCTGATACAATGGCTGGATATATTGCTAGCACGGGTGAAATATCTACGACAAAAGATGTGTGGAAGAAATTGTTGGGTACCGACTTAAACTCCAAGTTAGATGCGGATATGAAAAAGGCTAGGCCCAGTCCTAGTAGTTTTCTTAGAGACGAAGTTAACTTGATGGGCAAGTCAGGGGTGTCTTTAAATAGACGTCCTATTCTAGGGTTTTGAAGTAAGAGAGAGGGAGAGAGACAATATTCTTGTAATCAGGGTTTAATAGAGGGTGTAACCGGATTCAAGGGTATTGTGAGAGAGAGGGTTTGACAGTTTTTGTCCATGCAAAAGATTGTAATTTGGAGGTGATAGTGGATTGTTTTCGATCCCGTGGTTTTTTCCTGTTGAGGGTTTTCCACATTAAATCTTGTGTGATTCTATTTGCTGTGTTTGGTGATTTTTCGGGGTTTTTGCGATATCTAAAAATCCCAACAGAAATTATATGTGGTAATACTTGATGATTTATTTATTTATTTATTAGATAGCTTTCGAGAGTTTGGTCTCATTATTTGTTTTTCTTTTGCACAGACAAATAAGAATGCAAGATATTTTAGAAAGAAAGAATGCAAAGGCTATGAAAATTGTGCACTATTTTCGGGGATACAATTACTACCGGTGATAATGCTCATCCATCTACCATAAGTCCTACCATTAGTGAGGATGATAACAAAGAAGATGAAGAGGAGGAGGAGTTGGAGTCATCTCAGGCTAGGAAAAAGGTAAGAATGGGGAAAAATCGTGTGCCATTAAAGCAATAAGTCCACTTAGCAATAGTAGAGGCTTTCTCTAATAGGAGAAAACAATAGGAAAAAAATGGAATGGAGAGAGAGAAGGATGAATTCTACTTCTACAGGTAGTCATATTAGCGGTTCTATAAGCAGGCATTCAAGTAGGTCTCATGAAGGAGACCAAGACGTGGTGAAGTGCATTACTCTACTTGTGCTCTCAAAGACATTAATCCAACTCAGTTTTCAAAGGCCGTTCATGTTTTGCACGATGCTACATTATGGAGGCAAATGTTTCTAGCAATGCCTGATGAGAGGAAGAAGGATCGAGTGATAAGTCTTCCATGATGCTTGTGTGTATTAGGTTGAGGATCTTCTATATTGCTTGTGTTATGTTTGTTTGTTATGGTTGAGAACCTTTTTATTTTTCTTTCTTATGTTGTTTGTCTTATGTTTGTATTAGACTGAGAACTTTTGCATTTGTCTTTATTATGTTGCTTACGTTTGTACTAGGTTCAGAACCTATGTATTTGTATTTAGTATGTTATTTATGTTATATTTGTACTAGGTTGTGAACCTTTCTATTTGTTTTTATTATGTTGCTTATGTTATGTTAGTATTACGTAGAGGATCTTTGTATTTATAGAAATTCATATGCAAACTATACATGCATTTTATTCAAACTACATTTTAACTTTTTGGTTGAAGGTCAGTTGGACCTTGGATTTACATATCCTTGTTTGTAGGTTTCATATAATTTTCAAATTTATTTTTTTTCAAATGTATATAGGTATGGATGAAGTTGATTATCAACCATTATCAACTTCAGATTCTAACTCTGAGTCAGATGATGAGCATTTTAAAGTGTTATTGGTTGTTTATGCAACTATGGAGTTTAATGGATTTCAGATGGAGATGCCCTGACCACAAAGGATTTCAAATTAAGTGGACATGATTGGGTTATCCATCTATTTGTTTTGAGCTTTTTCGAATGAAAAGGAGGCATTTCTTAATCTTTGTCAAGAGTTAAAAAGAATAGGGAAACTAAAACATTCTAGGAATGCAACGGCTCATGAACATGTAACAATATTCTTATTCGTTCTTTCTCATAATGAATGAAAAAGGACGACTAAAGATCATTTTTAACATTCACTAGATACCATTTCCACCTATTTTAAAAAAGTCTTTTATGCGGTCTGTTCTATTACCAAGTATGTGATTGTCCCTCCATCTTATGATGAAACTTCACCAAAGATATTGCATAAACCAAAATATTATTCATACTTTAAGGTACGAATGTTCTCTTCTTTATGCACTCATTTTATGAAATGTTGCATAGTATTATTCTCTTATTAATATAATTTTATATTTGTTTGCATGATATAATTGTGTAGGGGTAATAGATGGTACTCATGTTTCAGCCTTTGTACCACAAGATGATCAAGTTTGTTATCGTGGAAAGAAATTTATACCAACAGCGAATATGATGTGCGCTTGTTTCTTTGATATGCGGTTCACATTGTTATGACTGGTTCGAAGGGTAGTGCAAATGATTCAAGAGTTTTCTTAAAATGAAATAGCAACCTTGAAAATAAATTTCCAATGCCTTCTACAAGGAAATTTTATTTATTTGATTCTGGATACACCAATATGTCGGGTTTTCTTTCACCTTATTGAGGAGAGGGCTATCGTTTGCGTGAGTATAGAGGCCAAAATCTTCCTCTGCAAGGTTGTAGAGAGCTATTCAATTACTTGCATTCTTCATTCAAAAATGTTATAGAGCGATGCTTTGGAGTATTGAAAAAAAGGTTCACGATTATGAGAGATATGCCTTCAAATACTTTGAAGAAACAAAAGTACATTGCATTAACATGTTGTGTTATTCATAATGTGATTTGGCTCCAAGGGTATGGACTAATCATATTGAGCAACATTAGTTGAATACGTTTAGAGCTTGCAATATTTTATATAATTAAGGATAAAATAATTATTTCCCTTAAAGTATTGGCCAACTCTCAAGCTGTCCCCTAAAGTAGCAATTTACCTATTTTGCCCCTCAAACTATGTTTATGATTATAATGTGATCATTTTGTGAGTCTGCAATCAAATATTTAACAGATTAACGTAACAGCGTATTTTTATTTCTTCATGAGTTTTTATCAGTTTATCTCCTTTTTCTCCAAACTAAAAAATACTTTTTAACTACTTTCTCCAAAGAAGTTTTGTCTTTAAACACTTTTTATAAATTAAAAATTCATTTTTTGGATCGCAAAAACTACAAAAATTGCAATAGGAAAAAAATACTATCACATCATTAATCGGTTAAATAGTTGACATTATGCTCACAAAATATTTACATTGGGCATATACACATAATTCAAGGGAAAATAGGCAAATTGCTACCTTAGGGGGCAACTTAAGAATTCACCAATATTTAAGAGGTAAATGATCATTTTATCCTATAATTAATATTACATTATTACTCTCGTCAAAATATTTTGAATGGATGACTGTAGATACTATCGTTTATGAAGTCAAAGAAGTGTTAATTAAGTGAAAGCTCTCAATAGTGTTTTGAAAATGGCCATGATGTTTTAAAAACGATTTTGGAGAAAAATTACAACGGCCATTGTGTTTCCAAAATAGTTTTGGAGAAAAAAATACCATGGTTGTCAAATGCACCCAATAAAAGTGGAATAAGATTTATTCAAGAAAAATCTATTTTTGCAAAAAAGAAAAATTATTCTTTTTAAGCAAAACATGATAATGGAAAAGTCTTTTGAAAGAATAATTCTAATCATTTGGATAGAAATAAGGTTTCAAAAGAATAATTTGAATTACAAACATAAAAATAGAAAAGAGTTTTCAAAGGATAATTCTAATTATATGCATGGAAATAGAAAAATTCTTTGGAAAGCTAATTCAACTTTTATGCATAGGAATAAGAGAGATTCTCATAACAGAAACTTTGCATCTATTTCATCACATGTACCAAAAAAAAAAAAACGAAATTACATTAGACCATCAATGTATTACACAAACTTTCCTAAAAAGACATATCAAGTACATGAGCATATTCATACATGTTCATGATTCTATTATATGCTCTAATTGTGGAAAAAGAGGACATATTTCACATGCATGCAACACAAGAAAATATGCCAACTATAAAGATGCTTAGTATGTAAAGACTAATCATCAATATAGACCCAAAAAGATATGGGTACCAAAGAGCAAGTGTATTCCTGTGGTTGCAAGAACTCAAACGGCCTCAACATAAGGAACTGTAGTTCCTTGATAGCAGCTACTCGAAGCACATGACTTGAAATGAATCACACTTCTAATCATTACATTTTATTATAATTTTATACTCTTATCTATTTTATTTAAATAAATATATCTTCTAATAATATTTTTATCTAAATTTGCAGGCAATAAAAATTTATCGAATAAGAACTCAAAAATTATCTCGACCCCAAAAGATCTCTAATGCAGCCTAAAATGTCTATGTCCAAAGCTCAAGATCAAGTCTAGAAGCAAAATCTCAACACTTATCACTTTCTTGGTTAATAATTATCAATAATTTGGCCTGCAATTGAGTATCAAAACAAATCTAGAAAGAAATCAAGCCAAATTCGTGCTCAGGATGGTCAACTGCAAAGATAGGCATTATCTCCCAATCTGGAAAGTAGAATTTAATATATTATATATAAAAATCATCTAGCTCAACGATATAGAGCCATCCAGATTGACAGAGTCTAAAAATTTCATCAGCAATATTAGGTGATGATAGAAATCTAAATTAAATGAATATATATTCAATTATTTGAAAGTCGAGCTAAATACTAAGAAACCCAAGAGCATTCAAGAGATGCCCAAGAGTCTTAAATGAATTAAATGCACAAGAAATGATACCCACAAAGTCCATCTCTAAAGTATTGAATTAAGAGTGTAAATCATTTTGAGAGGTCCTATGATTATGAGGGTTACTTGGGTCCTAAGCCAAATCCTATGGTTATGAGGGTTATTTGGGGGCCAAGACAAATTTAAGGATTATAAGAGATTCTTGTTATATATAAATAGAGGTGTAGAGTGAGGGTAAGCGGAGTGTGAAAAATTTTGTAAATTCCTTTTAAAAAAGAGAACCCTTAATTAGGTCCTTCAAATTGTAAACTTTTAAAATTTGTATTAATAAAAAACATTTATTCTACTTTTTTAATTTTTGATCTTCTTCTTTGTTGATGAAGTGAAGATGGACATTTGCTCACAAGGGGCCAACCACTTGCAATGTAAGTTTTTTTTCCTATTTTTATTTTTTTATTTTAGAAATTACATGTTTTAGGATTTTATTTTCTTATTTTTATTTCATGTTTGGTAGATTAGATTTATTTTATACTTATAGTGTAGATTTATTTTATGCTTTGTAGAGTGGATTTATATTTTCTTTCTTTTTTTATTTTTTTATTTCCTTGCTCTTTTTCTTTTTTATACTTGTAGTTTAGATTTATTTTATGCTTTGTAGTGTAATATTCATTTTCTTGTTTTTTATGCTTTATTTTCTTTTTGTTCTTAATATGTGTAACTAAAATCTTTAGGAGATCTAGGATTGTATGAAACAAGTTTAATTTCTTTTATGGTTTGTGGATTTTCTCTTTTTACTTAAAATGGTCGTGCTTAGGATAATTAACTAGAGAACTAACTTGTAGATAAAGAAATTGATAATCTATATTTATCTTGAGTGATTTGATAGGTTATGCTTATAAATTTCTAGGACCAAAGTTAGAATTTTCCAAACACACATCTTCCTTTTGGGTTCAAAGGCTTTCTATACTATACTTTCTATATAGTTGTAGTCTTGCAACTTGCATATTATTTTAGATGCACATATCAAGTTTTGCTGCCGCTGCCAGGGAAAGTGCTTGTAATTAAGATCTTTCTTTTTTGATTCTTTGATTTGTGTGTTTCATTGTTAAGAGATAACTTGGAAGAATATGATTAAAGACTAGAGAAGATAATTTGCTTGCAAAGGTAAGTTCTCTTTTTTGTATTTTCAATTTCATCCTCTAGTTAGTCTTTTCACATTAGAGACAATTAGGATCTAATTAAAAAAATTCTCTTTTGTCGACCCTAATAAAATTCACCATCCACTTGAACAACTCCTAATAAAATAATAACTTCAAACAAGTGCTTTTTCTCTTACATTTGTTTGTTTGTTGACCATAATTAAGAATATATAAATATTTTCTTTTTTTGCATTCTCTTGTCTCTGCTTTTAATTCTTATGGTTTGCATTGTATATAGTTAATAGGAATTCACTAAATGATTTGAGCATTTTGATTTGAACACTCACACGAAAATACTATTAAGGATAAAACCCCCTAATCAAGATAAGGTGAGTGATTTTATCACCCTTTCCTTAGCCCACAAATCACTAATTTCTCACTACACAAATCCAAGCCTTTAAAACTCATTAGATGTTTGCTCCTAAGGACTCGAGCTCATTAAGGAATAAGAAATCCTTAAGTGAACCGATTTAAGTTTATTTGAATCCGTTGGTGTCAAATGCAAGGTTTAGGGGTTGCGTAAATCGCTCCGCAATGAAAGGGGTACTTAATTGGTTATTGATCTCCCTCTAATACTATCCTTACCTTGCTAACTTACTAAGTGAACTTTAATCTTTTCGCTCAAGGAGTTTTTGGTTAGGAGCTGGTCAGTTGAATTAGGCTTAACCCTAAAATTAAGGGCGATTGATCAAGTAGTTGCATTTTGATTTGTTTAGTTAGGTTTCTTCTTTTCTCATTCTTTTTCTTTTTCAAAAGATTTTCTTTAACATTTTTTTTTCTCATAAAAAAATAAGAATTAAAAATAAATTAAAAAATAATAAAAATAATAAAATTTTGTGTTACAACATGTCATTTTCTTTGATAAGTTTTGAGGATTTAGACATGATGAACTTTAATTTTGAGGAAATTTTTGCTGATGAGCTCAATTTGTTAAAATAGTTGGGACAACCTTTCGATTACGTGCAAACTGAGTTCCAATTCAAGCCTGACTTTCTAATTAAGCAGCATCACGGCATGATTCTATTTGAGTCCACTCAAGATAAAGATCAAAATGAGTTTTCAAATAACCCTCTCCCAACGTGCCTTTAGATGCTGCAAAAATTACTGAAAACCATGGAGAGTACAAAATTTATGCACATCAATGAGTTTATTATTTTACACTTCTTTAAAATTTGGGGTAGAATTTTTGCAATAACGTAGGATTTGATGTAGGTCTCGAGCTTTTCACCTTAAAATTTGTGATCTGCATCTTTACTCTTTGTCTCATAATAATAATAACAAATAAAAAGAATTTATTCTTCTCTCTTTTGAAAGTTTCTTGTTCTTTTGTAAAAAATATGAAAAAAGAAAAATAAAAAAATAAAAAATTAATAAAAAAGAGAAAAAGAGAAAAAGGAATTTTTTGGCTATATCCTCTGTAGGCGTTGAAAAAATCACTTATCAGTCCCCACACTTGACTCGTAAAGATGGGTTCGAAACAAGGAAAGGGCCGTCAACCAACGCAACCGACGAACCGTCGACCGACGCAACTGACGAACCGTCGACCGACACAACCGACGAGCCGTCAACCGACGAGTCGACAAACTGTTAGCTGACGCAACTGAAACAACTGACGACGCAATCGCATGAAGCACGCCGACGAACGTCAGAGCCTAGTCGACATGGCGGACACGTTGACACAACGTAACGTCAACACGGCGTACGCGCCAA
>JBAKGM010000002.1:11513563-11523694 GCA_037177215.1 Asparagus racemosus | reverse complement strand
ATATATATATATTGTTTTGAAAATTAATTTGATCAAGAGGCTTGAAAAATTGTTTGAAACAAAGAGTTAGCATGCTCTTTTCAAAGCTTTTAATTAAATTTCTAAGTTAAACTTGGTTTTGTATAATTATAATGAAAAGATTTCCTAAGAAATTTTCTTTGAAGTTATTCATAAATAATATTTTCCTTAAGTATAATCTAAATCTAATTAGATTGTTTAAGGATATTAAGTAAATTAATTATATATTGACTTCTTCAAATTGGCATGTTGACTGAATTTTGTGGGTATATTCACGGCAAACATTCACGAGATTACAACTTGTCCTGTATAGTAACTTAGGGGTTTAAAGGTTTGTTATATGTGCTAAATAAAACCGCGATTCCTACGAAAGTGAGCTAGAATTTTTTTCCTTTTTTATTTTCTTTTTTTGCTAGAGGACTTGTAAAAACTTAGGTTTGAATGAATTTGATCATTACATTTTATTGCACTTTTATACTCTTATTATATATTTTATTTGAATAAATATATCTACTAATAATTTTTTTATCTCAAATTACGGATAATAAAGAATTATCGAATAATAGTTCAAATGAAAATTATCTTGATCCCAAAAGATCTCTAATGAAGCCCAAAATTTCTTAGTCCAAAGCCTAAGACCAAGTCTAGGAGTAAAATCTTAGCATTTATCACTTTATTGTCAATAATTATGAATAACATGGCCTACAATTGAGCATCAAATTAAATCTGGAAAGAAATCAAGTCATATTCGTGCTCAGGATGATCAACCGCAAAGAAAAGGCGTTATCTCCCAATCCGAAAAAGTTGAATTTAATATATTGTATATGAAAATCGTCTATCTAGACGAGATGGAGCCATCCAGACTAGATGATTTTAGAAATTTTATCAGCAGTAGTAGGTTATGATGGAAATCCAAATTAAATAAATATATATTCAATTATTTGAAGGCAGAGCTAAATTCTAAGAAGTCCAATAGTATTAAATGAATTAAATGCAAAAGAAATAAACCCCACATAGTCCATCTCTCAAGTATTGAATTAAAAATGTAGATTATTTTGAGAGATCTTATGGTTATGAGCGTTACTTGGTGCCTAAGCCAAATCCTATGGTTGTGAGGGTTGCTTGGGGGCCAAGACAATTCTAAGAGTTGTGAAAGATTTTTGTTATCTATAAATAGAGGTGTAGAGTGAGGGTAAGAGGAGTGTGAAAATTTTTGTAAACTCTATTTTGGAGAGGAGGACCTTTAATTTGGTTTTCTAAATTACAAACTTTTAAAGTTTGCATTAATAAGAGAATTTTTACGCCTCTTTTTTAATTTTCTTTCTTCTTATTTTTTGATGAAGTGAAGATAAATTTTTGCTCACAAGGGATCAACCCCTTGCAATATAAGTTTTTAGTTTCCCCTCTTTTTTTCTTATTTTAGAAATTGCATGTTTTAAGATTTTACTTTCTTATTTTTATTTCATATTTGGTAGATTAGATTTATTTTATGCTAGTAGTGTAGATTTATTTTATGCTTTGTATAGTAGATTTACATTTCCCTTGTCTTTTTATTTTATTTTATTTCCTTGTTCTTTTTCTTGCTTTGTAGTGTAGTTTTCATTTTCTTGTTTTTCTTTTCTGCTTTATTTTCTTTTTATTCTTAATATGTGTAACTAAAATTTTTAGGAGATTTAGAATTGTATGAAACTAGTTTAATTTCTTTTATGGTTTGTGGATTGCTCTCTTTATACTTAAAATGATCATGTTTAGGATAATCAACTAGAGAACTAATTGCTAGAAGAAGAATTTGATAATCTATTATTATCTTGAGTGGTTTGATAGGTTGTGCTTATGAATTCTAGTATTACTATCTAGTTGTTTGTTCTTATCATGAATGAAAATTTTACTTAGATAATAATTTGATAGATTATGCTTTCTTTAGGTGGTTTGATAATTTATGCTTAGTAAATCTAAAGTAAAATATTATAAAAAGAAAGCAGTTCATAAATATTTATTGAAATTAACTAGTGGATTCAATTCTAGACCCCTGAGTTTCTCTACTTATTTTCCCCTCAATCGTTCTTGATTTTGATTTTTCTCCATTTTGATTTTCCTTTTCTTGATTTTATTTTGTTGATTTTCTCTTCCTCCTCTTTCTTTCTCTTGTTGTCATTTCTTTCTATTTCCTCTAGTTACCTTTTTGTTGTCTTTTTATTTGTTTCCTCCTTTTACTATTCTCCCCTCTTGTTTTTACTTTTTATTTTTGTGATAAATCACTCTCTCTACATCTCTACACATTATATTTCACTTCTTTTTGTCGACACATTTCTAGGATCAAAGTTAGGATTTTCTAAACACACACGTTCCTGGTGGGTTCGATATCTTTCTATGCTATACTTGATAGTTGTAGTTTTGCAACTTGCATGTTATTTTAAATGCATATCAACTTCACAACGCTATCAAGGTTTAAAGGTGGCAAAATCACCCTTAGGGATGATTGTAAATATAAAATAATTGGCAAAGGTGCGGGTAACATTTTTTTAAAAAATTTATTTATACAAGAGGTTTCTTTAGTAGATTGATTAAAGTATTAATCTTCTTAGTGTTAGGTAAATTATGTGATAAGGGTCTTATAAGTCTTTCAATAGCAAAGCGGTAAAGTAGACTCTCTAGATGGCAGTGAATGCTTCTTGATGCCAAAATCCAACGAAAACGTTTATTCAATGAATATAGATGACTTTGCCAGTTAGAATATTGAACGCCTGAATGTCTTAGAAGATAATCCTTGGTTATGTAGACGATTAGGACATGTATTTATGCATTTACTTCATAATGTATTTAGAAAATAATTAGTTAGAGGACTATCATGAATGAAGTACGAGAAAGATGGAGTGTGTGGTACGTGCTAGAAAGGGAAATAAACTAAAGAGTTCCTTTAAGGAGAAAACCAAAATATCAACTACTAGACCTTTGCAGTTTATTCATATGGATCTAGTTGGATCATCCCAAACCAAGGGTTTAGGAGGAAAGAAATACACCTATGTCTTAGCAGATGGCTACTATAGGTTTACCTAGGTTTTCTTCCGTGGTTAGAAGGATAAAGTGTTCTCTGTTATCAAAAGATTTTGTAAACAAGTTTAGAATGAAAAAGACATACGTATTGCCAAAATTAGAAGTAAGCATAGAGGAGAATTCGAGAACTTTGAATTTTCAGAGTTCTGTTTACTAAAGGGAATTAAACGTGAGTTCTCATATCCCTAAACTCTGCAACAAAACAGAGCTGTAGAAAGAAACGATAAATCTATTCAAGAGATGGCTAGGACCATGATCAATAATCATAACCAGCCTAAATACTTTTGGGCAAAAGCTATGCAACAGCTTGTTAAGTCGTAAATAGGATAGTCATTAGAAAGAGTTAGGGAAAACTCCTTATGAACTTTACAACAACAGAAAGCTGAGTATAGGATATTTTGGAGTCTATGGGTGTAAATGTCACGTCCTAAATACTAGAGACAAATTAGCCAAGTTTGATTCAGAAACTGATAAATAAATATTTCTCGGTTATTCAATGACTGGTGAGGCTTATCGGGTTTACAACCATCATACACATGTTGTAGAGGGATCTATGCATGGAACATTTGATAAAACAAATGACAAAGCTTAAATTAAATCTAGCTGTAATGATGATTATTCAGAGAAGGAAACAACCGCACAAAATTGAGAAAAATAGAAGAAGAAATAATAAACAACGAGGAAGTTGATGATACGGAGGAAGCTATCTAATTCCTTTCCAAAACTGCTGACTTTCGGTATGAAAATGTGGTCCATATCCAGAAGTTAAATTCCAAAGAAAACCATCATTCTTATTTTGTAAACACTAAGACAAAGTATACTTTCCACTTTGCACCCTGATTTTTTTCCATTTATTTGTAACCCATACAATAAGCATACCTTCACCAGATCCTACTGAAAGTAAACAAACCCACTCAGTAAGAAAATTCACCCCAATTTTCTTTAAAGTACACTCATCAATCCTATCCAACTTAGTTTTTCAAAAATAAACAATATCAAATTTATTCAACACGCGAAAATAATTGACACTAAGCTTTTTACTATCCTCCCCTGACCCTAACATTCCTTGAGCATATTAACATAGAAACAAATAATAAGCACATAGAGAAAACAGACACTGTCATTCACAAAGCAATCACGTAGTTCTAGCTGTCTCTCTTTCCCCAAATTTCTGATATAATCAAAAGCCTTAAAGCTACTAGACGCTCTAAACACCAAAGCACATTGCTCAGATAAATCATTCATTTGTCTGTCACTCAGATTATCAAACAGAATTGGAATAAAAGAAGAGCCTAAGGAAGAAGTCATACATTCATCTATGATAATAGATGTAGAAACAGGAGCATCCCTGTTCTCTATCCCATCCATCATATACAATCTTGCAGAAGCTTTATCAATAGCTGAAGTTTGATGTGCACCCAATAACCTTTGGCTTCTCCTGAGCAAAGCAACACTCTATCCTTGTCACACCTTGCTCATGGGTATGACTCGGTAGGTAGAATATTTATAGAACTAAAAATATAAAGCATTTTATAAATACCCTGAAACCTGGTTTGTTATATACATCCACAACTACTCACAACATAAGTATATATAAATGTACAAGTCTCATCATAACAACATCAAAATCACAACAATATCAAGCAAAAACAAGGAAAGAGATATATCAATTGTTCGAGTATTGAGCCCACTAGATAGATAACTACAATATTCAAACATAAATACGAGTCTTAGCTTAAACACAACAATCAAAACTAGATAATGTACTTAGAGAAATATCATGAAGTATCTACTAAATAAATAGACAATTAAACTAATCAATATTTATAATTGGTAGTGCATGGATATGACTACTTTCTTATAACTTGCTTATTCAAGTAGGCTAGGTCCGCTACAGTCAGACTCACATAATTACATAAAGAAGGGGATCCAAGTCCAAGCGAGGAAAATATGGGGAACTATAAGAATTAATGATTAGTCTGCACAATAATAAAAAGTAAGAATAAAAAGTAAGAATCAATAAACATGATCATAGGTTTCAGATGGATACATCTTGTAGCACAACATAAATTAAGCATAAACAACGTGTTAAAGAAATTAATTATGTTCCTATTTGGATATGAAATGATTAAGTTTGCCTGCTTAAGGTGGTTACACATATATAACACATAATTATTAAATAGATACTCATGTCGCAGTCCTCTAGCCAACCACCAAACCTTAACTTGCGATTCATCTTATTACTTACCACCCAAACCTGCTATTATTTAATTTGTACATGTAATGTTATGCATAAAATCCACATCCTATGACAACCTTATCTAGCTTACTTAGTACTAACGAGAACAGTCCATGTCAATGATCAGGGGATCAGTTGCCTAGTCAAATCATGTATTAGGGCTAACTAAATCAGGGTACATTTCATAGTCTAGGATATAGCTCTCTACACCTGTCTACATGTACAATGATTGTAGTATAAATCCTAATTTATCATTTGCTCTAGCACTATTCAATTAAACTGATATTCATTTAACAGTTCATTAGCCTTTACCAAGTTCTATATTCATTTAACATGTGCTGAGTTATCTGAGTGATCAAAACACTCCATATATTGTGTAGGTATCTCTTTGAACCACTCTTACATTAGAAAACACTCATATTAACTCTTAAACATGGTTTAAAATTGATAATTAGTTTGATCAAACTAAAATGTAATTCAATAAAGAGTTAACAGTGATTCAGAACAAATTGAGATGTTTGAAAAATCCAATCATATGTCTAAACTAACAATCAGACATCTCTTAACAAAAACCAGGCATTTCTATACAATAATCTAAAAACTGAGTTTCTATCAACTGTAATCAGATGCCTCCTAACCCCTACAAGATTTGTAAAACCCAATTCAAACATCTAATGTCGGACCACCAAATATCTGATTTTGAGCCAACGTCTTATGTCACTTCATCATATGTCATTGTCGCTGCTCAATTGATGTGTTTCACCTCATTTCTTCTTCATTTCACCTCCAATCTACTCGAGACTCCTTAGAATAATGATAGGGATAAAAATACATGTTTCTTCCATGTTTCTAAGATTAAACATCAAGAAAAATGAAGAAAATTAGGGTTTGCTGTAAAACATGTGCATGTTTATCAAACTAGCGATCTGCATTTTGGGAAACCCTTTTAGTCTTATCAAAATTCAACATCGGGGAATCATCAATAAAGAACCCTAACTAGTTTTAGCATGAAATTCTAGGGTTTTAACTAATCCAAATGAAATAAAACAGAGACTTAACAAATAGAAAAATCCCTAAAATAAGGAATAAAAGTGGAGAAACTCTCGCCTGAGTTGCTTATCATTTTCTGCTATTGTGATTTCTCTCTTTGGTCATCTTCCCCTGTAGAACTCATGCTCCCAAAAGTAATGTTTCTGAAAAAAGAAGAGGAATCTGAATAAAATCTAGGTATTTATAGGCTTTGGACCTATTTACAAATATTTAGGAATATTATTTCTTTTATTCTTATAACCCTAACGGTTATATATGCAAATGCCCTTTACTATTAAGTCTAGATCATGATTAATTCATGAATGTCTTTCTAATAAAGATATACTTTAGAGAAATTTATTATATTGAGTAGAAATAATTATGTAATTTTGCAAAATATCCCCTCAATTAATTATATAATTAATTTTAAAAATCTAGGGCCTTACACCATGGAGCACGCCAACCGATGCCCCGCGTGTCAATACCATAGAGACTACATACATCAAGCTCTAAAATTCCTACACCCAACTATGTCTTCCTAGCCATTCATGACATGGGGAAAGGACATCATAGGTCCCATTAGCCTGCCATTAACAAGGGGACAACGGTTCATCTTTGCAGTTACCAACTACTTTTCCAAATTTGGCCGAACAATCCCATTGAAGGAAGTAAAGACCAAGGCTATGACCAATTTCCTCCAACACCTTGAAATTTACAACTTTGACATACCCAAATGGATTGTCCACGATCACAGATCTCAGTTCATCAGCAATGCATTCGGGTGCTTTTGCAACAATTTTCTGATCGAAGATGTTGTCTGTAGATGTTCGGATGTTCCCCATCAATGGTCGACATTTTAAGAGATATCACCCATGAACATCAAGATGGGAGAGACTAACCTTGGACAATGACTTCTTTGTGAATATGCAGCTTAATAATTAAGGTGTGAATATATACTTTACAAAGTCCCCATTATCGAGTCTGTATCAATTTAATCATCATAAAAATTTGTGTGTGTGCACGAAGATAAGCTAGCTCACGTGCCTGATAAAGATTTGAGTTCAATATCCTCAAATGTGGGACATGACAAATTACAAGGATGAAGGGAAAAAAAAAAAAAAGAGGCAAGCAGAAAAGGGAGGGGGAAAGGGAAATTATCCAAAGACACGACATTATCCCTTTGCCATGGCCTTCAACTCCACCTCATCAGAGGACGCTTGGTCTTGGTAAGCCCTCCGCGCCTACTTGTTGGCCTTCCACTTGACCTCCTCCATATTAACGGTAGTAAGCTTCTCAAGTTTGGTTCTAACATCATCAGTGTTTGCTCGCTTAGCGGTAGGGTTCTCAAATGATTGATTTTGGGTGGGTTTTGATTGGGTCATAAATGGGTGGGCACATTTATGCCCATTTGCTCATTTATGACCCATTTAACATTTGCTAAATGAGTCACTTCACACCCACCCATTTATTAAATGGGTGGTCCATGGGTGACCCAATAACCCATTTAGCTATTGGTACCTATATCAATGACAATCCACTGGAGTTCGTCCCTCCTCGAGCCCAATTTCTTTTGCAAATTAGCCATTTGATCCTTAAGGTGAATTATACTCTGCTCAGTCGAAGCTTTGTTAGGCTCCTAAGTAAGGACAGTCGCTATTATCATTTTTCTGATTGAGCCTCGAGTCGACTAACAGCCGACACTGGAGCCCTGATTGTTGCTTCAGCTTTCTCTCGCTGATCCTTTATCTCCGTGGGCATCTTGTCATTGAACCTCTGGACTGGGGGATCGATGCCAGATATGCGTAAGACCTTCCAAGTGGCCTACTTTGCTTTAAACTCATTGCGAACTTGCTGAAGAAGTGGAATCACCAGTTGATCATTCATAATTGAAGAGTCATCAATGCAGTTATCCAGAATTCTCTTCAAGCTAGCAACCTCGAACTTACTCGTGCTCGAAGCAAGTGAGAGGCATCGACCCATGCCTTGGTAAAAATCACCAATCAAATCCTCCATGCATTATCCTATACCATTCATCCTCCACCTCAGAGAGAAAGAGAGGGAAGGACTGGCCGTAACCATGATGATGCTGCGACTCGAAGGGAAGCTAGGTCTGGTGAAGTGGTGCCATGGGGTAAGGAAGATAGCATGGATGCACTACCTCCCTCTGGTTGCATGAACGAACTTTCCATAGAGCGTGTCATCCCAAATGTGATGGCCATTGCAAAAGATGACTCTAAGGTGGAAGGAATAGATGAGAGCTATGCTTGGCCTCCTCCATTCATCGTTTTAGTATAACCTGACCCTACAAAAGGAAAAGGGTCAAATGAAAATTGAGAATCATATCAAATTGGGAAAAAAAATCAGGTCCAGATGATGAGAGATTACCTCCCACAGCGGTTAAAGGAGATTGAATATTACCCTCTGTAACCGTTGGGCAAGGCTCTCTCTTGATGACCTCCGCCCACTTGCATCGACAGTCATCTCTAGGTCTGCGTACGGGGAACCCTCAGTGATATCTAAGGATTCCCCAGCTACACTGATCTTATCTGCACCAGCCGAAGCACTTCAATGGTTGTCTTGGCACCTTTCTCTGTGCCATCTTGCACCATGGTGACAGGAGATCTGTCAGAGGCTCTCACGGAATTTCTTGATTCTTCAAAGTCCTTGGCAACTTTCCCAGTGTCGCTAGTGGCATTAATATCGATAGCCTTGGCATGATGCTTCTCCTCAATTTTTTCCGAACTCGCCCCCATGATAGTCTCTTTAGAAGCCAGAGGAGACACCCGAATAACCTCGTCACAATACCCCGATGCATCAACACTCATCTCTTCCCCTGCAAAGAAGAAGTCCAGAGTAAAAATAATAATGACTTTCCGAATACAAATCAATTGGACAAGTGTCACTGAACGTATCAACAATCGGAGAGAGGCCCCCTTGCCCTTCTTCCTTCTTCAATGGTGAACCTCTCGGTGAGGGCGTAGCCACCTCGTTGTCAGGATCATTCGAATGGTGCTCCGTATCTGAAAAGGAAAAGGGGTGCCTAGAGTGAGATCTATAACAAACATTCATAGGGACAGTTATTGGTTATACCGTAAGACTCACCCGAGTCATGAAGCAAAGTTTCTGATTCCCCTCACAACAACATATTGCAGCTTACCTCTACTATGGATAACAGATCATTCCCCCCATGAAATGCTGGAGTGACTATGTGCTTAGGCTGCGCTTAGTATTAGTGCTTGAAAGAAATACCAAGGCAGGATGAGTCAGCAAGAAGAGATACTCAAAACGGAAAAAGAGCATATATGCAACACAAGTTTGAGGAGGCCAACTTGAACTGATTATCCCAAGAATGGTATGGGATAACCGCTATCAACGATATGGCTCTGCCATGTCAGCTCCTGCTAATAACCGTGGTGCGAAGCTCCTGTCTAGTGGGACGGTAGTAAAAGGCGCCATCCTTCTATAACATTGGTGTCTGCAAACCTCATGCCTAAGCTTTCTCCAACCGCAGCCAGAGCAATTAAGCTCATGGGAGTGTAAGTTTGAGATCTCTAGTTTTGACTAATGAATTAAATTACTACCGGTGGCGGAGCTATGCACAAGTTTGGGGGTGCCTTGGCCCCCACAAACTTTTTGAAATTGCGTATACGTATAGTGATTGTATACAACAATTTACATATTTATATCCTTCTTAAAATCATGGCTTAATTGCACTTACATATCCCATAGGTTCCCCTACTTTGTACCTATATAACTTTTACTTGTCTCTATTAGCACTTTATACCCTAAAC
>JBAKGM010000002.1:11479408-11501379 GCA_037177215.1 Asparagus racemosus | reverse complement strand
CTTGCCGTGTGTTATACACGCTGACGTACTCCATTCTCTTGGTGTACGTCAGAATTAGATGACGGACAGGTCCAGTACGGAGACGCACTTGAGCCGGAGTTTCCCCAGCAGGAGAGCCTTCCAGATGACGGAGCAGATCGAGCCGAAGCTTAGTTTCCCGTTATTTCAGTATTATCTTTTCAGAGAAATGACATTATTAGGATTCTCCAGTTCATTTAAATGCTTGTATTATTTCAGACATGAGGACTTTTATAGTCCGAGATGTTATTTCCTTATTCTGGTGATATGTACTCCCTGTTCAGGGTATATATTTATTCTTACTGGCTGTGATTGTGATGATGAGACCTGTGATTTTATTATGATTATATTGCTTGACGCTGGGCGTATTGGGTTGAGGAGAAGAGATTTTATTTTACACTCCCCGATCTAATACGTCGCGGGCTTGCTCGCGTCCCGTTTCCGGGTATTTTGGGAAGCGGGGCGTGACAAATATTAATACAATATGTGATTATTTTGTACACAATATATCCCTATCAACTTAAGTATAAAAGTTTAATTTCAGAAACAAGACATCAACTTTTTTTTTTGTACACACTATATTACTAGCATTAAACAATATCACTTTAAAAGTCAAGTTCATAGTAGATCAATTAGTAGAAGAATGTACAAACATACAAATTGGGGGGCAATTAAAAGGAGGGAATAGCTTTTTTTGGAGTATATATATACACCACAACATTATGGTAGTTCAGAAAGAAGACCAAGAAAGATGTACAAAGACAAGGAGAAAAATTATGAAAGGAATGATGGTAAATATTATAAGCGAAAAAAGTATTACTTAAGGAAAAGCAAGGCTAGGAAACCCTATCTTAATAAAGATAAGCATTTTAGAAAATATGATAGAAAAAGAGATTATAAAAATAAATTAAGTTGTTTTACTTGTAGAAGCACAGAACATCATAAAATAATCACATATCAATTTGTATTTTTGTACATTCTTCTACTAATTTTTTTGGGTACACTTTTATACTAATTTGTATTTTTGTACATTTTTCTTCTAATTGATCTACTATGAACTTGACTTTTAAAGTGATATTGTTTAACGCTGGTAATATAGTGTGTTCTTGTTCTTGGTATTTTTTATGGATTATTCCTCCCAATGGTGCTGGTAATTTTAGAAAGATTCCACCGTCATTCTATCCTCAGCATCTAGATGAAGCCCGTAGTTTTATTACAGTAGGAAGGATATGTGGCGCGTCTCAGAGGTATGTGATTATTCCACAAGAACATATGATATCTGAAGATGCAAAACAAGAAGTATGAAAGTGTGATTTTCTAAACAAGCTAAAGAAGAAGATTAACTAAATAGAAATTGATCTTTAAGTAAACTGCAAATGACAAATTTCTACACAAGCTAAAGAAGAAGATTAACTAAAAGAAGATATTTGATAAGACAAAAAAAGAGAAACTAGCTTTATCTAAACACCATCGAGAGGAAAAAGTCCAAGGACAGTTGCTTATCACGACTGCTCCTTGACAGTCGCACAATTACACTTGGATATGAGCGGGTTTGGGATTGGGTTTAGATTTAGTTTGGGGATTAGACTATGATTTGAGACAGGTGTCCCCCATATTCGAGCGAGTGATAGCAACAGTCGTCGAAGACAAACTGCCGCTAGAACTGAGTATCACTGTTGAGAAAGGGAGGGAAATGTACAATCGTGCACAACAATATAAAGCATACACTCAAGACTACCACATTTCTTAAGCATTGGTCACCAAGTCAACAACAAAGAACAATCAAGGGACTATAGCTGCAATAGAGGACACGAAACCATATCAGTACTTCATAACCTCGTGCTGATCACCTCTCAAAATGAGTTGTTTGCTTGACATGGTGATTCATCTCTTAATGTTTTCCTGTCTGCACCGCAACTTGGCTCCTAGACAAAAGTAAGGGTCAGTAACGGAAAACTACGATAGTGAAAAGAAGCAGTATTATAACTCAAATTCTGAGTGTTTTTTTTTTTTAAAGCAGAAATTCAATTGCAACTTTCCAACACAGTTCCACTCATATAACGCAACAGGAAAATTGGAAATAAACTGTTTATATAACATAAAACCTCAAAAATCTCGTACAACTTCCCACAACAAACATGGCCAACCTGAAACCACAGAAGTCCAGATTGTTTGTTTACTGGATATATAAAAATAGTGTAGAGATTAAAGGTCCCTACTTCGTACTTAAAAAGAAAATTTTACCTAAAATCACCCATTCATCGTCTTTCACACAGAAACCTTACGGAGCCAAGTAATGCAAGGATATCTCAGACTAGTATCTTTCTGCCGCTGCGATTCACATAAAGTTTACGCACGTATAAATGTAAGCATACCTAAGGGGACAGAATTCCGGTGAGTTTAGTATCTGTTTTCAACCTGGAACAATGTCCAAGTTTTGTTCATAGGTCACAGGTTACCCAGGTGACAGCATCAAATTTGCTACCAGCACCGAAGATTTGGCAACAGCTTAGAGTTACCTAGAAATTGATATCAAACTTGCTACCCTTGCATGAAGTGCCTCAGTGCGCTTTATCTTTTGCATCTATACATGAACATGTAGCTCCTTAAAAATGTGCCATAGATTTGAGGCACTATGTTTGCATATTGCAAAGATTTACCAAAAAAAGATAGCCAACTAATCATGGTTACTGTTCTATTATACTGATAGAGCAGCAAAATAACTACACATAATCATATGAAAACATATATAGTAAGCACAAACACGAAGAACAACTTATAACACTAGGTAGTTCCATTTTGTCATCATCAGATTCATTACAACAAAGAAATTGAAGCTGACAGATTGATGCTTTGACAAGATGAATCAAAATTTATGGAAATAACGAAATGATTAAATTCATATCCCAAAATTTATATGTAAAAAGTGATAGGAGAGATCTACTATATTTGGAACTTATACTGTCTATTGTACAGTATAGTTGGAAATAATTCCATAGGGAAAACCTATAATATTTCCCCTTTACTCTGTAGCGTATCTAATGTAGTGGAGCTTCAACATCCCCTGATGGGGGTGTTACATATGACAAATAAATTGTCAGTAAGGTACGATCCTTATTTTCGCTATCCTCCTAGAGTTTACAGACTGTTGTAGACTTGCGCATGGTATATTCTTTGACTAGAGGTTTGACATTAGCTTGGAGGGCTGACATCAGTTTGTGTAACTATCATCGAGTTAATTTGTGAATGATTACGAGTTCCTAATTTCCACAGAAAAAAGACAAAAAAAAACCAGTTCACTGTCTTTAACATTGAAATCTTGAGTCCACAAATTCGAGGATATCGTCAAATTAGTAGCTTTCTACACCCTAGTGGTCCAGATAAAGTTGACGTGTTAATACACTCAAGCATGTGCCTAAGAGGCAAAATTTTCCCCACATGCTATAGACCTATAAAATGCCATTTTGTTTTTCAATTATATTTGTCTCCAGGACTGCCACCAAAATCTTGCTTATAGGTTATGGATATCGAGGTTTAGGGGGAAAAAAATCAACTTTTCTGTCCTACTGGTTTCATAATAAGCTGTAGGCCATCCCTGGGTGGCAACATCCAATTTGCTATCTACAAAACTTATGATTCAAATGTATGATATGATATGTATCAATTCAGATGTATAAATTTGTAACATATAGTTATCAGCTGGAGTATTAAAAGTGCACAACTGGCTCGAGGCACTATGGATACCATTGCAAGGTTCCGCAGATATCATTATATCATGCTTTAGTATAATGTTGGTGCCACAAATGAAAAAAATAATCGCATGAGACTGCATAGAGCACACAAGATGACAGTCACACAGAAGAAGTTTATAATGCTAGAGTTACATTTCGTTACCAGAAACTAGCAATGAAAACTAAACGGAGGGAACCGGCACTTCTCTTCAATGAATCCAAGATTAAAAAATAAAGGGCAACTAATTTCCATAGATGACACAGCAGAAGTTTATAATGCTAGAGAGTTACATTTCGTTATAAGAAACTACCAATGAAAATTAAGCGGAGGAAACCTATTAGGACCATGTCTGTGCAATCGACTTCATTTGATGAATAACAAATCTTGATATTAGTCTAATATATGGTTAAGATGTTTTATATAGGTTACAAGAAGTTAAAATCAAGTTCGATATTGAAAAGAGTAGGACGAATATTAATCACGGCTGATTCTGGAAAAATATCAAGAGTGAAAATCAATTTTGAGCATATGGGAGTCTTTGTCTCGTTGTCACGAATCCACAGGAACAAACAGAACTCAATTAGGAGATGTATAGCTCGAGATGTGAATATTTTAGTTAAACAATGTCGAAACAGTCAGCAGCAGGATTGAAACATACATCAAGGCTGAAATTGCACGAACCATAACTTTTAACTCAGTTATCCAAATCGCTATTATAATAGCTTTTCGGAAAGCTCTTGATCTGATCTATCTAATCATCAATGATAGGTTGAATTCATTGATGGATGAACAGTATCCATCAATGGTTAAGTCCTACCATCGATGGTTGAGAGTCAAATTTGCGATTTTTTTACCTTTTTTGGAATCAATCTTAGCCGTTCATTGCCGAGGACATATAGGCTCCTTCCTCATGATTTCCAGAGATATTCCTGACCTAATTGAGAGAGAGCAAAAAGGAATAGGAAGAGAGAGATAGGTTTCAAATTGGTTAAAGGATTTTGCTTCTCAGAAAGCACCATCGATGTCGTTATTCATCATCCGATCATTAACCTTCAAGGAGTGCTGCCCTCGGATAGCGTCGCGTCGCGAGGAGGTACCGCTAAGGCTATTTAGGAATATTGCGGCAAAATACCAACAAATAGCGCAAAGTCAAATAACGGTCAAATATAAATATATTTAAACATTCTAAAAAATGAGAAAAATTATAAAAAAATCTAAAAATTCTACAAATGCATATTTGATGCATAAGCATGAAATAGATGGGTAACAATTGCATAATATTAGCAAAGTACTATAATTATAAAGAATAAAGAACATAGCTGTTTATCAAAAAAAGCGTTATTTGTCCTATTTCTTCTACTTTCAAGTCTCTAATATAAAAATTCTCAACAATAGAAAAGCATGATTAGTAACATCATCATTACATTAACTACTAGAAATTTGACATGATAATTGAGCAAAGCAAGATAATATCACGATAGATAATAATAATATATAGATACTAAGCAAGCAATAAAGATCAAACTCCAAAGTCCAAACATAGAATGGAATGGAGATTTGCTGAAGTGGTCGAGGTGGAGATTTGCTACTCGAGGGCTGCTGCTGGAGAGCTGCTGCTGGAGGGTGGCTGCTACTACTGCTGGAGCTTGAAGACTCGAGGGCTTGTTGGAGGACTGCTGCCGGCTGCTGAAGCTTCGAAGAATTGCCACTGAAGAGAAAACTTGCCACTGGTGAAGTGCTGCTGCTGCTGCTGAAGGGAAGCCCGAAGCTTGCCGCTGAAGGAGAGACTTGCCGAAGGAGATCGCTGGAGAAGGAGCTCTCAGAGGTCAATCGACACTAGGGTTTTTTTAAGAGGAGAGATGAGGCGCTGACGGGAAGAGATGAGCTCGAGAGAATAGATTGGAATATGGTTTTTATTTGTATTCAGGTCGGGTTTAGGTCGGTTTCAGGTCCCCAACTTAAAAGCGCTTTTTAGCCACTTTTTATTTGTAAAATAGTGCTCAAAAACGCTTTTTAGCCACTTTTTATTTGTAAAATAGTGCTCAAAAACGCTTTTTAGCCGCTAATAGCGCTTTTTAACCGCTATTACGCGCTTTTCGCCGCAATTACGAGCAAAAAGCGGAATTGCCCGCGAGAGTCGACCGCTTAGCATGAAAGCCTAGCGGTATGTGCCCGCGACCGCTATAGCGCCCGCTATCGCGCCGCTATCGGACGCTATTTACAACACTGCTCATCATCATTGTCGTTCTTCCAGATCTCCACAATAAATATTTTGGAGAACGATCTTAATAAAAAAAGGCCGTAACATCTTTCAATATAACGCTTAATTGTTATTTATTTTTACTACTTTAAACTTGTTTTACGATGTACTCAAGCCGGTGTGAATTGAGGATTTACAACGTATTCAAGCTAGGGTGAATTGAGGAATTGGGTCTAACTAGGGCTAGGTATTACTCATTGTGGAGAGTTAGGTTACACGACTGGTTTCAGGTAGATTCCAGGATGCGGTCTTTGTAAACCTACTAAATCAGGTTGTGATTCAGGAGAACTCTTGGCACAATGAGGAAGCCCCTTCGTGAGAAAGAAGAGTGGACGTAGGATTATTACCCGAACCACTGTAAAATCTTGCTGGTCCTTGGCTGAAATCTTGCGCGTCCTTGACTGGTTATTTTTTGCTTTTATGTTATCTATTCCATTACATATTCTGTGTTTTAGCGAAAAAAGGTAGCAACCCTATTCACCCCTCTCTAGGCTTGCATCTAAGATCCAACGGAATCTGCACTTCTCATCAATGAATCCACTATTAAAAAATAAAGGGCAACTAATTTCCATATAGCTAAAAATTTGCATGCATAATGTGCTTAGTTAGAGTCATAGAGAGGCCACATACTGTCATATTAACTCAATAAGCAATGCCATATTTCCCTCCCGAGGAGTGCTTTGTTAATGTAGAAGAATTTGGAATCCATCCTCGGTTAAGTAGGTTACCTAGTTTGTTGATGTCCTTCGATAAATTAGAGATAACCCCTCTCTTGCCTATAGGATCTTTGACTAGGAATTTCACATAGAGGGGCTTGAGAACCTGTCCCTTGTCCAATCTCCAATGGAGTATTGTGCTGATGCACTGGAGCCAGCGTCATTCCAACTGAAAATACAGAGAACAGCAATATGATGATAAGAACTTGTTAATACCAAATTCAAACGTCTGTAGCCAATTTCTATCTAATATCAACTCTACTGAGAAGCTAAAAAATCATCAAAATTTTTCCTATATAAGAAAAAATATAGAAACATTTGGATCATAAATCAGGATTAACTCTTTGTTCTATACTAAATTCAGTTTAATTAACACAATCGAAACAACAAATTCACTGATATAGAGAAGAGCTTATGCATACCGGGTCTCGAAATTAGGTTAATTTGCGATCGCGGACCCGAAAACATCCAATCATCGTCGTCCAGCGATTTCACCTCTTTCTGAAGCGCCTCCATTAGATCCGACTTCAAAACTAGAGAGGGAAAAATTGATTTTTTAAAACCCTTATTTTAAGAGAGAAGGATTGAAATCGATTGCGGTGAGAGTAAGGGAGCGGTTACCGGCGAGGGCTTCTTCCTTGCGTTCTTGAGGAGAGACGAGATCGGTATGGAAGTGATACGGGGAGGTGTCGTCACCGAAGGCGGCGTTGGTGCTGCTGCCGCCTCCCTGACCTGCGCTCGTCGCTGATGCGGATGATCTCGCCGGTGAGCTCATCGGTGGTGACCGGACACACAACAGAAACCAAGTGACTGGGCCTCACTTTTGCACTGGAGTAATGTATCCCTTCACATTTATTACACCCTGTTTGCATGGAGGGAAATGGATGGAAGGAAATGTAAAATTTCAATTTTACTTTATTTGGGAGTTTTTTTTGGGGTTACAGGATAGAAGGGGGTGTAAAATTTGGTCACTTTTGTTAACCTTTGATTTGGGCGGTAACCAGTGTAAATAAGAATGAGTGTTAAAATTTTCAATGTAAAAAGATAATTATACCCCTCCCACACTCAAATCAATGGCTGAGATACACTCTCGTTCAATGTAAAAAGACAATTATACCCCTCCCACACAAAGTTACTTCTGTTCCCCTTACTAAACTCCCAAACAACATTTTATCTTTTCACTTCCATTCCCTACATTTCCTTTCCGTTACTTAACTTTCCGTTCCTTTACTTAGTGAACTCCCAAACAGAGTGTTAGGGATTTCTTTTCCACATAGTGCATAATATATAATTTATAAAGTTTAAATTAATTCTCAAATTATCACAAGGATTATTTATAGAGTGATGACTAGACAATACAAAGCATGAAAGTTTGCCACACTTTACATTCTTGTAGTGATGGCCTAGTTTGGGAAATTTAGTATTACCCTTATTTTTTTCCTTTGTTCTTTTCTTCTTCACAGTTTCAATGGAAATATAAGAGTTATTTGGGGGAAAAAATTTAAAGAAACTTTTTAACCTTAATTGTTGATGTATGTGATCAAATAGTCACTAACCTCGGTGTGAGTTTAGTTTTTAAGAGAGCAGAGGCTCGCCTTCTCTCCTAATACCCGGTGATGTTGCTCCGGTCAGGGGGTTCGCCTACGCAGGAGTATCTGTGGAAGCGTTGGAGTTGGGATCTCCGGTGGTCCCTCCGACGGTCAAATCAGTAATGAGAAAAGAAAAATGTGTAGTGGAATTAACTGAGAATGAATTACTTACTTGTTCAATATTCTTACTGTTATTTATACCTAAGGTTCGGAGGGCATTCTTGTCTTTCAAGAGACAGCTGCTGAGTCAGCCCCCTCCTCAATGTGTTGAGAGACTATTGGACCAGCTCCTGTATGCGCCAGCCACAGTAGCACGTCTCTGCCACAGTGATATGCATTGGCAGGTGTTAAACTGTGAATGGACTGAGAGTTAGCGTTGTCTATTCGACATTAATGGGATGTGATTGGTGGCGTCTGCAGTAGCATGGGTCCGAGGTACCTTAAATACCGTGAGTGATGGAGGAGTAAAGGGGGTTGTCAGCACATTTAATGCGATAGTGATAGATTGTCAGGTTTGGACTTCAGATAGCCGTCGTCTAGGTAGGGGAACACGAGCAACGAGAGAGAGGGGGAGTCGGGACTGAGTGGCCGACTTGAATTGCTCTTCTCGAGCCGCTGAGTGTAATTCAATCGAGTGGACGATCATTACCGCCTTTCGCGTCGTCCATGGGTCTCTTCGGCAAGTGGTTGGCCGAACGGACGACCGTTACTGCCTTTCGCGTCGTCCATGAGTCGCTAGGGCGAACGGTGGGCCGGATGGACGACCATCACCGCCTTTCGCGTTGTCCATGGGTCGCTAGGGCGAACGGTGGGCCGGATGGACCACCGTCACCGCCTTTCGCGTCGTCCATAGATCGCTAGGGCGAATGGTGGGCCGAACGGACGATCATCACCACCTTTCGCCTCGTTCATGGATCGCTAGGGCGGATGGTGGGTCGAATGGACGACGATCACCGCCTTTCGCGTCGTCCATGGAAAGCCGTGATGTAGATAGTGAGTGTAGGTCGTCTCACAGGCCGGTCAGGGTGGCTTATGCTGCCCTCAGTTGGCAGGCAAGTACGTTCATTTGTGTTGATACTCTCGTTTTCCTTTTTAATCACTTATTAGTGGTTATGACCATAACATTAATGTACTTATATTTTTAAGGATTAAAATTGGAATATTTCATTAAAATGGTTGAATTTTCAGAATAATTAAACTATCTTTAATTCGAATCAATTAATTTTTTTTTAAAAATATTTTAATGTTATCTTATATTGTGCATGATTAATTTACAGTATGGAACAGACTCAAATTCTCCTAAAGCACAATTATTTTATATTATGGAGTATATATATATATATTTTGGAGAAATGGTCGTAGCCTTTGTTTATTTCATTCATTCCAACATACACCTAATGGTGTGATACAAATAGCATCAGATAGTACATTTGGTAACTCATGATGGAGCCAATGATCACACAACTCCGAGGAGGTAGCCGCTGCGGCGATAGAATGAGCGGCCATGTTAAGATGGAGTATAATTAATGTATATATTCTTATAATGTTTGTAACAGGTTACACTCTATTATGGTTGGCGATGTAACATTTAACTTTGTAACCAATTTTTTTGGGTAAGTAGCGGCTTAGATCCCATGCTTTGGAGTCTCATCTTTGTTCTCGAAAAAAAACCAAAATCTCCAAGAGCAAAATTTATCTGATTATATGCATATATAGAAAGGTTAACTTAAGTTATACCCTGTGTAAATTTGCTATATAGAATAATTAGATTAATTTTGTTCTTGGAGTATTAGAGTCTCCTCCATATTACCTATTAATTTTGTATTTAGCTCTAGGAGTACTAGGGTCTCCTCCTTATTATGTACCCATTTCGCTATTGGAGTATTAGACTCTAAATTTAAATTAAAAAAATGTTTGACAAGTTAATGAAGGGTTAATTTTCACTTAACCTTAAATTTTGAAAGGGGTAAGTGTAAAGAAAGAAAATGCTTCAGTGAGATTATTTCTTTTATGTGTACCTCTGCACTCACTCGCTCGAAGAGGGATTTTTTCATTAGCTTGCTTACAATTTATTTGCTGGATAAATTGTCTGCTAGTTAACGAGTCAGTGCTGAAATTCTCTAAATAAGGCCTTCTAGATTGCAAAGGGCTTCAACAACCTATTCACCAGATAAAAGAGTCCTGACTCTAAAGATGAATCCATGCTGAAATTCATCTGTATTTTAAACGTATCTGTCAAACTCATTTAATTTCTTATATATTATTCTACATGAAACATTATTATAAGATGAATCATCTATGTTAGAATATAAAACTATAATCTTCAATCCTCATTACAACTTCAAAGTTTTATTGTAATAGCAGAGACTCTAAGATGGTATTAGGATAATCCAAATTCGATTCTTGTTGGCTACAAATTTGCAAATTTAAAAAAAATGTTACTGCTACATGAGTCCCGAGAACGTCAAGGATTCTAGCTTTACCATGTAAACAAAAGGATCCTAGGATTGCACGTGAAGGGAGAGTTACATATGAAGATTTTGTTTAATATCCGGACAACCTAAGGGTAAATTGTGCATAGACCCATGTACTATCATCTAATCATCTAATTGTGAATAAACCCAAGTGGGTTTTTTTGTGTGTGACTCTTTTACAATCAGAGAAAGAGTTTTTATTTATTTATTTATTAACAAATATATCTCCTAATTAGGATAAACGAATCAAACAAATAATTCACTTAGGAGGTCTATCCGCAACAATATAGCTTCAAGGGTGTATCCGCTTTGGACAATAATACAGCTGTTCTATCCGCACTTAACCCTACAAATAATTATGGAATCAAGTGCTCTTCTTCAGTTTTGGACGAGAGTACAGGTGGTCTTTTGGTGTACTATTCAATCAAATATTAGCTACCGTTCGTCTGTTGCTATGTTGTTCTCTCTTTAATAAGTCGAAGAGGGACACCAAGCTTTTGTTCTCATCTGAAACTATAAACCGAACAATACCGTCACTATCTATCCATTCAATTCATCATTTTATCCTTAGTTCTCAAACTACCTAATAATTCCACCCCATTTATCTTCATCATGGCTTCTCCTCTTCATACCAACTCTTCAGTCAAAGATCTTGAAAATATAGTTGAAGATGCGGAGATTCCAGTCGTCGATTTCTCTCTGCTTACTGAAGGAACACCTGATCAACGGTCTCTAGTTGTTCAGGAACTTGCCAAGGCCTGTGAAGATTGGGGATTCTTTGTGGTAAAATCCAGTGTTTCAGTTTTATACATACATGATACCTTGATCTGCCTATAATATTTGTTGTGTTCATGCCTGAATGGATTAGTACCCATACAAATCGATTAGAAAAGTGAAGGTAATATAAGGTTAAATTTCACAAAATTAACATGAGCTATATTAGAGATTTTCATTCCTGCAAACTACTTTTATTAGAGAAAATACTATAAACTTTTAAACCAATGGAAAAAACACAGATTATATCATGGTAGTTTACTGAATTTATCTGAAAATTCACCTTACTTTTTAAACATAAACATGTAGGATACTTAATTCGTGAACAATTTTAGTATAGTGCATGGTAGTTTTATGTTGATTTGAAAGTTTGTGGCATTTTCTAACTTTAATAACAACCTCACTTTCAAACTGTAGCACTGATGTGTGTTACTCATTATGATAATATTTATCTCATCTTTGATTATAGCTTGTGAACCATGGAGTACCTGATAAACTGAGGAATGCTTTAATGGACACATTCGAAGGATTCTTCAACCTACCACAAAAAGACAAACAAGATTCTGCTGACACACATGCGATGAATCCTATCCGATATGGAACCAGCTTCAATGCAAAGGTAGATGATAACAAATACTGGAGGGAGTATCTTAAAGTTATGACACTCCCAGAGTTTCACTGCCCTACAAAGCCTCCACAATTTAGGTAAGGAATCATTCCAGTGCATTTTGCAATAGAATAGCACCCCTCGAAAGTTTGGGGTAAATCGCAGATAGCCCTTAGTATCCTGGACTTGTCAAAACTATCTCCATGTCATCAACTTTAAAAAAGAATATCCCCCGGATCCACAAATCAACAACGTTGGACGTGGTGAGTAAAATTTTGACTATTTTGTTCATAATTTTACATTAAAATTACAAATTAGACTATCAAAGTCTATGATTTGTTGACTTCGGGGTTTTTGACCCTCTAAGTTGATAATATGAAGTAGTTTTTCAAATACAAAGATTTGGGGGTTTTAGTTATGCAAATATGAATGTTTTAAAAGGTACATACACAAAAAAGCCAACAAAAAGTATGTCAGATAATTTTTTAGGAATGATAGTTATTACATTAAAAAGTTGAAAATTCAACTTAGGAAGTTAGAGTATTGAGATTTTCCCTTATAGTGACCATATACACAATACTTATATATTTCTCATGTTGATATTGCAGAGAAGAACTGAAAGAGTACAGTGCATGCATAAGAGAGCTAGGAAAGAAATTGCTTGGAGGAATCTGGGAGAGTCTTGGACTAGACAATAACTACATGAGAGATGCATTAAACCTCGACAATTGCTTCCAAATTGTTGTAGCAAATCACTATACTCCATGTCCACAGCCGGAAGAGGCTGTGGGCTTACCCCCTCATTCTGACCACGGCCTAATCAGTATCCTCTATCAGAACGATGTCGATGGTCTTGAAGTACAACATAACGGGAAATGGGTCCGTGTCAAGCCGTTACCCAACTCGTACCTTATCAACACAGGCGACCAAATGGAGGTACTAAATTGTAATGCTTTTTTTTCCTTCTGTTTATTAGAGAAATTTCAGAGTTTATCAGAGCAATCGAGCTTTAAATCCTGTTGTGCACACTTATGAAGTAGTTATTTATTTGAAAGAAGAGATTTTGTAAGACACTTCTGGTTGAACTTTGAAAGTTAATAATTGGGTTAGCTGTGGATACAGCCCTGTAGTATTCTTGTTTTGAAACTTACTTCATACCCTTTAGTTTTACTTTTGCGGATAGACCCCTAAGTGAATTTGTTCGACTCTTTTACTCCCCAGGGGGTCTATCTGCTGGGGGTAAGAGAGTCAAAGAAATTTCACTCAGGGGCCTATCTGCAAGAAATAAAACTAGAGAGACAGTAAGTTCCACATCTAGTCCTTTACGGTTTTATAGATATTTAATAGGACTAAAAATTTTGCAGATTGTTAGCAATAGCAAATACAAGAGCATTGTTCACCGAGCTATGGTAAATGAGAAGAGAGCGAGGATGTCGATTGTGACTGTTACAGGTCCATCCTTGGACACAATTGTGGTCGCAGCTCCCCAGCTCGTGAGCGGCGAGAGCCCGGCAACATTCCGAGGGATGAAATATGGAGAGTTTTTGGAGTACCAACAGACTCACGTGCTCCAGGAAAAATCTGTTTTGAAGCTGTTGCGACTTTGAATCTGAATATTACTATTACAGATGTATATCTTATTCGTGATCCCGTGGATATATTTGAGTTGTGTATAAACTTATTTCTGTTGTAACCTTTACCAACTCGTTTGAATGAATGGGCACAAACCTCAAGAACAGCCAAAGGCTACCCGCGCTTAGATACCTTATAGCTTCCTTTACTTTGCAGTTTGCACTTAATATATACTCACAATATGTAATATGACACTCACGAGCTAATTTTAAAACTTTTTCATTCTTAATATTTGTTGAATTTACTGGAAAATACACCCGAATTTTATTTTAAACCTTCTTCGAATATATTTTTCAATTAAATTTTTCATACATAAATTAGTCCCTCAAATCATGAAATTGCTATTGGTCCGCAATTCTCACTAGTTGTTTCAAATTAATCCCTCTGATTGCTGCTTGTACTCTTAATTCTAGATACTAATTTCAAAATATCTTACGAACTGGGGAACCTAATTGCAATTTTAATGAATCGAAGAAGTCATTTTAAATTAACTTGAGAATTGGCGGATCTAATAGCAATTTTAATGATATGAGAGACTAATTTAAACTATGGAAATTTTAGGGACTAAAATTAGTACCTCCAGAAGTGCCGTCACCTTGTTGATTAGTACCTCGAGTCCACACACGGCGTCTGCTGGGGCAAGGATCACCGGGCCTGCGAGTCCCACGGTGAGATCAAAACCCTAGATCCGGAATTTTGGGATTTTTTTTATGTGATTGCGTAGTTATTTTGTTTTTGGGTCTTGATAGGTCCCTAGAAGGAAGTGGAGGTTTAGCTCGTGGTTCTCAGCTTCAACGTGAGCCTTGATTTGAAGTGTGTTACTAAATTGTTTTGATATATGGATAAATTTCGCGATTTATGAAATTTAGGGGGTTTTATTACTCGCCATGACTATAGTAATTCTATTTTGGGTATTTTACACCTATCACAGTTCTATATTAAAATAGAATTTTAATAGGTTTAACAGTAAATTTAATAAATATCAAGAGTTTCAATGTACTAAAATTAGAATGTCAGTGTCACAAGGAGAATTTTCACGTCATTAAAGTGCAATTTTTGAAAACTTTAGGGTATATAAGTGTTGTCAAAAACAGTTGAGAGAAAAATAGGGGAAACTAGAGGGTATCTAACTGCAATTAAACCTTATACAAAATATATGTGCGTGCAAAAATTGTATAGATAATATATTCTTCGCCGATTTTATTGATGCCCTAAATCCTTGAAGATTGTATATAAGACTTATTGACTATCATCACATTGTAGCACGGGAAATGAAGATAATCTAGCAGATTTGGGATTCAAAGGTAGACACTTACTATGAGAAAGTTTAATAGCAGCAATCTTATAAAACCTTATTTGCATGCTTAAAAAGAATTTGTTTGCAAGAAGGAAAAAAAAAGGGACTTAGAGGGAGCACCATATCGAGGGCATAACAACTGGGAATGAAGCAGCTTGAACAAGATTTATATGGAGATGTTTTTACTTTTGAAGCTCCTGTATTTTAGCAAACCAAACCTCATAAAATGTGTTGAATTAGTTACACTGTAACAATTGTTTGCACGCTTCATGTTTGGAAAATATGTTATGCTTTGAGCAATTTAGTGGAACTCACTTGCCTCGCCCAAGGATATATAATTTTTTTATGAATATGTTGTTTCTTCATGTATTATGACTCATTATTGAGAATATATATTGTTTCTTAATGTATTACAACTTACTTTGACCTACTTAAATATTCAGTCAAATAATTTCAAGTGTTCAGCATGCACACACCTTTAGGCTTTTGATTCTCATTGAAGAGTTTCTGAGATTAAATCTTCGAGTCAACGTTGAGACACAGATTTGATGAACTGCTAGCTACCATTATGCAACCTGACCAAGAATTATATCTCTTCGTAGGTGTGCTGCAGGTAAGCAGATGCCAGCAGAAGCAAGAGTGCCAGGAAGAGTTTGCAGTCTGTCTCTGTCGTTAAAAGGTTATTAATTCAAATACGTGCATCCTTTTCTTTGCTACGGTTACTGCATTTATTTTCAATAAGGGTTTTCATGGACAAATTATGGTATTGATCCAAACCTTATTTTTATGTTGAAAAATAACTTGTTGCCTGGTTGAAATTGCTTTAGGTCACAGTTGTTGAAAGCGCATGATGGGTTTTCCCCTGTTAAAACAGATATTAGAATTTATTGATGGTCACCATCGTTGTGAAAGCCAGTAAATTACCACCTAATATGCTATTGGGAAAGCTTTAAGTCTCTGGAGGGTGTATCCACTACAGATGGAGCTTACTCTCTCTTTGTCGCAGAAATGTGTATTTACGAGCTTTCATTTATTAGGAAAAGAAATCATATAGTATCTGTAGAAAATCATATAAGGATTTGATAAGTGTAGCCAAACACAAACCTTAAAACTGGTGCTTAGTAACAGTTCAACTTCAAAATTTTTATTGGCACACGTCTTTGTCTTGGTTTTCTAACTAAGGCACGTGTTGCAATTTTCGACTTCCCTGTAAGATTTTCTTTGCAGGGCTCTCATAGGAAAAAAATTTCCCTAATTATGCTGTTTGTTGTTAGCAGTTCAAACACTTTGTTGCACTACATAATTTGCTGAAAGTTGTGCTTGTAGAGTGTACTGTGGAATTACTTGTATAGACTTGCTGGCATGCAGGAGTCAGGGCTACACAGCTCCTCAGGTAGGAGATAGGTTATCGTAGTTCTCATTTCCAGCTGAAGTTTGGTTTTGGAGTGTCTATGATATATAGTAAGATAATAAGATGCAAGACCCAAGTCATTTTTTCCGGTTATTTGGTATTAGTCCCCCAAATCTGAAAGTAGTCCTCAAATCTTATTACTATTTTGGAAATTAGTCCCCCTAGTCTTTAACTAATTTAGGGACTAATTTCAAAATACTTAGAAGCTTTGGGGAACTAATTTCAAAATACCCGATTCACTCACAAGCTGACCTTGCTGTATGCGAAATTTCACGTCCAAGTCTTAAGCTAGATTACAATCCCTGTCTCAATTGTAAGAGGTGTAACCTGCAAGCTCACCATCAGAAAGCCCACAATGCTGCAATAGTCGGCCCTCGCATGGTTACACCCATAAAATTACTAAAGGAATCATTTTATCTCAACATCAATCTCAAACCTAATAGAGGACCCTCTTATTCACCTATGCCATTTCTATTCATATCAAACCAAACATCTTTCTGTTAGTTGGAAGGCAAATGGTCAAAATCTGTAAACTATTTCTCACCTTCGCTTAATGTAAATCAGAAGTAATCTCAATGTGCACATCTAAAGGTAAAACCACCGAGAGATTAATCTTATGAACTCAACCTGAGATTATTGAACACACATAATATCATCACAGTACAGTCCATCAATAACCACAGTATATCATCAGACATGCATAGCACATATAAAAGCATCTTTTTTATGAGAAAAAGGCCAATGCTAGTCGACTGAAACAGGGTTATTAGAGCTTCGACCAATTAAATCTTGAGTAGACATAGTTGGGACTTCTCCTCGCAGGATCTGCACTCTGAACTCTAATTTATTGTAATCCATCAACTCGTAGACACAACCATCTCCAACCTTCAATTTGTTGTCAAGTGCAAAATCTCTCCAGCCGGTGTTGATTCTCTTCAAGGTTAGTTGTCCTGAGTATTTCGCCTTCCACCTCTTGCCTCTGCAGGATAAGACCACATCAACAGAAGAATTGGGTAGAAATCGACGGAAACACTGGGGAATCACCTATACATCATAATAAAGAGGAAAAAAGTTTGTCAAATACTTATTAAGTTTTGCTTCTTTAATTGGTTGGAAGTATGTCTGTATCTTCTAAATGGTGTTGTGATGCATGGTTTTTGGTTAAGCAGTGCGATAAGTTGTGTACTTTGTTTAGCCGTAAATTTGTTATGAACATGGATTCTTTTCTGATGATGGGTTCACAACAAAGTATTAACTAAACATTAATGCTAAGGGCCGGTTTGGTTTCACATTTTGACTAGGAAAAGGGTGAAAAGTGGTTAAAAAGTGCGATTTGGATATTGTTGGAAAAATATTTAGAGAAAAGCTTGAGTTTCTATTTTATTTATTTTAATTAATATTATTTATTTAATCTTCATTATTACCTTTATTTATTCACATTACTTTTTCATAATTATTTGTCATTATGGAGCAATTTATTCATTCATTAAATCCTATAATTTTGTCTCTTAATGTTATATGATAAATTGTGTTTATTGCATAATATTTATTGTATGTTTATGACTAAATTTGTAACGGCTGCGGATTTATTATGAAGATTTGTAACGGCTGCGAATTTATTACCGAGATTTGTAACGGTTCTTTCTCAACACTATATATACACCTTCACTCCATTCTAAAAAGACACGACGAGAAAAGAGAAGAAAAAAAGAAAACAAAAACTTTTCTTTCTCAAAATTATTTTGGTTTATATTTTGCTATTATTTCGGGCAACTTTCTTCATCTGAGTAGAATCTCTGGACTCTCACCCGAGTACAGAGGCCAGCTATCTTCCGGGGGCTTTTACCCCTAGGGGTAGAGGATCGACTGCGCCAGGGTGATAGGCGGGTCCTCTATCTTCTAGGACAGTGATATCACGACTGCACCCGATCAAGCCTAGAAATTCTAACTTTTTTAATTTCATATTTATATTGATTGTTTACACTTTTAATAATTTGATACAAAATATCCAACGGTGCTGATGATAAGGTTCAGAGGTAGTGTGAGGATGGGGGAGATGTGACATGACAGAGTTACCAATGACGGTCAATTATGACAAATTAAAAGGAGGTTGAGGCTCGAGTTAAGAGAAGGGGAAGAAGTGAGAAATTCTAGGTATGTTTGCAAATCAGTTAAATTTTGGTGTTTATTTAAAAAAAATCCCTTATTACAAGGAAAAGAAAGATGAGTTTTTTTAGGATTGGGAGTCTCTCTACTACCGAAAATAATAATAATAATAATAATGGGCGAGGTGATGATATTTGCAGCAAGACCATTCCCCTTCAATGAGGACCCTTTAGTTGTTAAACTTTTGAGTATGAGATGGAACCTAGAATCTGCCTTAAGAGTTGAGAGTTTAGAAGGTAGAAGTAGAAACAGATTGTTTGCAACTAGTAACAATGATTAAGGAGAACACTACATTGAATAGTTTGGGGCATCTAATTGAAGATATTGTTCATCTCCTTCAACAAGCTAGTGTTGCATCTATCTGCTATGTGAGACGCCAAGGAAACTAGGTAGCACACTCGCTTGCAAGGATGTCGAGATCCCTGAATGATATAGCTATTTGGATGGAAGAGGTGCCTAAATGTGTTGTTGCTTATATTGTAAATGACTCTTATTTGGCTTTTTATGCCTAGTTAATGCATCAGTTTTCCCTTAAAAAATAACTGTTGATTTTATTTAATCAATTGTTGTGATTTGTTTTCCAGCGGATATTAGAAACAAGTGCAATTTATCAAGGTACGATGAATGCTAAATTTAGAATAAATCATAACCATTAAAGAAAATCAACAACTGTTAATAAGATAGTGATATATCCACTATTTATTTATTTATTTTTTGTGCTAGAGAGAATAAGCTAGTGATCTCTCCACTATTTATTTATTTATTAATTTTATTGTACAGAAGAGTATCCAAATTCATTTAGTTATGTGGAGTTATTTTCGTAGTTTTAGTCACGTGCTTTGCTGGTGACTCCAGTTGTTAGATTGAGAGTGATTTTCTAGGAAAGTATATGAATGTGCAGTGGAATTTACAAACTTTAGGATAGTTTAATCTCAAAGCCTCAAAACATCTTGAGATTATTGTGAAACAAAACCTTCATATGACAAAATCAACTGTCAATCGTATCAATAATTGAAACTCGCTAATGAAAACACGGCCATTATATTTATGAAGTTTACGCTCACCTGTCAACTTCAAGAACAAAAAAAATCAGCAGCAAGACATTTTCACGTCAATTTTCACACGTCTTCTTTAATCAATCTCCCCTCCTTTTCAGAAAAGAAAAGATCAAACCTAATTTTAAAATGGACTATCTTGCAAAAATTTTGTGAACTTCAAATTTTGCGGTGGATATCCTAACGTGTTAATATAGTCACTAGCCATTATTTTTAATTGTGTTTTTTCTAAAATCGGTTGCTAGCCACTAGGCATTGATAGCTTGGATAGAAGAGAATACAGTCTTATGAGAGAGTTCCTCTTAATTGGAAAGTTGATGGCGCAGCTTAGGATGATAGAATAGGTAAATAGCGTACCTGAATAAGATCGGAAAGCAATCCAACATATTGAATCGTTGGAGTGAAATGCTTTCACTATTTAACCAGCCCTAAACATCTATACTATCTTGATGAAAACTACTCTTTTACTAATTATAAGATCAACTTAAATGAAAATGCTGCGAAAGGAACACAAGGATAGGTAAATAACTTAAATTAGAGTCAAATTGATTGAAAAGCAACAAAGAAAGCAATAATGTGAAGAAAGTAAATAGCACTGAAGTAAAGAAACTCTCTCATAAATTATCTATGAATTCGACTACAACTAGGGCAGCAAGTCTACAAGAAAACTAAACGGCAATAGAAAGTGAAAATAACATGATAATAAAATAAATAGAGTTTTGATTGATTGTGTGTGAGCTTGTTCTACTTCACCGTCATCAAATATGTAGGTGTTTCACAAAATTCAGCCAGCTACTCACTTTAATTTCGCAGTCTAATCGCAGATTCTTGCGATCGTCGTTTTAGGGTAGCCGAGTACTCCATGTTTGATTGTAAATGATGTATTCTCAGTTACCTCCAAATAGTCATACTCCGTGAGATTGATTATTTAGTGGATAATTCTGATTAATTCTAAATCTAATACTCATTGTATCCTCATGCATTGCTCTCATTTTTAATTTACACTTAAAGAAAAATTAGAACCACATGATAATAAGGTGGTCCTTCACTATTTTATTTTTATTTTGTAGAGAGTATCTTAATCAAAAAATATGACAACCAGTGAGATCTCCAGCTTGTCACGTCTAGTCCACTTTCTACTATTTTTGTTTTTAAAGAGAAGAGGGAAGAGCAAACCGAACCCAAAATGGACTCAGATCCACTGATCCACCGGCCAACCTCCGCCGTGGACCACCGCAGCCGTCCAATCTCAAGATCCTCCACCGGTGGCTGGACCTCCGCCCTCCTCATCATCGGTAACCCCTCTCATTCTCAATCAATTCAAGCTTCTCCATCAATAACAACCTGTAAATTATTTAGGGGTGGAATTGGCGGAGAGATCTTCGTACTATGGCATATCGCTGAACCTGATAACGTACCTCACTGGCGACCTCGGCGAGTCTACGGCGTCGGCAGCGGCGGGGGTTAACACTTGGACTGGAGTTTCTCAGATGATGCCGCTGCTCGGAGCTTTTGTTGCTGATTCGTATTTTGGTCGGTACTGGACAATCACCGTTGCGTCATTGCTCTACGTTTTGGTTCGGATCTGGCCTTTTAATTTCCTTTTTACTTTACTTTCTTTTGTTTGCACTTTAATACCCTGAAGTTTTGGAAGTTGCTAATTTTTTGGTATCTTCATTCTTGAACGTCTGTCTACTTTGACAATTGAATACCTCAACAAAAGTTTCATTGAGATTTAGTTTTGACGATTTTATGCCCAGCGTCCTAACTTTGTTCCTCATTGAGATTTAGTTTTGACGATTTTATGCCCAGAGTCCTAACTTTGTTCCTCACTTTCTCCTTGGTAAAAGAAAAGTTTGTTCCTCACTTTCTCCTTGGCAAATAGAATTACAATCATTTTTTTGCGATCTTGGGTGTTATATTGTCAAAATAGAAATGTAAAATTAGCCGTGTCCATCCGGGCTGGCCCGGCCCGGAAAACCAGGTCCGGGCCGGGCAAAACCAGAGCCTGGACCCGGACCCGGGTACTCCCGGGCCTGGTCTAGGCCAAAGCAGGGCCCTAGCAGGCCGGACACCGGGCCGGTCCGATTTTTAAAGTTTTAAATTTTTTACGAAATTTTGTTAACTATTTTTAAATTTGAAATTTTACATTCAAAAAATTACACAAAATTTTAATAAAAAATAATAATATTATTAATCACTTGAAAATTGAAATTACATAAATTACAAATACAAAAAAT
>JBAKGM010000002.1:11437566-11464300 GCA_037177215.1 Asparagus racemosus | reverse complement strand
AACAATTAATAGTTATAATATTATTGATAATTGTAATTATTTAGGAAGGTGAGGAGGTGCATAATTAAAAAGAGGTTATATTTATTTAATGAAAAATTAATTAGTGATAATGGCATAGTTAGAATTTATTAAAATTTGAGACGGCAAAAAAGAAAATTAAAAAGTTTTAACACCCCAATTCTCTTTTTATAGTAGTATAGATATAGACGATTGATATTGTTACGAATATATAACTTCCATGTGTTGGCTGCATGAGGAAAATTTAGTATATTGTACTAGTGATCTCCTCTAGTATGAACACTTTTTAATCTCTTATGTAAATTATGCCGTGAAGAGACTTCTGATAATTAATGCTGATGACTTGATGGCTATTTGGATGTAGTTAAAACTCATGAAAGAGAATGTCGTCCCTTCATCAGTTTTGGCACCTGCTCCAGTTAAGGCTATACCCCCCAAGCCAGAAAGACAGCCAGCCCCTGCTCCTACTCAAGCTCCTGTACCTGACATTTCTTCTGTCAGTTCAAATGCTCCAGAAACCAGCGGTGTCCCAGAATCTGAAGGTGATAATTGTTCCCTTTGTCCCAATAAAATATCAAATAAACTTCATTGACTTTGAAAATAGTTATGACAGCCGCAAATCTTCATATTTTCAGCTGATGGTCATTCAGTATACATAAAAGGACTACCACTAAATGCGACGCCTGAACATCTTGAAGAGGAGTTCAGGAGGTTTGGACCTATTAAGCCTGGTGGCATACAAGTTAGAAGCCATAAGGTTCTTTATTGTTCCTACTGTCACTATGCTTCTTGCTATATTGAAGAAGTCATCTATTCTCTGTCTTGTCTAATTCTGGCTTGATTTAAATTGCAGCAACAAGGATTCTGTTTTGGTTTCATAGAATTTGAGACTGTTACTTCTGTCCAGAGTGCAATAGAGGTAAATTTACATAAAGTATCTCCCATGTACTCACCTCCTATTAAAGAAATATCTATTTGATTTAGAGTTAATTAACAAATTTAGCCTAGAAAACCATGTACTCACTCCCATTAAAGAAATATCTATTAAATATTTATAACACTATGACTGTAACTGTAGACTTATTGTTGCATCATTTTCTTGTTTGAACCTCCATTTTACATTATTACTTTTTACCCTAGTATTGTTGTGTTATGTTGGGCTCTATTATCACAATTACATATTCTATTCTACGACATCAATTGGATGGCGTACAATTAATTGAGTCAGTTTATAAAATGTACTTAAAGAGAAATGAAAAGTTAATGTCTATCCCAACTCCAACTGGTTTTAGCTTGAGCAGATCAAAATCAGGTCAATGCAACTGTCCGATAGTAGCTAAGGATGCTACTAGTCAATCTCCGTAATGATTGCAGAGAATGGTGCTCACCTGTTTAAGATGAACCAAATGATGAATGACAGATTTTTGACAACATTCTTGCACTGGGGAAAAAAAACTGCTTGTATAATTGTTAATTCTTGATCTCAAAACTGGTGCTGCCACCTACAAATCCATGTTTGACATTTAAAGAGTTTGCCCTTGTGCATAAATTTTTTTGGATTATATAAAACTATCTTTGACATACAGCTATTGATTCAGAACTGTATTTATCTCATCAAGGTTTTCATTGGTATCGTCAAAGTCTTTTCCCATGAAAATTGGATATGCTAGGAAGCGCATGGGTTCGTAAAACATTTTCCCGACAAGGTACCCCTCTAGCATCATCTTCTGATTGGTACCAAATTTAGCCTAGAAAACCATGGACACGCAGGAAATTAACATCACATCAAAAAAGGTCCATTCGTGGCTAGGAAAATTGGTCATGCAGCTTATACTCTTTCAACATAGGAGCAATTCAAACACATACAAATATAAACTCATAGATTTGCAAGAAAGTACGAACACACATTAATAGTCTTATTGTCCTCATTTTTTGTTTGGCAAACAGCTACTGGTGACACTGTATCCATGTCCAAATACATACCCGTCTTTATTGATAGATCAAAGATCTATACAACAGAACAACTGATGTATGTGTCTTTGCTGAGTCCACGCTATTCAAACTGTTGATGCATACGTAAGTTAGCTACTATCACAAGGTTAGTAATTGACTCACTGGTATGCATCGCCTACAGCTGTGCACATTGACTCATTAACATGGTCTCAGAACACCAAAGAGCTATTACAGGTGATAACACTCACCGGAGTTGCGATAAGATGACTTCTGCCACACTCAATGTGCTTTAAATCTGAGTCCTTATGCTGATCAACAATGAATCAAAGTCTCACCCAGCTCCCCTGTCCTTATATTGCAATTAATAATGAAAGAAATTGGAATTGGGGCTTGGTGATGGGTATAAAATCAGTGTTGTGATTGCGAATCTCACACTATGTTTGGCTTTTCTTCCATCTTTTAGCTGTATTCATCCTGAATCTTGTATCTTTTTTTCATCTCCGGATCAGTTAGAGCACTTTAGATATCATACGTCATTCCTCTTCAAACTTTCCACCAAACATGTCGTATCTGAGCATTTCTTGCTTTTTCCTTCAACTTCCTTCTTTGATATCCAGTAAGGCTTACTTTTCTCTGGGAAGTTCACAATTGAGAAGATTTATTGTTGTTAGGTGGTTCAATTTCCTCATTTGACTACTGTTGTGAACTTCCCAGAGAAAAAGAAGCCTGATTGGATATCAATTATATTTTGATGGGTGTTTTAGGTTAGGAGATTCGTATATTTTTTTTAAACGAGAATCATATCTTTGGCTACTGTGGCTTTCTGGATCTGTCAATCTCGAGCAATTAATTCTTGGATTGGTGTCGAGTAAGTTGGTGAGTTATCTCAATCAAGCCTTGTACTTCATTCTATTCTGGTTGATATCTTGATGGGTGCATTTAGGTTTGGGTTTGTGGATTAATTGGTTATTTTTTTTAAGTTTATGATTCGTTGTCCTAGTTGGCATTTTACATGAGGAGTAATGATTTGTACTTTTAAGTAAAATTCACTATGGTGATGATATAATATGTATGTGCGTATGATCTGTGTGTGTATATTCATAAATTTCACTCAACTACCATGAATTTTTCTGGGTTAAACTTTTTATTGAAGAAAAATACTGTGAACGTTTTCACTACACTATCATTCTTAGCGACCGTTAAGTTTTCACATGCTTCATGACAGGTTTTGGACAATTTTTCTTAGTACTTTATATATTTTCTATACTATCTCTTCCCATGCCCTATTTTCAAAGGTGGTTTAAACCTTTTAACTTTGTCAATGTTGTTGACAGCAGTTTCCAATTGTACATGTAATTTGTTCTACAGTTTTGAAGGTTCATGGCTGTGTTTTAATAAAAAAGTTTATGGCAGTTTTATGCAAAACCCCCTAAAGCTCATGATGGTTTTGTGAAACCCATATAGTATATGCTTTATGAAACTTTGTATGGTTTTAAAATTTCCTTCACTCCGCCAAATTCTAACGTTTACCAAAGCCACCAGCTCTTGATGGTGGTTAGGTCTCTACCTTTACGGAGACTTAATTTGTTGATAAATGATAATCTCATTTACTAATTTTATAAGTTGCATAATATCTCCTTAAGATTTCTATTACACCTTAAACCTTTCACTTTCATAAATCCTAGATGTCATAAACCTTCAATTAACCTGCCAAATCTTTAAGATAAGATCTTCTGATTAAGATCCAAAGTGAAATTGGATTCGGATTTGCAGCAATAGCCCTCAGGTTATCCCTCTCTGCTCAGCGCTCTGTACATGGTTATCTACATGCAGGTTTAACCTAACTGAGAATTTTGTCCTCAAATATTATTGCAGCTATGGACATGAATCCAAATGACATGACCTCATGCAATTTCACAATAAAAATTTGGAAAGATACAGCTTGTGTTGTAGTCAATGACAAATAACAATTCAACAAGTCTAATAGTCCACAACCACACATATTTAGCTATATAAATATGTAATAAAATACAAACAAATAAACCAGTCATGTATCATAACTCAAAAGTCAAAGTGTAATTCATAACTAAAAAGTGGAGGGGTCATCTTTTCGTCTTCATCACAGCCCTCACTCTCTGCATCATCACGATCCTCCTTGAAGTCCATGTAATCTTCTTTCTAGTCATCTGTCACATTATTCTTGAAGTTAACAGTGTCTCCACTGATAAACCCTTCAATATCATCATCTTCATAGTAAGACCCAATCCAAGGGCGACATCATCGAAATTTTCTCCTTTAAGAAGCCATCTTTGGTCTTGTTATGATCCTTCAGGAGGAGGAAGTTATTGTCATCCCTCTTCTCTTCTTTCTTGGTCTTTGCATTGAACTTTATATATGCAAGGTGATGCAGGACAATGGTGGACTCTCCCCGTAATATGATTAGATTTTATTAAAATCTTTCTTTTATTAGGATTTTATTTGATTCTATGTAATCTTTTATTTTAGTTAGGATTTCTTTAAGATTTGATTTTGAAACCTCTTTCTATTTTAGCTAGGATTTTATTTGATTGTGTCTTTTAGTTTTGTTAGGTTTTGATTTGATTTGGATTTTTATTTACTTTCTTAAATGTTTAGTTGCTTTCTTTTCCTATAAATAAGAGATGTAATCCTCCATGAGAAATAGACATTGATGAATAAAAAATTTGAGTTTGAAAATCTTTTGTGAGCATGTGAAGCTTTCTTTAGCATGTGATTTGCCTTTTGTTTAGGGTGTGAAGCTCTTAGGTGTGAGGCCTTGTTAGTTATCTAAAATTTCTCCACTTTCAATCCTAGCTGTCCGATCTCAACCACAAACCCAAAAAAACTTACTGTTCACATATGAACAGTGACCACCGACGAATTCTCGTCTCTAGATCGAAGCTCTCACGCCGCTCCCCATCATAAGGTTTTACAATCTTTTACTCTCCAATCTACCTTTTCTAATGTGCAACTTCAAAACAAGAATCAATCAAATCTAGTTGATATACACAATAAAAAGATTTTTGAAAAAAATTAGCTTCTTAAAAATTTTGATGAAGCTTGAGTATTAGTTTACCCTATGAATGTGCTCCGGTTCCCTTCACATCCACAGGACCAGTATGTCAATTTGAGGAGCTTGATGGCCATCATCTGCATCAAAGGACGGTCATTACCATGTAAATACCATTAATTAGCTATATTTAATTTTTCAAGTTTAATATACAACATGTTGTGTACTCCCAAGACATGTGAATACCCTAAAATAATTCAAACCACCAAACAAGTAGAAATATAGAAATTACATTACCTAGATTAAGATCAAACTACTTTCTTGATTCCATGGTTAGTGCCCTAGCAAATGATTTCTTTCCTTGCACTCCTCTAACTTAAAAAGAAGGATTTAAATATAATTGCATGTATTAGAATAAAATAACTTCATATCACCTAGAAGAACATCTTTAGCATCTCTACAATTGTTCATTGAATCATCCCAGATAAAAGTAATAAATATAGAGAAAATAAGATTCCATGTGCACTAGAGGTCACAATTATTATCTAGCCCTTGATTCAATTCTAACCTGCCCTGGTAAAGGTTATGGGTCAATGTATACGAGTACAGGTCATGTACCAGTTGTCTGTATTTACTTGATAATGGTTGTTCGTTACCCATTATGGCCCATTTTACCCTCTTAGCCAAATCTAAGCTGTCATATTTTGCAAATCTTGTGTTCCTATGTGTCAAATGTAGACAGGCACATGCATAGGGAAACTTACATTTTTCATGTGCCACTAAAATGTAATTACAGTTTTGATGTGTTCCATATTTTCAACTGCTAATTAATACAAAATTTTTTTGACAATTAACCGAAAGATGAATTGCGTTTGAGTTTTCTTGATTGTCTAAGTAGCTTAGAATCAGGAGGAAATATTGAATTTTTTTTTTGTAGTGTAGCATCATATCTTGTAATGATTCTTTGCGCACTTGGCATGTCAAGTGTCAAGTTTTTTTTTGAGAGACTTATATCTACAATGACTTGAAATATTTTCTCTTTTTGACTTCAACAAACAAAACATCTCCACCGAATAAAAGTGATAAGTATTCAAAAAAATATCTCTATATGAAAATTAGATCTGCTTAATTATCCATTTAACAGCATCACATAACTAGGGGATAAAATGAAATTTTGTGAATGTGTGTATTGGAAAACAATAAAACCGCTATTATTCTTGTTTTCTGCTTCTGGTATTGTTATAATCTTTTTCTACACCTTGCATTTTTTTCTATTTGTTATGTCCTTCCTTGTGCTTTTCACGCTTGTTTTCTGAAGTGCTAATTACGCTTCATCTGTTAGTAATTCTAAAATACTGTTACATTGGCTATGATGTAAAATAAAGTTATAGTTTAGTAAAAAAAGTAGTTTTTATTTTTCAGGCTTCGCCTTTAATGATTAGTGGCCGCCAAGCTTTTGTTGAAGAAAAGCGACCTGCTGGTTCAAGAGGTATGTTTTAAAATTGTCTATAAAATCCACATCTTATTGACTTGTTTAAGCTAACATGACCTTACAATTAGTTTAACATGTCACTTATTTTACTGGGGATGTTGTTTTACAACATTAAATAAATATTGATGGTCTATTACTGACAGGAAGTTAGGAATTAAAGAGAATGATTAAATTCCATACGTTATGAACTTGTTTAACGCTTTAAGCTAACATGATCTTACAATCAGTTCAACACAATGTTTGAAAAAGCTTTTTTGAAACTCGCTTCAAACCTTTTGTAGGGTAAACACTTCAAAACTCAACAGTGAAGCTACTTGTCCCTTAAAGCTTGCGCCTCATCGCTTAAAGCATAGCTAAACTGTGTGCTTCACACTTTATAAAGTGCTTAGTTTAGTTTGATTTGTGTGTATGCTCATATTTAATTCTTATTTATTAATTGAGACATTAATGTAGTTATTTGTAAATTATTATACCACTATATATTATATGCTCATAATTTTTACGGATTTTAAAATTAAATGCTTAAACTCATGAGGGTTACGCCTCAAGCTTTGAAGCTTATGCCTTGCTTCAATAAAGAGTCTTTAACGCTTCGCCTTGCGCTTCCACTTTTTTCAACATTGATTCAACATGACACTTATATTTTACTAGGAAGGTTGCTTTTAGCATTGAATAAATTTAATGGATTATTATTGGCAGTATGTTAGGATTTAAGGAGAAAAGCTAGTGAAATTTTTATCGCATCCTCTCTCTTATTTATATTATTTTTCTTTTTACGAAAAGCTTCAATCACTTCTAATCAATATTAAAAAGGCAGGAGTGCAGGGTGAAGCTTTGGTCGCTTTCGTAACATTAAGTCTTACAATTAATTATATTGTAATTTTAAGTTTTCTAAATATTATACACATATAGTTTATAGTGGTATGACAATTTACAACCTGACATTCAGATATTGGACACTAAATAAACATTAAATATTCTATGTATCAATGCAAAATATAATAAATTAAGCTACATAAGACATCAATGTTGTTTAGTCAAACGGGCATATTAATGATACATGGCCTCAAGTTACAATTTCTTATTTGAAAATCAGACTTAATTGTTGTACTGATCAAAACTCCATATGAACAAGGAAATAAACATGACACAAAAAGAGAGAATGTTGAATGCTAGGGACAAATATATGACCCATTTAGATACAAAAAAAATGAAAAATAAAAAAATAAAATAAAAATCTAAAGTTCAGTATTGTTGGATAATAATTTGGATTAGCATAGGAATTGTTCCCCTCGGCACACAAAAGAAGCAAACCTATCATACAATTAGATAACATAATTGCTTTGTTTTTTCTAATTTCAATAAAAGAAAATGAAGAAAGGGGGAATTTTAATTTTAGTTAAAATGTTTTTTTACCGTTGTATCCTATCTATAGCGTATCCTTCAAAAGAAAGTCCTTGATGGGGCCATGAAATGCGCACATCAGTTATGCTTCATGTGATGTGATGTATGTTTCTAAGGATAATTACTTTTTTTGCTCTTTGAAGTGATTTTCCCTCAAAATACATTGAAACAAGACTCAGAAGCACTCAAAAGCTTTTTTAAGCATTGCTTCTAATATACTCCTTAATAATCACCCTCAAGGTGGAGCATGTAATTATACATGTCCAGAGCATGTAATTATCCATGTTCAGCCTTTTACAAATAAACTAAACTTGTGATCTTTCTTGGGGGTTGGTGAGTAAAATTACTAGATGGTTAGTGCATCACATGTATAGTTTGGATGTATTGTCTTTTATCACCTTTTCCCAGCTAAGATGACAATCATTTTTAATGTGTTTTTTGTCATGAAATATACGATTCTATGCTATGTGAATAACAATATGATTATTATAGTATAGTAGCATAAGATTGCAAAACCTAGTTTACCAAATCAATCTTGTACCCAAACCAACTCACAAGCAAGGTTGTGGAAAGTGAAAACCGGAGCTAAGCAGTGAGGCACCGCTTAGATTGTTTTGGGCTGTAGCGGTGTAAAGTAGCGAAAAGCGTCAAGTAAAAAAGTAGAGTTGTACTGGAGAAAGAGTTGGAGGAGCTTCAACTGGAGATGGTGACGATGATTCTGAGCTTTGATAGGAGATGGTGATGATGATCATGAGCTTCGACCGGAGATGGTGATGGTGAGCTTCGTTGAGGAGCTCAAGAGAAGGTGGTGTCGTAACCGTGATGGTGAATGTAGAGCTTGCTGGAGAAGGATTTGGAGGCGGATTTGGGTGCACATTTCGTGGCTGGAGGTAGCAGAGTTGCCCGAGGGGAGTGGATGAGGCGGCTCGAGCGAGAATTTGTTGGGGTTTATTTTTGTCTCAAGTCGCAGAAGCAGAGTAAAGAGAGGGAAGCAGAGGGTTTTACTTAAGAAATTGAGTTGGGTTCATGTTGGGTATACTGTATACTCATATTTATTTCTTTAAAGCACTGTTAAGCATTTAAAAGCGCTTGTCAGTGCTTTGTAAGCTTTTTGAAGCATTTCTGAGCAGAAAGGTCCACATCCGCTTTTATTGACAGCTTTTGATGAAAGTGGAGCGGCGAGGCACCACTTCTGCCTTTCTTTCTTGAGATTTAACTTCTTCACTTATTTCTAATTTATAAATAGGTAAAACATAAGTTGGGAATTCGCAACTTATTTTTTCTCTACTTATAAGGAGTCTTCCTTATTTAGGCTAAAAGACCAAAATGCCCTCGAACCTTTATCAGTCTATAGTGGATCTCAAAAATAATAAATTAGTTATATAATTTCCAATCTAAATTAATTAACTCATTAATTAATCATTTAATTATATAATTAATTTTTGAAATAATAAACTTAAATAGTTATTAATTTTATTAAATAATAATTATTTAACTAATAAGAAAATAGTTAATTGGATAGTATGAATATTTATTAATTAATTATTTAATTATCTACTTAATTAATTAATTAATTAATTTATTTATTATATAATAAATTTAATTAATTAATTAGTAATTAGTTAATTAATAAGAAATTAATTTATTTAATAGTGTCAATGTTAATCAATTATTTGTTTATTGATTCATTTAATTAATTATGAAATAATAAATTTAATTAACTAATAATTAATAATTTTATTAAAGTATTATTCAATTAATAAACAATTAATTAAAAATTAATTAATCATTTAATTATATAATTAATTTATGAAGTAATAAATTTAAATAGTTATTAATTTTATTAAATAATAATTATTTAAGTAATAAGAAAATAGTTAATTGGATAGTATCAATATTTACTAATTAATTATTTAATTATCTACTTAATTACTTATTTAAGTAATTAATTAATTAATTAACTTATTAAATAATAAATTGAATTAATTAACTTATTAAATAATAAATTGAATTAATTAATTAACTTATTAAATAATAAATTGAATTAATTAATTAGTAATTATTTACTTAATAAGAAATTAATTTATTTAATAGTGTCAATGTTAATCAATTTTTTTGTTTATTGATTCCTTTAATTAATTATGAAATAATAAATTTAATTAACTAATAATTAATAATTTTATTAAATTATTATTCAATTAATAAAAAATTGATACAAAAAAGGGGTCGCCCCTCAACTTTCGCTGTCGCCTGTGACTGACGATAGGAAAGGAGCTCTAGGATCCTTTCTTTTATTAATTTTCTGGGTGAGTTTTATTATATTCTCCTTCATTTTCTTTAGTCATTCTCTCCCATCTTATCATAGCTTCCCGATTTTCCCTGTCATTTTCTATTTCTATTTGTATTTCTCTAATTTTTGCTTTTATTCTAAATAATTTATCTGCTATATCTCTATTTATTTTTCCTATTTCTATTTCACTCTGGGTAATGTAATCTGTGATAGAACTTAGTCTTCTTACTTCTTTTCCTAATAACTGTATTTTACTTTCTTCCCCCATACTGGTTTATTCGTAAGATTTTAAGTTCCTCTGTGATATAATTCATTCATTATATTTATTATTTCTGTTAATATATTTATTAATTGTCTTCTTATTTCAGCTATCATTTCCTCTAACTCTGTTAATCATGATAATAGGTTACGATCTGTTTGCATAATGTTGATCTCTTTCTGCTTTAGATTAAGCCTCTGCCTCCATATAATTAGTAGAAAACATCTCAAGGTTCTATGGTAACTCCGCCAGGATTAAACCTCCTCTGGGTTCCTTCTGTATACCAGTATCAATTCCTACTACGTTCCTTCTGTAAAAAAATTATAGGCCAAAGATAAACTACCATGTCCCATTTATATGATTTATGTCTGAGTATATAACCTAGATCCTCTTCTAAATATTCCTACAGTTGTTTAGGTACTTTTTCCCTCACGGCCCCTTGCGTTGGTGGTACTTTTTTTTTTCCCTTCGATCAGAATCGTTATAGGGTTGACATCAATTACCTTGATATATAACTCTTCTACTATAGGGTTGGCCTCGGATTTCGATTAATATACAGGTAAGTTACCGTAGAACAGACAAGATGCTAATTACAGTAATATCATTTTACCATGCGGATATACTTTATCTAAAAGTAGAAAGATAGTAATACTTAGCTAATCATAACACTAATAATCAAAGTAATACGAAGACAATACCTTGATAGTAATAAAAAAGTCTGAATGGTTTCTCTTTCAGATCCAATACAATCTTTTTACAACACACTTCTCTTATTTCTCACTATCTCTTGCTCTCTTGTTTCTTCTCTCCCCTCTTTTTCTTCTTTTAAGGTCTGAACTCTCCTTATTTATAGTAGGGAGGAGAAGGCTCTCGATAAATGTTATAAATAAAGTTTAGACAGATGGCAGCTGTCAGTACATACTTTTACACAAATAAAGAACCTGAATAAAGATTACGAATCTCAAATAAAGATTACATAAACAAAGGCTAGATTATTTTATTCTTTACTAAAGATAAAGATAACTGGCACCCAAGCTTTCCTGTAGTGGATAATCTATTTTTCGGAAAGTAGATGCGCTACTTCCACCAAACCGTTCCACCAAACTGTTTCATAATACCAGGGTGGCACCTGGTTTAATAAAATCCGCCATCCTTTATTCCCTGTCACGTCATTAATGAAAGTGTAGTGACCGGGTCTTGAGAATCTTTCTGAAAATTTGCTAAGAGACCCACCTTAGTGGTTGATGGGCCAATTTTCTCTTTTGTAATGGTCTTCTCATGTCTCCGTCATATTAATGATGTTCGCCATGCCGATGTCATCCATTGCCTCGCTAAGCTTATCCGATCCACCATCTGCCAGGCTTCCTTCATTATCAAGATCAATGCTTCCATAGATATCTCCCTCTAGGCTAGTAAAGTGATAAGCTTTAATTTTATTAAAATAAATAACATCTTCTGAGAATTCTGTTACCAATCTTGAGAAAGAATTAGTAACAGGTTCTTGTTTTTTTGACCTGTGATCTTGAGCAATTAATGTCATTTCTGGTGGAATAATATAGGGCTTCTTATAGATCATTGATCTATACATATTAATTTGGTCTAAGATTTCTACGGCATCTTCAAAAATCATGTGCTCCTGTGGAATGATCACATATCTTTGTGATGCTCCACCAATCCTTCTTACTACAATTTAATGACAGACTAATTAACAGGAATTATAGGGCTCATATTGAACATATAAAAGGTAAAGACAATGGAGGAGTAGACATTCTATCTAGATTAATAAAATGAGTAACGACCCGTATCGTTACATATATAAACCTGTATAATGGAATATTAATACAATTAGTAATGATGGATTTGGGAAACTCAAGCATTACAAGGTAGAATTTGTCATGAAAGGAATGTAATAACTCGTAAATATATAAAACCCCAAACAAATGAAGACTATGATATCTAGTTATGGGTAACAGAAGATGGTCAAACAACAACAGAAATGGGAATCGAACAGATGAAAAGACAATTACAAACCTTTGTATATTGTACAGATACATGGCATAAAGATGTATGGAGGCATGACAATAGATATATAAGATATGACCCGTTAGGAAATGAAGAGTGTTCTAAGAATAGAATAGTACGGTACAGAAGCCTAACTGTTTCGGAGGAAGGAATTCTAAAGTTTTAGATTCTGCCAGAAAAAATTTACGGATTCTTAGATGATCAATTTTTTGGAGAAATAAAATGTAATACCCATAAAATTGCAATCTTATGGTCTAGAAATATATGACACAGTATTTGTGCCATTTATTACTCATAAAATAAATATTGCAGAGTGATCAAGCTGATAAAATTTACTTCCTTTGCATGATTCTAACATTAAAATTGATGTGATAGCATTAGAGATTAAGCCCAAATGAATCCCATTAAGTCGGCTGATATGGTAGACCATTAAGCCTATTAATTTCTATTAAGTTGGGTATTAGTTAATTAGTTTTACAGTTACGGTTCCTTCTTCCTCCAAAAGGCCAGAAGATCCCAATAACTCCTCTATTACTCCAGAATTATTGCAAGCATTAACCAGCCAATTCTTGGCATTAAGAGATATGAACATTACATCCTCAACAAAAGTCCACACTTTTGGAGCAATTAAATTAAAAGCATTAAGTCCTCAGCAGTCTTTCAAGGTCAGAAGCCTAGTTGAAGAATGACAACAAATACTACTAGATTATGCATGGAACGCCAGAAACAAGGCCCAGATGACGATGGCATTATAAGCATTGGCATCCAATTTTACAAAAGAAAATATGACAAGAAGAGCAATGCTAAAGGATATTATGATGGAACAATCACTCTAGCCAGAAATTCCGAACAATAAGTTGGTAGCAGCTATTAAAGAATTGGAAGTTGAGAATACTTATTTGCAGAGAACAGTTACAGAAGCAAAGAAAAAGGAAAAAGAATTAAAAGTATTACGGGAATATATACAAGAAGAAGAAAAAATAAAAATAGAAAGAGGAGATGTATGGTGTAGGTTTCTTACAAAGCTGCACCCTGCAAAGGAAGAAGCGCTTGATATTGTTTACTCTGATCTTATGGGTGAACAAATCTATTATCAGCAGATTTTCAGGAAACTGGCGAGCCAGCCTCAATTATTCCGAGGTCTCACATGATTTCTGAAGATGTCGTAGAAATCTTTGACCATATACCAAATTAATATGTATAGATCAATGGTCTATAAGAAGCCCTATATTATTCCACCAGAAATGACATTAATTTCTGGAGATCGCAGGTCAAAAAGTCAACAAGAACCTGTTACTAATTCTTTCTCAGGATTGATAACGGAATTCCTAGAATATGTTATTTATTTTAATAAAATTAAAGCTTATCACTTTACTAGCCTGGAGGGAGATATCTATGGAAGCATTTATCTTGATAATGAAGAAAGCCTGGCAGATGGTGGATCAGATAAGCTTAGCGAGGCCGTGGATGACATCAGCATGGCGAACATCATTAATACGATGGAGACATGAGAAGACTATTACAAAAGAGAAAACTAGCCCATCAACCACTAAGGTGGGTCTCTTGGCAAATTTTCAGAAAGATTCTCAAGACCCGGTTACTACACTTTCATTAACGATGTGACATAAAATAAAAGATGGCGGATTTTATTAAACCAGGTGCCGCCCCTGGTATTATGAAACAGTTTGGTGGAACAGTTTGGTGGAAGTAGCGCATCCACTTTCCGAAAAGTAGATTCTCCACTACAAGAAAGCTTGGGTACCAGTTATCTTTAGTAGAGAATAAAGTAATCTAGCCTTTATTTATGTAATCTTTATTCGAGATTCGTAATCTTTATTCGGGTTCTTTATTTGTGTAAAAGTATGAACTGACAGCTGCCATCTGTCTAAACTTTGTTTGTAACCTTTATTGAGAGCCTTCTCCTCCTTACTATAAATAAGGAGAGTTCAGACCTTAAAAGAAGAAGAAGAGGGGAGAGAAGAAACAAGAGAGCAAGAGATAGTGAGAAATAAGAGAAGTGTGTTGTAAAAAGCTTGTATTGGATCTGAAAGGGAAACCATTCAGACTTTTTAATTACTATCAAGGTATTGCCTTCGTATTACTTTGATTATTAGTGTTATGATTAGCTAAGTATTACTATCTTTCTGCTTTTAGATAAAGCATATCCGCATGGTAAAATGATGTTACTGTAATTAGCATCTTGTCTGTTCTACGGTAACTTACCTGTATATTAGTTGAAATTCGAGGCCAGCCCTATAGTGGAAGAGTTATATGTCAAGGTAATTGATGTCAACCCTATAATATGGGTCTGCTCTGGTAACTTTTAATATTTCTCTAAAGATTCTGATCGAAGGGAAAAAAACTACCGCCAACGCAAGCGGCCGTGAGGGAAAAAGTACCTAAATTGTAGGAATATTTAGAAGAGGATCTAGGTTATGTACTCAGACAAATCATATAAATGAGACGTGGTAGTTTATCTTTGGCCTATAATTTTTTTACAGAAGGGACGTAGTAGGAATTGACACTGGTATACAGAGTGAACCCAGAGGAGGTTTAACCCTGGTTAAGTTACCATAGAACCTTGAGATGTTTTCCAGTAATTATATGTAGCGGAGGCTTTATCCAAGGCAGAAAGAGACCAATATTATGCAAACAGATCGTAACCTATTATCAAAATTAATAGAGTTAGAGGAAATGATAGTTGAAATAAGAAGATAATTAATAAATATATTAACAGAAATAATAAATATAATGAATGAATTATATCACAGAGGAACTTGAAATCTTACAAATAAACCAGTATGGGGGAAGATAGTAAAAATACAGTTATTAGGAAAAGACGTAAGAAGACTGAGTTCTATGACAGATTACATTACCCAGAGTGAAATAGAAATAGGAAAAATAAATAGAGATATAGCAGATAAATTATTTAGAATAAAAGCAAAAATTAGAGAAATACAAATAGAAATAGAAAATGACAGGGAAAATTGGGAAGTTATGATAAGATAGGAGAGAATGACTAAAGAAAATGAAGGAAAATATAATAAAACTCACCCAAAAAATTAAAAGAAGAAAGGATCCTAGGGCTCCTTTCCTATTGTCACTCATGGGCGACAGCAAAAGTTGAGGGGCGACCCCTTTTTGGTATCAGAGCCTGGTATAAAAATTAAACATGAGTGTGGAAAATAACCTAGTAAATTACTTAAAACAAGGAGGAAAAGGTAGAATTGGATCTCCTTTTATATCTTTATATAGTTTGGAAGGAGTTTTCATCAAAATTAGACCAAAATGACTTGGAAAATAAGAAAGAACTAATAGAAAATGGAAAAATGACTAGTGACGAGATAATAAAATAAGATGAAGAAGGGAATTGGGAAATAACAAGAATTAAGCAACCAATAGGAACTAATATGGAAAATATGTTTGTAAATAAACTAGAAACTAGCGACTCTACAGCAGATAGTAATATTGGACCAATTTATGGCACAGTAAAATCATCTTCTGTAGGACAACCAATTAGAGAATCGTATACAGATTATAGGGGAGAAATAGAAGATTTCAAACCTAGAGGAAAAAATTACCATTAGAACAAGTTGACAAAAAATTACTACTAGATGATGGTAAAATATTAAATTTAACAACACATGATTCCCAGAAATGGCCAACAATAATAGACATGTGGAGCCAAAAGGTATGCAGAGAATGGGAGAGTTTAAATGTGACCGAGCCAAAAGGTATGCAGAGAATGGGAGAGTTTAAATGTGGCTGCACAAACAACACAGATGTATAGCTATCTTGAAAAATTTCTAAGAGAAACAATATGGGCTATGTGGGAGGCCTATAAAGCGAAATTCGCAGAAGAATTTAATACAGATCTACAATTAGGAGCAAACCCATATAACTACGTAAATAAAATACAAGCATTAATATTAGGACAACAACCCAATATAGGATTAGGGAAACAACAAGAAGAAGCTATGAGAAAATAAGAACAATTTTGTTATTAGATCAAAAAAGAATTATGTAAATTAGAATTAATAGTAAACCCAAAACCCATTAATGAAAATAAGGACATAATTGAATATAGTATTTTAAAATTACAAAAACAAATAGATGACATGGGTACAAAGATACTCAAATTACAAAAAGATGTTAGTAATTTAACTGAATTAATAATAAACCATATAATGAAATGATAATCTTTCCCAGAAAATCGCTAAAAGAGAAAATTGATAAAATTAGAATAATAAAAAACGGTTTTAGGAAATTATCCTCAGGTGATGCATTAAGAAAGAAGAAAAAGAAATTGAAATGATAGAAACATATTACAAACCCCACCTAAGAGCTATTAAGGTATTCAAAAACTTTAAATTAATATACAAACATGAATATAGAGAAAGAGTAGAAATAAGTAACATAGAAAACATCAACAAACACGTACAAAAGAAAGCCCCATTAATATGTAAGTATATACAAAATCCATATTATATGGGAGAAAGAATATATAGTATACAAATAAGATGTCAGATAAGAATAAATGAATGGAAATTAAATATAATATGATTAGTTGATATTGGATGTAGCAATACAGTGCTCAATAAAAAATTAATACCACCACAATATATTGAACAATTAGGAGTACATGAACGGTTCAATGCTGAACAAATGGATGGAAAACTATTTGAATATACAGAAAAACTAACTACTAAATACGAAATGGCCTATTACATAGGAGATACACTAACAAACTTTTTAAATCTCCCTGTAACAATAAGTGTTAGAGAAATGACCATGAGCAAACTAGAATGTCATTGGATTAAATTTATTTTTAAATTGGTATTATAGTATGATAATTACAAAAAATGGTATTAATATATATTAACTGTCCCCCAGATACCTTTTGTAAGAGAAATAGTAGAGGATAGGACGAAAGGAAATGAATATGGAGACAAATGTACATGTAACAATAATGATAAAAGTAAGTGTGCATGTGAAAACAAAGACACTATTCATTTAAAAGGAGTAATAATTGATGATTATCCGAAGGCCATAATAAATTATACATATATAAACAGCATATTAGAAGCAGGAAATCTAGAAATAGATGATATTGTTAGTAGACTAGAACAAAATGGAATATTTGGAGAAGAACCACAAGCCTATTGGGATAGAAATAAAGAATTATATAAATTAGAATTAAAAGATGAAAATCTTGTTATTAGATCGAAAAAGATAGAAGCAACCAATGAGAATTACAAGGAATTTGAAATACATATAAATGACTTACTAAAACTGAAAGTAATATGACGAAGTAAGAGTCCATACAGGAGTGCAGCATTTATAGTTAATAAACATAGTGAACAAGTAAGAGGCAAATCAAGAATGGTAATAGACTACAGAAGATTAAATGATAATACAATAGATGATGAACATAATATACCTGATAAAATAGAAATAATTAATGCAATCCAGGGTCATAACATATTTAGTAAGTTTGACTGCAAGTCTGGATTTTGGCAGATTAAAATGCATGAAGAAAGTATCATATGGACAACCTTCTGTCTTCAGCAACTAATACCATTTCTGGCGGAAGAACATAAGATTTTTTTATAGACCATTGCTCTATACAGGTTAATCTGGTCTAAAATTTCAACTGCATCTTCAGATATCATATGTTCTTGTGGAATAATCACATACCTTTGAGACGCGCCACATATTCGTCTTACTATAATAAAACTGCAGGCTTCATCTAGATGCTGAGGATAGAATGATGGTGGGATAGCTTGGAATTCCACTTCATAAGCCGCATTTTTCTCTTGCTCATATTTAGCTAATAAGAGAACAAGTTTTTCTAGGTTCAAAAGCCTTTTTAATTGAGACTTTTTTGTAATTAAAAGTCTTTTATAAGGCCAAATTTAATGAATTTCTCAAGAGTAAAATGATTTCCCTCGAGATTAATATCTTCCTAATATTTGAGATTTATTGAGCAGGTAAGATAGCTAAATCCCCTGCAATGAGTCTCATCGTCTTGGTAAATTTCACACAAGAATGTGAGACTACGGAATAATTGTGGTTGGCAAGCCATTTTTCTGAAGGATTGCTGATAATAAATTTGTTCACCCATATCTCCAGAGTAAACAATATCCAATGCTTTTTCCTGAGAGGGATGCATTTTTGTAGGAAACTTTCGCAATGTGTCTCCTTTTTCCATCTTTATTTTCTCATCTTCTTGTACAAATTCCTGTAATGCTGTTAATTCTTTCTCCTTTGCTTCTGCAACTGCTCTTTGTAAATAAGCATTTTCAACTTCTAATTCCTTGTTGCTGCCACCAGCTTATTATTTGGAGTCTCTGGCTGGAGAGGTTTTTCTGCCATAACATTCATTGATACTGCTTTCCTCATCATGTTGTCTTCTGTAAATAAGCAATTCTATTATCAAATTATTCTGTTTTATCATAATTTGGGCTGCTTCTAAATTTGGAATATATTTACTGAATCCAAGAGATTTTTGGTAAAAATTTGTTCTTTCTATTGCTCTAATATAATTATCATCAAATTCACTACTAGTCATTCTAGACTAATATTTATTAATTAATTATTTAATTATCTCCTTAATTAATTATGTAAGTAAGTAATTTATTAATTTATTAAATAATAAAGTTAATTAATTAATTTGTAATTATTTAATTAATAAGAAATTAATTTTTTTAATAGTGTCAATGTTAATCAATTCTTTGTTTATTGATTCATTTAATTAATTACGAAATAATAAATTTAATTAACTAATAATTAATAATTTTATTAAATTATTATTCAATTAATAAAAAGTTAATTAAATAGTGTCAATATTAGTAATTAACAACCATAACTAATAAAGTTTTAAATATAAATTAATTAATTAGATCAAATGTTAATAATTAATAACCTTATTAATGTGAAATAATTGATTTTTATTATTTACATAGTTAATTAATTAATAAATTTATTGATACTAATTACTTGTGTACTATATAATTTGATTAGTTAGCTACAATATGAGATTCAACAATATGTCCTTTTTGGTCATTTGATAACTGTCATAACCTTATAAGTTATTAGTTTACTAAACACATAACTACGCTTATATCCTTAGAAGTCAAGGGTTTTACCAAACGCTTCATTTATTTTTTTCTCTCATTATGAGGAGTTTTGAAAATGAGTAATAAGTAACTTCTAAGTTATCAAAAAATAAGAAGTAGTCAAACATACTCCAAGTATTTTCGAGTAGAGATAAAGCAGATGACTAATAATGGAGAACTTGTGGAATTCATGAAGAAAAATGATTAAAATTCTTGGAGAACTTCATGATACAAATTAAAATTCACCAACTATTTTGAAGAACATTATTATAGTTTACCAAATGATATAAAGGAAGATATTAGAAACTTATTATCATAAATTTCCATCTTTTAGGTGGTAGCAGAAGAGATTAGTAGATATTGTAAAGAACATGTGATCTAATATCAACAACAAACGAAGGCATGGGGTTTATAGAATAACCAGTTTTAAGCATTGCATTCCCACATAATGCACAAACTTAATTTAACCATTGCACTTTTTATAAAGAACAATTGGAAGACCAATACCAGACTGTGAATCAGAATCAAATACATATGTAGTATTCCTACAAGAATGGATAGCATTATTACTAGATATTAATATTAGGTGTTTTCTTGTGTCAAAGGCAGCAAAAATTCCAGAACTAGGAGAATGATGACTAAACAAAAAATTTGAGTACAATTCACAAGAAAATACATAAAATCATCTTTGGACTATAAGGTAGAAGACTTATTTTCCAAATAACTTTTGGGCCTAAAGGAAGTGACATCAATAAAACTCACTAAGTGCTTGCAATCATACATCTACGTCCTTTTTGAGTTCTAACATAACCTAGAAAGATATTCTAAAGAATGCTAGGATTCATCTGGTTTTTTATGGACAGGGAAAACATAATGAAAATCAAATATTTTAGGTGGTAAATGAAAGAGATTAGTATAGGGATACTCAAAGTTACAGGCGCCTAAGCGGATTTCTTTCTTCGATTAAGGGGTGTGGAGGTTTTGCTAAAGGTCAAAGGAGGTAGAGGCGGTGTAGTTGAAGGCTGGAGGAGTTTGGAGGAAGTTAGATGGCATGAAGAGTGCAACGAAGGAAATCAGGATCAAGGCCTGAAGGATGTAGCCCATGCTCTCCTAGACACTCTCAAAGCCTAGGTGGGTAGTTTAGGTACTGCCTAGGCTTAGGTGGATGCCCCTGGGCGGGCTAGATGTAGGTTTTGTAAAACATTGTAGATACTATAAAGAATACATAATATGGCATCAAAATCAAATGAGTGCTTCTAAAATAATAAGCTATAAGCATTGCATTAACGTGAAATATTTAGGTGGTAAAGGATTATAAAATGCATAGAATGGCAAACTAAATAATTATTTACATTATCAATTCTCAAAATATGGATCAAATAATAAAATATTGTTCACCGGAGAACAAATATCTTGAGATATTCGAAAGCACTTTAGTGCATAGAATTTGAACTAAATAATTATTTACATTATTGGTTAACAAAGTATGGATTAAGTAGTAAACTGGTTTTTCATCGAAGAACAAAACTTTTGAAATATTCAAAAGCACTTCAGAGCGATTTGTTCTTTAGATAAAGCTAATTTAACTGATAAATACTGATAATAATCATCTTAATAACTGATGAGGTATCTAAAATTTTGAATATATTTAACATGGACCCATACAGCAGAATGAACTAAGTCAGATGAACTATCAACTTGTTTCTTGACACCAGTGGATAAGACATAGTCTGATGCTTACCTAACTACCATGGCATATTATCAATTTATTGCAGGAACACAGTTTCTTTAAAATTTACAGCGATGAATGATCCAAATGATATGAAAATGTGATGGAGAAGCAAAATTAGAACAAGCTATTAGGGTTTTGTTTTAAACCTCTAGATGATACAAGCTTTAGATGCCTGTTTTATGCCAATTGTCCTTTGCATTCCAAGTTTTTGAAGTACACAATGGTCAAGCAAACAGTTCACTGAACATGCGTATGACTACTAACAAATTGAATGGAAAAAATTCAAAAGATAAAAACACAAATACTAATAGAAATTAATGACTTAGACAAGTATTGCCTCAAGGTTGCGGGTGGAAAGCAGAAAGCGGGGCGAAGTGGTGAGGCACCGCTTAGGCTTTTTGGGGCTTCAGCGGGAAAAGCGGGAAAAAGTGCCAAGCAAAAAAGCGGTCCAATTTAAATATGTATAAAATTCAAAGGAATAAGATAATTTCTAGAAAATCTATACAAATGCATATTTGATGATTTATAAAGACCTAGTCAAGAAATTAACTTGTATAATCATACAATATTAATAAAATACTGTACAGATAAGGAAAACTTATTTGAGAACAAGAAGACATACCTGTTTATCAAAAAGAGTGTTACCTATCTCATTCTTTCAACTTTCAAGTTCCTCTAATAAAAAAATTCTCAACAATAGCATAAAAACATTGACTTGTAGTAGCTTAACTATTAAGTATTAACCATTTGAATCTTAACATAAAAATGAAATCGTCAAGCATAAAAAAATGAACAAAACAAAAAAAATATCATAATAGATAATAAGAGTATAGATCTTAGTAGTAAAGATCAAATTCTGAATACATGTCTAAAGTCTAAAGTGTAAAGCTAAACAAAACAAAGGCCAAAGGACTCAAAAATCAAGTCTGAAAGCGAGCAATCACTCATCATCATCATCAGTAGTGCCGTGTATTAAAATCTCATCAGAGTCATATCATTCAACAACCATGGAGCAGCGTGCCTAGCATCTTTAGCAAGGAGGATATCCCTCTTCTTTCCATTCCTCCTTGTTTGTATTTATTTTGGTTCTGTTTCTCAAATTTGAATTGCACAGACTAGATTGCTCAACTTCTTGCTATCCAGCATGTTCCTTTTCTTTGTGTGGATCTACAATTCAATAACATAGAAATATATCACTATTACCTACATCTAAAAGAAATGCAAACCAATTTTTAATGGCACTGTAGAAAGGACGACAAAGTATGACTTTAAACCAAAAGAAACCTGTTCATGTGCTGAGCTGCTTCCACTGTAACAAACTATATTATATGTGTATGATTCGCTACGATTTGAGTTGCTTAAAAATCCATCTCCAGCAGTTAGAAGTCCCCTTTGAGGTCCTTTTCCGGCAATAGGAGTTGCGCCCATTTCACCCTAACTTCAACTGCACCTGTTAGAAAAAGGTAACATGTAAAGAGACCTGCCACATCAGCCCATGATGTCTTTTTCCTTTGTAAAATTACTCTTTGCTCATGTAACAAAGGAAACACCAGTTTTTCACCTACTAAAGTTGGAGTTGCCGTATAGGTTCCTCAAACTAAACACTATGTGTACTCTATTTAAAACAAACAAGCCTTCATCATGTAATTGGAGCTAGATTAGAGCTCCAAGTTCATTGATCAGAACAGTCCCTATGTGGACCTCTGTGAATGGAGTTAACAAAGATTTTTCATGGAATGCAAATGGGCCTAGAAAACCCCATTTGATTACTCTGCTGGAAGACTTGCTACCAAGATGAGGAACACTACCACTGCCCTGATTGGTATATTTTATCATTTCTTCTTTTCGAAGTAGGAAAAAGGGTATGCATTAAAAATGATGCAAAAAGAAAACCCCTCTGCAAGGAACTTTTAAGAGGATAGCAAAGACTCAGAAAGCTAACCAAACGAGTTACTCATAGATTTTATTAACGACCTTGGTTTTTCTTCTGCTTGTTTGTTGGCCAGGCTTGAGGTTGCTGAATTTTGATATATTTCATTCAGACAGATAATTTGTTTCTTATATGACAGTTAATAAGAGCCAAAAAAAAAAAAAAAAAACCTTAAAACAAGAAGCCACCTATATCTGGAAAGACACACAGATAACCAACACTGAATCCAAACATTTCACCACCACTCCTTTGTACGAGCACACTTGACTGATAATTAAAAATTTTGAACAAAACAGGCTAATGCAAAGTGTGAAACAAGAATGGGTTAATTGCAGATAGACCCCCTGTACTATCACCCTATTGCGGACGGACCCCCTTAGTTCTATTGCTGCATATATGTTTTTTTTTTTTTTTTGACTATTACCCCAAGGAGGTCTATTTGTCAAAAAATAATTCTCTTTCTCTGAGGATAAATGAGTTAAAAAAGTTCATTCAAGGGATCTATCTGCTACAATAGAACTAGAGGGTGTCCATCCACAATTGGGCGATAGCCAGGAGGTAAACCAACAACAATAGGTTGTAACTCTGTCCAGAAGCGCTTTCCTATTAGTTTTGCCAGATCTTTTTCACAGCAATTGAGGATAATACCAGTTGTGCTTTATCCAATTTCAACATTATGCCACACAATATCAATATGTATTAATCACTCTGTTTTCCCCTCAAATCTGTCTGCAGTGAGCGGCAGAGGTAGGTTCTTTGGAAGAATGGGCGGTTTCAGGAATGAAGGTGGCCCAAGAGGGCGTGGTGGTAACTTTGGTGGTGGCCGGAGTTATGGAAGGGGCGATTTCAGTAACAAGACTGAGTTTGGAGGCAGAGGTGGCAGGGCCGGTCGTGGAGGCGGGGATGGTGGTGGTTATCAGAGGGTAGATCGTGGGGTCCGCTCCACATATGTTGCCAGCGGATCCTCCAAGAATGCCACACCTCGGGTTTCATCTTCTGCCTAAAGAACATCAGGTGGAGAAAGATTTTTGGCGTACAGCTAAGCTTTTGGTTTTCATAGTTATTGATGTTTTGGTGCTCAGGATGATAATTTCATCCAAGAGTGCTTCCTCTACACTAATTTCTAAGATGGTATAAAGGCTGCAAGGCTCTTTTACTCACCTTTTCAACGCCCGGTCCCGCCTATTAGAATATTGTGTAATTTGGTAGCTGATTGCTTATGTAGAATATGGAAGATGTTCAGGGGGAAAAAGAACAGTGAACAGTTCCATTTGGTTAATTTCTGCTAGGATTTTTGTGTTAGTGTTTACTTTAATTTTCTTCTTGCCAATATGTTGGAAAGAACGAGTGCTTTCATTTTTGTTCTTCGGTTTCTTCCTAATTTATATGTGAGCACCTGAGTGAATTGTGACTTCATTCAAAAATGGATACAGTTCTTGAGGTTAATAAGGTAAGTTGTGTTTTTAGCATTTGACAGTCAAATCTTAATCATTTATTGGAACGTTATGATTCGATCTTAGCATATAACTGTCAAATTACCTGTAAACTGCAATTACTTTTCTTTTTTACGCGTCTAACTATGTATCTCAACCATCTTGTAGTATGCTTATAAAAGGCTCTGGATCATCCACTATAGTAAACACAGATTGGAGATCCTAAATTGGTGATCTGGTGATGTCTTTTTGCTTTTTGAGTTTATTCAAGTTTGCTTGAAACAAGTCTAATGGGGGTTCCTCTATAGAATGTCATATATGGGGAGTTAAGATTTGACAGCGTATTTATAATATCACGGGGAAGTTTGGAAGATTTGACGTGTTTTACAGTGTTTTTAGGTTGATGATTTATAATCATTAACTTTCTGTCGTGGCACTTGGTGCCTTCTAATTTCTAAGTAAAACGTGCATGTTTTGTCATCCTCTTTCCTCTATATTTTTCTAAGATACTGGGGAAAGGTCTAGACGTTGGAGAAGAAAGAATGATATAGAGGAGAGGTGGAGGAGTGTTAGCAACATTAAAGGAGAGACAACGAAGGTGAAAACGGCAATGGAGGAGGAGAGAAGATGATAAATAAGAGCGATTGGGAGAGATTAATAATGAGAGAGGAGACAGATTAGAGAAGTTGAACATGAGGGAAGGAGAGAGATGAGAGATGTTTATGCCTTTATGGAGAAATGAGAAGGAAAAAGGAAAATGAACCGAAAAGGAATGAAGATGGAGAGGGTTTTTTTTTAAAATTTTTAAAAAGGTCACATGGACTAAGGGTTTAGATGTATGATTTTTAGGACCTAGTTAAGAGGAACTCATAGATTTGGGGACTTATTTAAAATATATGAGATTTGGAGGACTTGGTTAAGAATACTTATAGCTTTGAAAGACTTTTAAAATATATGAAATTTGGGGGGCTTATTAATAAACAAGATAGATTTGGGGACCAATATAATAAAAGAAAAAAAAATTTTAACTTTACAAATGATTTTTTTCACTGAAATGTCCTACTAAATGACAACTACCATGTAATATAGCATTCCGATCGGCTAATTGCTTTGTTATTATTTGGCTTGGCACAATGTAAGCGTGAAAACCCATTAAAAATAACTTGTTTGGCTCAGTCAACTGCTAAAAAAACTAGCCTAAGCTGCTATTGGAGCTCAAAGTTTAATGAACCCCTAGACTTTACCCGTCATATCAATGAAGCCCTCAAACTTTTATGTCAATCTATGAAGCCCTTGTACTTTATCCAACTTTTCTATATGACCCCCAAACTCTTGTTTCAATCTATTAAGCCTCTAAAGTTTTTACTTTAATTTTATTTAGCCCTATGGTGGTTCAACATAACTATAGATGGATATGATGGTCTTGTTGAATTTCTTTTTTTTTTTTTTTTTTTTCCAGAAGAGAGAATGTTGTTATTTCCACAGCTTTTAGAAGGATATAATTTTGTGTCTCATAAGGGGTGTTATCCATTAGTGTAATTGTGGGAACACTTGGATAATTTTTAGAAGGACAAATTTTCAAAATAGACCTTCTAAATATTTTATTTGTAAAAAATGACCTATTTGATATTTATTTGCAATTTCGACCCAGTTTCAGCCACGTGGCTGAAACTGGGTTGAAATTGGCAAATAAAGTTCGCAAACTTCACGAATTTTAAATCTTGTGAAGTTTAGTGAATGATTAAGATCCCTAATTGAAAAAACAACGTGGGATGAAAAAAGCCCCCAAACTTCACGTGATTTCAAATCTCGTGAAGTTTGGGCAGCAACTTCACAGGATTTGAAATCCTGTGAAGTTGCAGGCTCTATTTGGCAGAGAGCTCGATTTCAGCTCTCTAGCATATTGAGCTTGCAACTTCATGGGATTTCAAATCTCGTAAAACTGCTGCCCAAACTTCACGGGATTTGAAATCCCGTGAAGTTTGGGTATATATACCTAGACTCACGGGCCTCCAGGTTCTCTATCTATCTCTCTCTCTCTCTCTCTCTATCTCT
>JBAKGM010000002.1:11412158-11431724 GCA_037177215.1 Asparagus racemosus | reverse complement strand
GTTCTATTGTGGATAAATTCACAATGCCAAACAAAATAAATGAACAAATGTGGATAATTCAGTTGATACTTACAACTCAGCCTTTATTGTTGCTGATTCAGATGACTCAGATGATGAATTCGCCATGCTCTATTTTCAGCAAATTGATGGTTTGGTGAAGAAGAGAGACGTGTCTCCGCGAGCGGACGACGGAGCGAAGATGAGCGGACGGAGCGAAGCCGAGCGGACAGCGAGCTTGCGGTTGGCGGGGTCCTTGTCGGAGCGAAGATGACGACGCGTGACCTTCTTCAAGCCGTAGGCAATGACGGAGCAAGTTCGAGGGCGACGATGGACTGAGTACGACGGTGCCGAACGGACCGAGTACGACGGCGCGATCACGTAGGGATTCTCATCAGCGGTAGGGGTTCTCGTCGACGGCGGTGGAGGACCAGGAACTTGAGAGTAAGAGGGTGAAGAGAAATTTGGTTAGGGATTTTCGAAGTTCGTGCTCAGAATGGGGGGATTTTGTGGAGCGGTTTTGTTTTTCATTTTAAATGGGAAGGGTAATTTCGGAATAGCTTTATTGGATAGTGAGATTGTACAATTTTGGGGGGTAGTTGCACTAAATTTTCAATATAAGGGCTACCAAGCATGACTTTTTTGACTGGGGAGGAGGATGCATAGCATTATTTTTTGGGGTTCCTCCAAGCAATTTTCCCTTCTTTTTTTCTTATTTATTTATTATTATTTGAGAGAAACCGGTTCTCTACATAAGTTGAAGACATCTATAAGCTTACTTTGTTTACAAACAAAGCAACATCAGTTCCTAATCTTTCCTCTTATCTCCTCTTTACGCACATTCTGTATCTGTTTTCCCTAACTGTTGAGTTCACTGGAGCCTTGCCAGGGTTACTCAAATAAAAGAAAATTTAGTTTTGATATATCCGACAGTCATTGCTTGTGGATTTTAGGGAACAATGTGACCTCGGTTAGAACAAATCAATTTGGGAAAAATTGGTGCTAGGTTTAAAGAGTAAAGGTTGTTGTTATAATGCGAGAGATGACAAAAGGCTGCTGTTGATCTTGATGAACTGGAGGCTTTGCTGAACATGGAAAGAGGAAGTTGGAAGGTACTTTATTTTTGGTTTACATAGATATCTTTTCATATCATACTTGAATAGGCTTAAAAAATAATGTGAGTTCTACGTATATATTTGTGTATGTATTTGTCACACTGCATACATTCGTTATAAAAAAAAAGGGTCAAATTCATTGCAAATGTCTTTTTGACTATATAGAAGGTGGAAGATGACATATTTGTGTTCTATGAAACTACAGTGATGTTACATTTACATAGCATGGTACTAATCTTTATTTATTTCTTTTTTTTATCATTTTAGAAATCTGATAGATCATCAAGCTCAAGTTCACAATCTGGGTTCGGTAGAGGAAGGAATACATAGAGACATGGATTTCAGAGAAATTGATCCTTTTACATGTTGAAACTGTCGCTTTTCTCAAACAAGCAAAAGCTTTTTGAAAGAGACAATTCAAGGATTCTGAAGAGAGATTATTTTTCAAACAAGGTTTTTGCTTCAAATCAATCCAAAGAAAGAACTTGGATATGTGAAACAATTTGAGAGTGTGACAGAGCTATTTACCTCAAGATTTTACTTCGTAAATTTTGTCCGTTTATATGCGTGCATGTGCAAATACCTTTGCTTATATCCCGTTAAAAAAATAAAATGTGTGCATGTGCAAAATACCTTTGCTTATATCCCGTTAAAAAAATAAAAAATAAAGGCTTTAGTCTCTTCTTGCTCTCTAAACTATTAGTTTGTCCATCTTTAACTCTTGAATTATTTTTGATCTTACTTTTGCCTCACAAATTATTAAATTCTTCCTCCCTTACTTCTTGAAATATTTTAGTCCCACCTTATTCCCTCAGCTATCACTTTATTCTTATAAATCAATTTAAACATATCCACAAAGTAATAAACAAACGGTGGTTACTAGGAGCAGAAAGTGATAGTCCAGTAGTAGGAAAAAATTCAATAGATTAGAGGGCAAGCAGGGACTAAAAATAGTGAAGGAGCTAAGCATAAGCAAATTTAATAGTTTATTTGGCAAGAAGCTAGGTCTGAAACCAAAAATTATTTAAGGAGAAAAAAGAGCTTAAGCAAGCAGCCGAAGTTAGAGAACAATGCTTGATTTACTGAAAGCATGGGGACTCCATCAACCTGCAATATTCGTTTCTTTTTTCCCTTTTCCCATGTGGTGAGGTTTTTATAGCTTTACTTCTTCGGTTATTTGTCACAGCAATCCGATTGATCCAAGAACTCAATACTATTTGTGCAGCTGATGTTTTACTTTTACTAGTTTTAGATTCTAGTAGTTTTCTCTTTCCCTATCAAGATGTGATCAGATGTGATCACTGTATATCCTTGCTACTAAGTGGACACTAATGCAATAAATTGTTATTAAGACAAATAAAATGCCGGGTAAAATTTTGAGAAAACCCTCTGACATTTTGAGCAATCTGCACAGCTCCCACCTAAACTTTAATAATTATGGAAACTCCCCAAACTTTGAAAATTTCACAAAAATCACCATGAACTTTCCAAAAGTTCTATATTCCAAAACTTTTTATTTGAAATAATACCCCGTTCTCAGTAAAATCTAAAACAAAACTACTCCATTATTTTTTTGGTTTCTCTCTATCCTCTCTTCCCCGAAGAACTCCATAACTAAAATTTCCCAAATTAAAGTACGTGTTGAATTTTTCGAATGTTCAAAAGGTTTTGCAAAAAACTCCCAAAAGTTTTGAGGGGCTTCCAAAAGTTTTGAACTTTAGAGGGTTTTGTACAAGTCGCCCTAGAGTGCTGTCGGTTTGTAAAATTTGCCCTATTTTAATAAAATCTCAAACACAAGTATATCTGTTATTAATTTTTTTGTAATACAGTTGTCAATTATACATGAACACACATAGATTAAATTAAATTCAAAGTAAACTTCTTAATTTCTCTTCTATTAATCTTGGTTCTCATAGGCCTTAACAAATCACCGGAATCGAAAGAAAAGATCAACCATTTCAAATTGTGGAGAAAGAGAGAAAAAATAAAGACAAAGAAAGAAGAGTGGATCAGAGAGATTTAAGGAGGAGTATGTATGCAAAATTTAAAAACGAGGGCGCATATGTGAAAAACCATTACTAAAAGGATTAAGAAAGATGACGGCATCTTTCTTATTATATCTTTGACATTAGAGCTAAATTTAATGGTGTTAGTTTTAGTGATATTTTTTTTCTCGAAAAAAAGATTAAAAAAGTGATATTTTGCCAAAACGTATTAGGAGCTAGGTGATGGAGATAAGTACAAAACGCCCAAATTTATCAGTAACCATTTTATTGATACGTGTATATTCGGTATTTGAATACATATTTCAATTTTTTTTTATTTTACTCATATGCGTATATCCAGTATTTTGTTTCCGTTTTTTTTAAAACCAAAATAAGTAAAGCGCCGTCTGTGGGAATCGAACCCACGACCACACGGTTAAAAGCCGTGCGCTCTACCGGCTGAGCTAAGACGGCAACAGTGATGGAAAGTTGATTTAAGCTAATTTACTAAAAACTTCTCTGTTTAAAATTCAATCCTAAACTAGCAAACTGTCAAATTATGCTCGAAGTATCAATTTAACTATCCCCCCACCAACCAAAAAAAAACCCCAATAATATATCACCTATTTATTTTTTGAGGCATGCATCACCTCACCTATTTATTTATAGAAAGTTTTAACTTTTCATCCCGATGTAGAATTTGTAAGTATGATGTTGACTTGGACCTATCAGTGTCCTAGTAATTTCCATTTAGAGAAACTTGACTAGCTCAATCAACAATCTTCTGTTTCATACCAATTGCAAGTTATAGCTAGAAAAAGTTCTAACTAGTTGTCGTCAAACGGGCTCCATTACCAATAACAAGCTCTAATAACTTTTTAGGCGTAAGTGATCTACAATTTTTGGTTGACAAATAACACTACAATGCTAAATTGAATCACCTTTATTTAAACTCAAGTAAAACATTATTTTCTCTACTTACAGACCGACCAATCACTACTTATACTCCGAGGCCAAAATACCACTTTAGTCTAAAAAGTGACACACTGTGACTGATAATGTCTAAAAAGTGACTCAGGCGACAATAAGGCCTATAAAGTGACTCACTTAACCGTTTAAGCCTACTCCGCCGACCGGATTCTTAAATCGATCTCACGTGACCGCACGTGGTCATGCAGTTAACTTATTTCTTACTGATGTGGTAGGGGGATGCTGACATGGAAAGTTAGTTGGGTTAATAAGCTTGGGGCTGAAGTAAAATTAGGGAAGAACCTAGGGTTTCAGAAATTGCAAAGGTAATTGGTTCGGTTGGTTGGAATTTTGCTCAAATTGGTCAAACTGATCTTGTCAGCCGACCCCATGCCTTCTTCGAGCTCTAGTTCAAGATCCATTACCAGCGGGGTAAGATCTAGCCATGGTTGCAATATGTTGCGGTCTATATGAAGGTGGAATGAAGCAGCTAGGCAATGTGGGGTGAAAAAGTGTCTTGTGGATCAGAGTGTGAGTTTAACACATCAATGACAGATGATAATCCAGGAAGGAGATTATATAGATGCCCAAATTACAGTGTAAGTTAAAGCTGATTTATATTTTTGAGTTTTTTAATGATTTATGTTTTTTCTTTATTCAAAGGGATAGTTGTGGAATGTAGGAGTGGTTTGGCTCACCCCTTTGTTTGGTGGCATCTCAACTTGTTCCACTTTTGAGAGAAGAAATCAGGGAGAAGAGCAACAAATTGAAGGCTGAGGAGAGCAAGGTTGAAGAATGTGGGTTAGAGGTTAGCAAGTTAAAGGAGGATGTTGAGCTTTTTCACGGTGAAACTGAGTCATGTATGGAAGAGATTATGAAATTGAGAAGGGAGAGAGAAGCATTGAAGAGTGAAGTGGAGAAGCAAAAGCTGAAAATGAGCATGTATTGGAGGATTATTTGTGGCTTTTTTTGTTGTAATATGTGTAAGTATGATTATCATTGTAATTGTAGAAGTGTAAGGGTGTTTTTTTATGACTTTATGAAGATGTATTTCCTGGAAACCTGACAAGTTTAGTAAATTGAATTGGATTGTTTTTAGATATGTCCGGAACTATGTATCTTGAAATGTGAGATGTTTACGTAGCAATTATGGATATGGATATGTACACTATGTATCAGTTTGTATAAAATCATGCAAAGTGAATAAATAGAGACTCACCATTTTTGACTTGTGAGGACTTCAGAGAGGCATATATGACTATCCTAATGGCAGGTTGGGACCCTCTCAACAAAGAGTATAGAAATCGATGCCTGAACATTGATCTTTAATTAGGAGTTATGTTAATCTTTATCAACCACAACATAATAAAAAGGCAAATTTATGTTGACCCCAAAAACATGTGACTTGTTCCAGTCATGCGGTAACAGTTATTAAAACGGGACTTGATTTATAGCAGGACGTAATTTCTCAATAATCATGATTAGAGGATAAGTTAATTATTCATTTGTAATTGATTAAGAGATAAACTAATCTTAACAACCAAGCTACCAAGTTACACGGCAAATTTATATTGACCTCAAACCATGAACCTGTTCAAGTCCTCGAAAGGTAATTACTTAAAATTGAATGGCTTCAATAACTAATGGCTTCAATAACTGAACGTTCTTTTCTTCTTCTTCATTCCCCGTCATCATCAGTTGTAAGCTTTGCTCTAGCATCAAAGGCAATTTCCCCTTTTTAGCACTTAAAAGTCTTTGATTTCTTTGTCTATATGCATATAGCTCATCATTGTCACTATTCGATGCATCTCTAGCTTGGCCATCATATGATTCAACAAATTTTTCACTCTCATAACCATCCCCTGTTGTAGGAGCATTGTTCTCTGCATCAATAGTTTCAGTCACATTTATATTTGATGTAACATTAACTGCTGCATTGTCTTCAAGAATTTTTTTCATGTGCTTTGCCCTTCCTATTAACATTAACGTGACCTCTAAACTCATCAAATAAGCTCAATTCATACAAATTGTCATCTTCCAAGCCCTCAGTTAGGTCAGTCTTATATGTTCCATTATCTGCCTCATCACCACTTTCACTAGATGATTTATTTGCCTCAAAAACTGGTTTAACATATGGTGCACTAGGAAACTGAGTTGTTATTTGGTAGTTGGATGAGGTGGACATTTTGAAATTGGTTTGACATGTGGTGCACTAGGAGATTGAGTTGTCTGGCAATTAGATCTGGTGGATATATTTGTCCTAGGTGTTAATTATTTTCTTTGACACCACTTTCTTATACTTTGTAGAAGTTCTGTGACTCATATTTCTATTTTCTAAAGATGGTGATTCACTAACACCCTCCAACGGAATGTCCACCTCTGATGGTATTGAAAGATGATGATCAGCAAAATTCTCAACCATTTTGTGTTTCTGAGGTTTCTTAAGGATCACTAACAATTCACTATGTGAATTCAACTTGCTCAACCTTCCCATTCCAGGTAAAGAATAATATAGAAATAGCACATTGCAATACCAATACTTTTCCACACAATTCATGAGAAAAGGAATAGAGAATGCAGTCTCTTCTATGAACTCTACATCAAATGTTCCTCCAACATATTCAACTGACACCCTGCTCTAAATATCAACTGACCGCAATATCTAAATTTTACTGTAATAAACCCATTCATCTGCGTAAAATAAATAAAATAAACTTCAGTTTTTCACCAAAACAAACTAACATTAAACCCAACAAACAGTTAATCTTAATTTACAAAACCCCTAATTTTACGCTAGCTTTCAATAATACTACCAATTTATACAAATTTGCCCTAATTTTACCATAATGCACTCAATAAAACCATATCTTTCAATTTTTTGGGTTCAAAACCCATAAAACAAACCCTAAAAAAACTCTAAAAAGAAAGTTTGAACTTCTTTTGACGACCACGAGAAAATGCCGTTCTCCACTTCACAAATTTTGCCACTACGAATCTGCCTCCACTCATGGATCTGCTTCCACCCACGAGGTTCCTCGTTGTCCTTTGTTTCTACTTCTACACACTCCTCTCTTTGTTTTCTTCTTCAACTTTTTTTTAGAATTTAATCTCAGTTTCCCCCATTAACAATAGTTAGTGTCCCGTCCAGTCCCGCTTAACCCCCAGCCACGTGTAAAAAACAAAGCCTCATTAGCTTCATGTTTATTTTAAATCTAACCATGTGCGGTCATGTGAGATCAATTTAAGAATTTGGTCGCCGGAGTGGGCTTAAACAGTTAAGTGAGTCACTTTATAGGCTTTATTGTTACCTGAGTCACTTTTTAGGTTTTATTGGTCATAGTGTCACTTTTTAGGTTAAATTGGTATTTTGGCTTATACTTCGACCAGACGTGACACAAAACACAACATAAATATTTCCCGCAACAATATTTCTTATTTCCATTACTGCAACAGTTGGATATTTTAACATTCTCATTTTTCTGTCTGGAGCCCTATGTCCTAATTGTTCATAGGAAACATATGTACTTGCAAATTTTTTTTCACCCGCATTAAAATTCCTTAAGCCATTCACAAACATTTACAACAAGGCTTGACAACTAGAGTTATACAATGCCATGATAACAGTCACTAAAACTTTCAAAGCACACGGGCAAACGATTGAAAACATATGCCTGTTCCATTACAGCCAAGTGTATTACAAGCAAGCAAACTTAAACTCAAAATTTCTGTATCAACAATGCCATTGTTTTGCAAATCTCATCATTGCGCTGGGCTTGAAATGTGCAGTTCGAAGTTAAATGTATTGCGGTTCACTTGCTGCCTTTCTTCTGCTGCTTATCTGTTTATGAAAAAACTAGGATAATAAGAAGAAAGAAAAGACAAATCTTTGAACAATAGACAAGAGAGAAAGATTACTTCTCCTTTTAGCTTTAGACTTTGCAAAGAACTCTTTCCATTCATCAGTCATCACGAACATAACATCTCCTTCTTCATATTCGAGATCCAACTTCTCTTCCAACTCTCCCGGCTCCAATTTGCTAATAGTAGAATAAACAGATTACTAATAGTAGAATAAACAGATTAAGTATCGAGGTTTATTGAGAAAATAATTAGAAGGCAAACCTTCATAAATCAAGCATGAAATCTAAGTTTGCTGCTGGATGATGTAAAAATGAAGCTTCTGAACTCGAAAAATAATAAAGCCTTGATCCCACTATTTCTCGGTAGGCTACATGAATCCTTTTCTCCATTAAACTTTATTAACGTAACAAATCAGCGAAGTGACTACTCTATCCTTTAATTGTGTCATTCCAGATTCCATTTTATCAGAAATTAGTCATAGCTCATCTTTTAAATACAGACACATCTTCACTACCACCATCCTAACTAACTGTATTTATATAATATGCTACCATAACAGGTATAGAAATAGGACATTTTGGCGGTAAATATTGGAAATATAACAGTAACGAAGAAAAATCAATATATGGAAAACCTTAACCCATTGGCTTTATAGAAGAAAACTATTCTATTGATGTTAAAAGTTTTGAGTAGTAGTGATAACTACGCTACTCCACTTGCACTATTCCTACACTACAAAAGAGAAAAATGTGGGGTCCAATGTCTTCAAGGGAGCCCACACTTTTATCTCTTGTCATGTGGGAGTAGTGTGAAAATTGTTATCATTATTCTAAAGTTTATGATCCTTCTTTTATTGAATTCAAGTAATTTTTTATTGGTATTGGTATTGTTTTGTGCCACATGCAACCACATTTTCGAACTTTGTAAGCCAAATGGTGTGCCTGAACCCAGTTCACAGTGAGAACTTATAAAAAAAACCTTGAAATGAGTGTGTATCCGTTCACAGTGAGAACCTATAAAAAAAACCTTGACATGACGTGTGTATCCATATGTATTTGATACTCGCATGATCTCCAAAAAAAAAATAGTATATAAGATGGAATATGTTAGTGCCCTTTTTGACATAAACAAAATATAAAATACTTATATGATTCAATATATACATTTATTCAGACAGAAATGCATATAAATTGTGCGCTAGCACATGGATTTTGATACAACTGCCTGCCACTCCATGTCTGTGTCGGACCACAACACTGTGTGTATCTAAATAGGTGAAAACAGAGTTATTTTGAACATGCATTCATCGGATCGAAGATCAAATCCCATACCTTTGACCCTCACTGAAGAAATACTAGATATGGAAAGGTTGGCCAGAACTTTGCCGTAGGAAAATAACATATTCAATACTTACGTTGAATGATGCAATTAAAAAGTGTCTGGAGTAGGAGGTACGCAAAAGGTGAAAAGCTTCTGGAGTTCCTCATCTCTTGGGAAGACATGACTTATCACAGAAACTTCAATAATTCTCAATAACTAGAGTTCCATATCCTTAAAAAATCCTACTCTTCAACACATTCGCCCTCTTGTAACCTCTCACAGAATCTTCAATTTATTCATGAGGTTATGAAATGTGATAAGAGTAGAAAACACCTTGTGGGACACTAATTCTCCAAAACCCAGTCAAAGGACTTGGTTGCAAGGTTGTGGAAACCGGAAAGTGGAGCAAAGCCGTGAGACATTGCTTATGCTTTTTGGGTCTTAAGAGGTTCAAAGCAGAAAAAAGTGTCAAGGAGAAAAGCAGTCCAAAGTCTATTAAAATTTTATGTATAGATAAAAAAAAACCTAATCAAGTATAAAGCCAAATAAGAGTACTTGAGCAGTATATCCAAAGTACTTGAAAGGAGGATAAAATTAGAAAAAGGTCATAATTAAAAATATACATGCTGCTCGAGAATACTGCAGCCAACGCTGAGGAAGCTCAAGAGGAGGCATAATTACGTAGAGAACTTGTTGGAGGCGGACATAATTTAGGGGTATGAGGTTTATTTGGGTTCACATGAAGAAGGGGTATAAGGGTTTTTTGGGTTTGCGTGGACATGGTTTTGCAGTCATGCCCCGGGCCCGCATATGCCCATTAGCGTGAGGGACCCACTGAGTGTAGCGCCATTAAACCCAATTCAAGTATGATGGGTTCAGGACAAAAAAAAACGAAAAAAAAAGAAAAGGATCAGATTAGAGGAAGAAGAAAAGAAAATTAATAGTAGGCCCCTAGAAATGTGAGAAAATTGTAAGTCCAAAAACCTTTTAAAGAGTGGTTTCTACATAAAACCAGCTTATGGGGAATTACCTTTAATTCTATATTTCTAGAAATAGTATTTTCAGTCAAAGATATTAAAATTGAGAAAAAGAAAAAAGTCCTTAGAGTGATATCCATGAATAAAGAATGGATAGATATATTAAGGATAGTTATATTTTGTGTTTGGAATTTCAATGTTTATACATATTGTATGTTAATAGGTTCAAGGGATGAGTAAGATAGCTGGAGTACTGTTCTCCGAAGTGTTATGCTACATCGCGTGAGGGTGGTGAGAGCCACATCTACAAACAGTAGGAGCCACCTCTAGAGTCTGCATCATTTGGCGGTGATATTGGGAGGAACCAATTGTCATGCCATAACGAGGACTTTGCGTAATTAAAGTGGAGTTATAGTGAGACTACAAATGTTTAGTCTCACATCGAGAAAACAAAGAGAAATTTGATTGTTTTAAATAGTCTAAGGAGCCAATTGTAGCATCGGCTAGCCATTTTAGTAGTGTTTTGAGTCAAACAACACACTACACTCAGTGGGTCCTACGCACCAACGCGCCCACATGCTCAAGACATAACATTTGTTTTAAGTGGACTTGTTGAGGAGGCTTCAGCGATGAGAAATTAAATTTGGGGTGATCTTTATGGAGAAGAAGAGGTGGACGAGTTGGAGGAAAGGATTCTTTACCAGAGAAGAGGGACTTGTTGAGATGGACATGGCGGAAGGAGGAGTTGAGTGAGGCTGAAGGCGAAGAATTTGGGGTGTAGAGTTTTTTGGGTTTAGAATATGGAGGATAGAATTGGGTAGCAAAGGAGAAAACGGGCTTAAGTTCTAAAAGCGAATCGGGGTCAGTCTGGTATAAAAGGGTTGATATCCCGCGATTCGTTTTTTCCTAAAAGAGATTAATGCAAGTGAAATCGGTAAAAGTGAAATGGCTAGGGACCACTTCCACTTTAAAAATAACTTCATTGATGCTTTTACCGATTTTTTCAACATTGCTCCATGTATGTCTATTTTTTCTAGTTAGAAATGTGCAAATGCACATCATGAAATTTCTATTTTATTTTTTGTAAGTTTTAAAATTTTATAAAAATATTAAAAATATTTTCATTTTATTTGAAACAGGAGTGCATGTAGTAGCAGAAATAGAGAGGGTAAGATGTTTATAACGAGAAAATTATCTTTTTCTAACATGATGCTCTGTTTTCTCCAAAAATTTTCTCATCATTACCATTTTCTTTATATAGTTGTATAGAACAGCAGTATAGATTTAAAAGTAGAACTTTGTTTTTTGAACTTACAATATTTCTTATTGTTAAAAATAAATCAATTTCTTTTTATACTTCTCTAACCAGAATATTGCGGATATTTAATTATGTGGGATCCTTTCCTATTTTCATGATATGGAATAATTTAGAATAATCGAGAAGAAAGAGAAAGAAAAGAAAAAGAAAAAAAATCCATTGCTATAAATTTATGTATTTACCCTCTTAATTACAACGGAAAGGAAGAATGTCCTTCATTTCTTCAACTTTTTGATTGCCCATGCTTGGGCTCTTAATAGCAGAATAAATGTATATTTAACCCAGTCAAGGCATTGTCATATTACTGATATATGATAGAAGCTAAAATGGTAACATGATCTTTAAAAAATTTTAGCTTTCGTCAAAAGGGAGGAAAACATACTTTAGTTATACACATCTTTCAAGGTAAATAAAGGCTTTATACTTAATTGTCAGACATAGGAGGAAATGTCACAACATTAATAAAATACTACAAATAAGAGGAATTCTTTTTAGCTTAGGGTAGCTTTATACTTCTCGTGCAAACTACTTGGATCCCGTTGCAGTCACTCTTCCATTGTATTACTATCTACCAATATATCAAATGTCCATGAGACCCTGCCTTAAACTCAATAGTCTCGAGATGGAATTAGCAAAATTACATGCCTTTGGAAATCATGAGTGTTACGATTTATGAACTTGCGTCCTTTCTCAAAGCAAAAAAAGGACTTGCATCCTCTTTATAACAATCTTGTCAAATTAAAAATAGGGTGGGTTTTCCTCAGCCTTTAGGTTTGGATTTCTTGACGAACATTTGGAGATTGAATATAATCATGGTCTAGTTCTCCCTCTGATCGTCCCTAAGTTTCACATAGTTAAGGTTTCAAGGCATTAAAGGAGGATAAAGTTACAACTTAAGTATCTTATTTTAGACAAATAAACAAGTAAAAATATCCTTTGAACTATCCATTCTATTACATAAAGATACTTTCTTAGTACTTAAACACTTCCTCCCTCTCACCCTCCCTACTTCACCCCCTACCGTCTTCTTCCTCACCTATTGTCATGCCCCAGACCAGCGAGACAATTTGCATGATGTAAGTCCTAGGACCCATTAAGTGCAACTATAGAAGTCGGGAAGATGGGGTGCTGTAACGAACTGCTACCCGGGTTCAATCATACTAGGTTCATAGTGGGACATGACCCGATTCACCAACTATAGCGACCCTATTTAGAATTCAAACCACTTAAAATTTTAACAAACAATAACTCTTTTTCAATAAAATAAACAACAACAAACATGAAAATTTAAGCAAATAAAGTATGCATACTTTAATTGCGACATAATTCTTAAATTTGACTATTGCAAAACTTCTGATTCCTACATTTAAGAACCGAACCTAATATGTACAATGTTCCCTAGCGTATCGTATAAGCTTACCCCCCGGTACCCAAGTCCTAACGAGTGGCATACCACACTCCTGTAGCTGCCCCGTGAACTGGAACAAATCGGGTTCCATGCGACTATGAGTGCAACACATTATTTGGCTCAACCCACTGCCAAATATTTTAGCTATTATTGCTACTTGACTCCTTTGACTAACTATGTAAACCCATATATATTCCGACACAACCGACATAGGGCTATACAATTTTGGGGTGTCACACCTATCCTCTTCTCAATGTCTGTCTTTGTCTTCTCTTCTCTTCTCCTCACCTCATCACAACCTTTTGTTTCTCATAGCGCAGATCACCACAGGTAAAGGTTAAAGTTCAGGTCAAGCTATGAACACACACACACACAAAGACTTTAAGGTTTGAACCCATGTACGAATGAAAATGGACCGAGCAAACATGGCAAGGCCCAACCTCAAGATCACTAGGTTTTGGACAGACTTGACTTTGTTAAAGCCCCAATCAAGATGAATGCAAGAGGATCGAGCCATGAAGACGAAGGCTGAGAGGAATGTAGTTGAATAAGTAGGTAGCCCTAAATGAATTTTGATTGAAGTAGTAGTAAAGGTCCAAATGGTCCTTAATCCTTAAAGACGTTGAAGAGCAAAATTATTCCTTAGACTGGTAAGACTTAGTTGTTTTAGTCATTGTTCATGATTTTTGTGGGCTTAAAAGGATTAGTGCAATCCTCAAACTTTCAATGGGCACAGAACAAAGGCTATGAGTTTATGACATCAAATTCCAGAAGTTACCAGTGATAATTGAAAGATTAATAGTTTAACATGTGAAAGGACCATTGGTTGGCAGCTGCAAACAAGAGGCCTTACAGTTTCTTGGCAAAAGAAAAAAAAGGATAATTAGCATCCAACAATGAGGTAAAATAAATCATCTCTGAAAACATTTTTCTTGAAATATGGATGAGATCCAAGGAGAATCTAAAGGACGGCTTTAAACCAAAAACAAAACCAAGTGTCTCCATGTGTACTGTACAGTTTTCTTTTTATTATTTTTGTCTATTTACAAATTAAGAAGATAAATGCCTAAATCGAGAGTCAAAGATATATTGGTATATTCTAACACATAATATGTGGGGATGGAATTCAATCCATGCGTTATACTAAAACATTTGTCATTGATTGCAAGAACGTGAACAATGGCATTTACATGCACTGCTTTAAAAAGCCTCCGCCTAGGCCTAGGCGGTACTTAGGCCGCCTAACTAGCGCCTGGGCAGTACTTAGACTGCCCACCTAGGTTTTAGGAGAGTTTAGGGGAGTATTGTCTTCTTACGTGGACTGCATCCTTTAGACTTTGATCGTGATTTTTTGTGTTGCAGCATCCACGTCCTCCAACCTCCTTCAAACTCATTTAACCTCTAAATATGAATACCTCCATTACCTCCTCCAACCTTCAACAAAACCTCCTCATTCACCACTTAAATGACGAAAGAAATCCACTTAGACACCAGTCCGGCATCTAAGCTTTCTATAACATGAACATTTACTATCAATTATTCTAATTAAAAAATATAAAAAGAAAACCTCCTAGGCCTAGGCGTCGGGCCCAACGCTTAGGCCCCCTAGCGCTTTCTATAATCTTGTTAGTTATTATGTTAGCTATTTAGTATTTAAATATGCATGGTTTATTGTGGATCTAATATTGCTATCTTTTTTTGGTAAATTTATATGAATTTAATATATATTTTTATCAAGTAATATAATTAAATAATTTTAAAAATAGTCAAACGCCTAGGCGCCGCCTAGGCATACGCTTAGACGTCTAGACGCTAGGCGTTGGCTCAAACACCTAGTCTGCCTAGCGCCTTCTGTAACATTGTTTACATGCATGGAAAACTTCATCTTCTGTCATTAAATGTTCTTTTTTATTTTCTTATTTCTTGTCTATTCTTATGCTTTTTTCATCTGAAGTTAATCCAAAAACTTTCCAATTCCCCTGATACTAATCATCCATTTCCAGCTTTTTTACACCTCGTCTCTTTCGTATACATTCTCCTTTTCACCCCTTAGAAACTACTCTCTCTTGTTAACAACGACATTTCTTCTTCCACAGAGAGGTAAAGCATCTCTTATCTCATGGAAATTGATGTCACAAATTATCTTAGTCTCAGAATCCTGGTTCTAGAAATATCAATATTATGAGTGAAACAACATTGTGATAGTAACAACTTTTGCCTTCTAACGGGGGAAAAAACTTCTGTCTCATAAGTAGAGACATGAACTTATATCGCGCCATCCATAAGATTGCACTTACATGAAACCAAGCTAAATTACGCAAACTCCTTATCAAGAAACTGAGACTGACTTTACAGCAATTTCTGGATCAAACCCATAATCAAACCAAATCACCCAAACTAATAACTAAATAAGTAGAACAAGATAAAGCGATGGAAAAAGGGGTTTTCAATTAATCAAAATTGGGAGTGCATAACATACTTGATTGCAGAGGGAGCAGCAGTGACTTGTTCTCCTCCATTGGAAACCTGCAGTGGGAGATTGTTATGATCAGCAGCAGAAGCAGGAGACGCAGAAATTGGGTGCTGGTGATGGTGATGGTGATGGTGATGGCGGAACAAGAGGAGAGGGATGTGGCGGTGATGAAGAGAGCAATGGCAATGGTAGCAACAGAGTTGGAGATGGGTGTGAAGATGAGCGTGAAAGAGAGGGCGAGTTATTTTAGGAGGAGGGTTTTGGGTTTGTTCTTGCATTGATCTCTAATTTTGGAAAGAGGGGACATAGGGAGGGGGGAGATAGAGAGATGGTGTTTTTGGGTTTTTAATCTTAACAAAATGAAATTGACCTAGCCCATAGAAAAGCCCAACTAAAGATTGTCGGGCTTTGAGGCTTTTTGTTAAAGACTGATTATGAAGAAAAACGAGTTGCTTAGGCTTTGATTGAATACCGTAGTGTTTTTTATTTTATTTTCATGGTATTTTTGTCAAAAATAAAATATATTGTACTTGAAAATTATAATGTTCTTAGAGCTAAATCATCCTCAAATCAAAATCACAATACTTATTTTATACCTTTTAGATGTTTTTAAGTTTAGTGTCTTGGTTTTGAGTTCGAGGAGGTGCTAATATAATATAACTAACATAATATACTAAATATAATTAACATGTAGTTATTATCGAAATATTTATTATATTATATTATGTTATATTATATTATATATATTATAATTAATCTAATATATTAGTAATATTTATTAAATAATATAAAATATATTAATAATTAAAGTATCTTATACAATAATATAAAATAATATTTAATATGTTCGTAATGTATTACATGATAACATAGTTAAATTAGTATAATAATAATTAATAATAAAATATAAATAAATTAATAAAAGTAATAACAAGTTGTCAAAACCAAATAATAATATAATATTGACATAATAATACACTATACAATATTATAATCACTATAATAATATTATTTTTTATAAATAATATGTCATAAATTAATAAGTATAAAATGTTATACAGTAGTTACCTATTTAATTATAAAACAGCAATAGAGTAATAATATGATAATAATATATTATATAGCATATATTATATAGTATTGTAATATAACATAAAAATTATTATATTACATAATAAATAATATAATATTATAATATAAAATAATTTATTAATACTAAAATAATTTATTGCTAACAAATGTTAGTGCAATAATAATAAAATATTCATAATATAAAAATATTTATTTATAACATAAATTATTAATACATTATTAAAGTAAATATTAATAAACTATAACATATTAGAAACTATAATATATTATATAATAATGAAATATTTAGAATATATTAATTTATTAATAATATGCTAGTAATAACATAATAATTATATTATTAATATTAGATAATATTATAATAACTTTTTAAAAATATTATAAAATATATTGCACTAACAAATTGATAAACTAAAATAATTAAATATATATCTATTAAAAAATAATATGTAATAATTATAATGTCATATAATACATTAAACAATAATATAATATTATAATACATTTCACAATGTTATATTATATTATATTTACTATTATAATATATTAAATATTATATATCATATATTATATAGTAATGTAGTATAGTATAAAAATTAATATATTACATAATAAGTTATATATTATATTATATAATAAGTAATATAATATTAAAATATAAAATAATTTATTAAAACTAAAATAATTATTGATAACAAAGGTTAATGTAATAATAGTAATATATTCATAATATAAGAATATTTATTTATATCATAAATTATTAATATATTATTAAAGTAATTAATAATAAATTCTAACATTTTGGAAACTATAATATATTATATAATAATGAAATATTTAGAACATATTAATGTATTAAAAATATACTAGTAATAACATAATAATGATAATAATAATATTATATAATATTAATAATAGTATAATCTTATTTTAAAATATTATATAATATATTGCAATAACAAATTGATAAACTAAAATAATTAAATATATTTTTATTTAAAAATACTATGTAATAATTATAATGTCATATAATACATTAAACTATAATATAATAGTATAATACATTTCACAATATCATATTATATTATATTTACTATTATAATAATTTAGTACTAATTTTATAATAGGTCAAATAAGTGTTGACCACAAATACTCAGCACGGTGTTTTGAAAATACTTTAGAGGGAAAGCACAATGCTATTGTGTTTGTTTACAAAAACACAAAAAGAAAAACACTATAGTATCCAAACAAAATCTTACTTATCTGAAAGAACTAGCAAAACTCACATGAGCACACATGCAAGTTCTGCTCCATCTATATCTATACTACTTATAAAAGAGAATGTCCATATCAAAACTTTTGATTGCCCTTTTTGCCCTCGCCCTCCAATTAAAGTTTTTGACATGACAATGCTCATTCATAAATTAAAGTTAAGAGCCAACAAATACTCTTTATGCACAATTACCCTCAAACAACAATGGGGGTCCACTCCCCCCCCCCCCCCCCCCCCCCCCCCCCCCCTCAATTAAGGCCCTTAACCCACATTCAAGTACTTGCAATAGATTAAAATATTACTTCAGGAGGAGGAGAATATCAAGAGAAACTGAATGCGTTACTTTCTCTCTCTAGATTTCTTTCTCTACATTTGATATTTCTTTTCTGGGTTATAATTTGATGATTCATTTGTTGGCCTTTGTAAGGTGTTGTTGGTGAAGAACGAGGAGGACGCGAATGAGGAGGTGATTGCGACCAGAGACGGCGACGCTACTGCGGATCCCTCAACTAAATCCTCATCAGCGGGCGCAAGTACCTTTGCCGTAATTCCAAACTTCAGTTCATCTATTTATCTTTTTCTTTTTGGGATTTAGGGTTTGAATTTGTCTGTAATTAGCAATTCTGTTTGAGATTGAAGAATAAGTACACGAATCGCGATGGTTCCAGCGATTTCTTCTCGAACTAGATTCTGTCTAGTATTTGCCAAATCCGACCTATATTCACTGTGAGTTTCACTAGAATTAGTTACTGAGTTTGTTATACTTGTGATTGATTTTGTTGTTGGAAAAATAGTATTGTGTGAATGGGAAAAAATAGTTCCCAAAGGGTCCAAGCACAAGTATGAAGTTTAGTCCCATATTGATTGGAACAAGAAATGAGGATGTGTTTATAAGTGAAAGTCTAACAATAGGAGATAAGCTCTTATTTAAAAAACTATACCTCACATGCCCGCGCAGGGGGTGCAAATCCTAAGAACTGAACTACCTCAATTAGCCTGAACTCGCGTGCAGGCGTGCGACCTGCGGGCATGTTATATCGTACCGAATCTCAGAGGCCTAGAACAAGCTAAGTTTTTGCGAGTGAGATGCGATCACTCGAGTTGTGGGGAGCGGTTGCAGAATTTTCTCAACGTCATCTCCACGTTCTCTCTCCACCTCCAAAACCAATGTATAAGAGGTCGTCCTTCACCACACTATAAATACGGCAGTCCTTCAAGCTTCAAAAGACATCAGAAAACAATCTCTTCCACTAGTAGATTTTTGAGCATTCTAGACGGAAATTTCCGTCTAGTTTGCTAAAATATCCGTCTAGGATACGAAATTCCGTCTAGTAAATTCCGTCTAGGATAATTCCGTCTAATTTGCGTCAAACTAGACGGAATTTCGTCTAGGTTGATCAACGTAGACGGAATGCAATCTCGACGGTTAAATAATACCGTCTAGCAAACGATTCCGTCTAGGATACGTATCCTAGACGGAAATTCCGTCTAGGATGACGGCAACATCCCAGACGGAATTTCCGTGTAGGATACGTATCCTAGACAGAAATTCCGTCTAGGATGACATAAACATCCTAGACGGAATTTCCGTCTAGGATAGGATGATTATGTCATCCTAGACGGAATTTCCGTCTAGAATACGTTATCCTAGACGGAAATTCCGTCTAGGATGCTGTAAGTCATTTAAAAAAAATTAAATTTGAATTGCTTAATTCCCTGTACATTACATAAATCTGCATAATTTCCTGTACATTACATAAATCTGCATAAATAAAAGA
>JBAKGM010000002.1:11397000-11412058 GCA_037177215.1 Asparagus racemosus | reverse complement strand
ATAGTTAACACCAGTGAACTTATCAGGCTTGACACTTTTGGAATGATCGGAGTTTGCCATAAGTCCGATGAAAGATTGCTAGTCTATGTATAGAGATCTGATTGAGTAAAGAGTTTTGTTAATTCAATGTTTTAAACTATAATTAACAATTATAATTTTTAAACAAAGACAATAATATGTTAAAGAATAATTAAAGCAAATTTTTTTTATTTTATTTTATTATTTTTTTAAAAAATGAACAGTTACAAGTTTAATGAACAGTAATAATTTTTTTATTTTTTTAAATAGTAAGAAACTAACAGAGTATTAAGATTAATTAATTAACAGTAATAATATATAAGATCTATCTTCTAGATTGCTGTTTAAAACTGGAGAAAAAGGTAATTAATATAAATCAAAAGTTAGAAATTCTGGCCTGATCGGGTGCAATCGTGATTTCACTCCCCTAGAAGATAGAGGATCCGCCTATCGCCCTGCCGCAGTTGATCCTCTCCCCCTAGCGGTAAAAGCCCCTAGAAGTTGGCAGCCCCTATACTCGGGCGAGAGTCCAGAGCTTCTGCTCAGACGAGGAAGAGATTGCCCAGAAATATAATTTAAACTGAAAATCAAAAAGGAGATGAGAGTAGAAGAGAGGAGAGATTTCTCTGGGTATATATAGGGTTGAGGATTCGTAACTGATGCGGAAGACACGACCGTTACTTATGTCTCTGACGGTTACGAATGTTGAATAACATGTAAAACGTGTAAAAATTAAGTCTGAAGAAGCAAAATGTTAGTGTGCGTGTGCGGCGCGCGTGTGTGGTAGAGTAATGCAAGCCCCACAAAACCCAAAACACTATTCAAAGCCCAATATAAAGAGTTCTAATATAAATCTCTCAAACTTCCATTTGTTTTCCGATGTGGGACTATTCACAAAGGCAAATATTGTGTTTTCATGAGCAAAACATCCAACACTAAAGCACCACCGAACTAGGATGTAGGAATGGAAGGAGGGAAATGCATTATTAATTTTGTTAAAGTTCAAATATGATCATGACTATTGACTTAGTTTCCTTTTCCTTTTGTCGGTCAAAATTCTTGCTTTATCCTCTTAGAAGAGTATGGTGTAGTCTTATTCTTTTACTGGCCGTGAAGATCCTTGTAATTGTTTTGTATAATAACAATGAGCCTCTCAGCATCTTAAATAAATAAATAATAATAATAATAAACCCTGAGTTAATCACTATCTCATCCTTTTAAAGTTCATGCCTTTATCTTACACTTATTATAGCATACTATGTGCGGCCCAAGCTCACTGCTAAGATGTGAGCCAACAACTTGCAGGCCTTTGATCAATATGGCCTGCAGTTAATTAATAGGTCAAATTCTTTATGAAAACTGCGGAATAAAGAAAAAGATGTTGCAGCGGCTATAAACTGAATCCAGCAGTGACTTTATTCTCTTGGTTTTGAAAAAATAGATGAATAAATTAGACGGCGAAATAATTTCTTTTAAAGTTGTTGTCTCGGAAAAACTTAATTCACTCTACATTCGGTTGAATTTCTGTTTCAATTCAGATAAACGTGCATCAATGACGGGCTATTTTGGGTTTTAGCTCCTTTTCTCAAAAGGCTTAAACTTCAGGCAAAGAATCTAAAGTTGAAACAATTTTGACAGAGGCTGGTTTAGTTCGATTTAATGAAATGCTTAGATTCATCTACCACAATTTCTCTTACAGTAAATCTCCACTCCAATTTTACTTTCCATACGTTGCTTTAACAAATTGACCCACAAATTAGATACAAATACTCATATGGAAAATGTTCTGTTCGTTCGACAAAGCTCTCTCTCGTTCATATTCTCCATCTCATCCAAGAATAGAGTTCAGTGCTGTCACTTGCAAACGTGTGTCTTATGCTACCCTTCCAGTTTTATTCATTGTAACTGCCTCCTGGATTGTGCTCTGCTAATCATTTATAATAGCTCATTAGCAAATATAATGAAAATTAGTAGAGATGATCACCCTGCATTACTCCATAATTTTTTTTAGGTACAGTCATTTATAATAGCTCATTAGCACTGGCAACTTACCCTTGTACTCAGGACCATTATTGAATTGACAAAGAACCTAATTCTAACAGCAATATTCGTGGAGCTCAAAAATAAAAATATACACTGATACAAGACACTTGGAAGCAAAATTTTCTTACATGGCTGTATCACATATATAACGATAGTAACGATGCAATAAAGGGATTCATAACTTGTACATACCATGAAATAGAAAACTGCATAGGATGGAAACAGATACTCCAGCCTCAATATCTATTTCTTCCAGGTTAGTAAAACACTTGGCAGAGTTAACTGTCGCTACCAGCCTATCAACTCAAGCTGCATTATGAGAAACGATTGTCGAAATCAACCTTTAATACAAAGCACATCAATTAAACAGGAATGCTGACCATGCGCTGGCAATACTTTCCACCAGCAAAAACATGCAGAAGCTTCATGGGGTTCTTTTGCATACAGCCAGCGAAATTGCTTTTTTACCCAAAAATATTAAGTGGATGTAGGCGTTTAAATATATTAAATTCACATCCAAACCTGTGCCATTAGCTAGACCTGCAAAAGTTCCAGTTTACTATTCACTAAAATTACTAGTCCATACTTTAAAGTTGTCACAACTGATATGGACTGATAAAATAATGACCATAAACAAAAGTGAAGCCGTTAATCCAGGGGAAGATATTCACATAATGCATTAGTACTGTACGAGATAAATATGACACTAGTAATTATTGTATATTCTTTTTCAATCAAGTTGTTCTTAATATGACAAAAAAAGATTTGCAAATAAAGTTAACCAGTGAAATTTGCAACTAGCAATCATGCACTCTGATTGAAGAATAGTGTGAAACCTACAGTGTTGAATATCCGTGGTTAAAAATATTTTACAAAGAGAAAGACGAGAGAGGGGTGGTTGGCCTTGGTGAGGTAGCATGGGTAAAGAAATTCATGGAATAGTATGACTTTGTGAAGTACAAAGTGGAATGCAATGTTAAAGCAGTTGGGTTTGCGAACACTGAATAGAATAAGCAGAGAAACTAAAATGTAGGTTGGCGTGGGAGAATACTTAATGCGTTTGCGTGGGTAAAGAAATTGGTGAATTGAATGTGGGGTGCAACTTTGAAGCAGCTGGACTGGGTGAATTAGCATGCATAAACAAACAAGTTTCCATTTGTGTGCTTTCCCATCATCCAAGCCTTTTACATCAAACGGGTGCAGATCCAGGCACTTACATTGTGGGATAATGTTAGCGTTTGTGTGTGGGGCTCTATGAACAGGGGTAGATCCTGAGAAATTCTCAGGTGCTTATTGAGCACCAATGTGGCATACACCATACCAATACAAATAAAACTTGTAGTATAATAAATATTATTTAATACCATAATCTTCTCTTTTTTCATGTAGTTTGTACCATATAGCCTATTTCTATTAGTGTGGTGTATGCCACCTTGGTGCTCATTGAACACCTAAGAATTTTTCGTATATCCATGGCTCTGTGAACAACGAGTAATGGCACAAGGATCATGGTAATTATTGCTAAACATGTTTTGTCTAGTAACAGTCTTAATGAATAATTAAAAGAAGAAAGCAGAGGCTGTCAAAGAAGAACAATAGCGCGAGGCAATGGCCAAGGAGATTGCCGCATTGGAGGCCAATCAAACGTGGACTCTAGAGCAATTACCCGAAGGGAAGAAATCTATTGACTGCAAATGGGTTTTCAATATCAAGTACAAGGCAAACGACACTGTCGAGAGGTACAAGGCGCGACTTGTGGCAAAAGGATTCACGCAGATTGAAGGTCTTGATTTTTACAAGACTTTCGCGCTAGTTGCCAAGCTTGTTTCAGTTCGGGTATTCTTATCTGTAGCCGCAGCACGAGGATGGGAGTTGCACCAAATGGATGTAAATAATGCATTCCTACATGGTGATTTGGACGAAGAGGTCTACATGAAACTTCCTCCAGGTTTTAAAATTGACCGTGGCAATCGAATTTGTCGGCTTCGTAAGTCCATATATGGGTTACGTCAAGCGTCTCGCAATTGGTTCAACAAGTAGACGATGACACTCAAGAGATATGGTTTTGTTCAGTCCTTGGCCGATCATTCCATGTTCACTTTTTGCAAAAATGGAGTCCTTATGGGTCTCCTAATATACATGGATGACATCATTTTGGCTGGGAATAATTCGGAGGCTTGTGCCGCGTTCAAGGCCTATTTGAATGAATGCTTCCACATAAAAGATTCGGGGGGCGTTAAAGTTCTTTCTTGGCATTGAAGTGGCACGATCGTAACAAGGACAATTCTTGTGCCAGAGAAAATATGCTCTAGATATTCTAGCTGAGACCGACTTGCTTGGAGGAAAGCCAATTGAGACGCCAATGGAGCAAGGCCAAAAACTTGCTTTGGCCAAGCGGGAGGAAGCTGATGGTGTGGCCTACAGGTGTCTGGTGGGGAGTTTGATTTATTTAACGATTACGAGCCCTAAGATTTCATATTCGGTGTACGTTCTTTCGCAGTTTGCGCAGGGGCCAGGCAAAGAACATTTTAAGGCTGCACTACGTGTTGTACGATATCTTAAGGGCAGATCAGGCTAAGGAATTTTGCTGCGAGCTGACAGCGACTTGAGATTGAGTGCATATTACGATTCAGATTGGGCGAGCTGCCCTATCACGCGGAGATCGGTCACTGTTATTTCGTTATGCTCGGGCAGTCACTAGTGTCATGGAAAATGAAAAAGCAAAGCACGGTCTCAAGATCATTAGCAGAGGCCGAATATCGAGCAATGACATTTGCAACTAGCGAGCTTGTATGGCTGAAGTCTTTATTGACTTCTCTCTTGGTGGTTCATCGTGAACCGATGGCATTATTTTGTGACAGTTAATCTGCTATCCACATAGTGGCTAATCTAGTCTTTCATGAGCGAACCAAACATATTGAAATTGACTATCACTACATTCGCGAGGAGATCCAAATAGGGAACATCACCACAACCCATTTATATTCCCAATTCCAACCAGCAGATACGTTTACAAAGGCGCTCACGAGGCCACAATTTCAACTTTTGTTAGACAAGTTGGGAATCTACGACATACATGCGCCAACTTGAGGGGGAGTGTTGATTTGTATATACCTAATGTACTATAATTAGGAGATATCCTACCTTATCTAGGACTTACCTAATAATTAGGAGATATCCTATCTTATATAGGACTTACCTAAAATATCTTTTTACAAGGTTTAGGAATCTAGAGTTTTGTTACAAATACCTGAAATATATTGTACATATGTAATTAGAAATCAATTGAGAATTCTCTGTGATTCTATCGGTTTCTTCAAAAGAGGGTGGATATATTCCTAATATTAATCATGTGTTCGATGACATTGACCTAGAAGCTAGAGGCAGCTTTGATGGCCCACAGCGAGAAGCTAGCTGTTGCTTATTGTCTTCTGACTTCCCCACCTTGTCAACCTATGCGAATTATTAAAATGCTATGTCCGGATTGTAATGAAGCAATGAAAATCATATCAAAGATTACAAGTCGTTTAATTATGTACTCTTGCAAGGATTACTACTAAAAAGGAGTATGTACGTGTCGACCGAATGTTTAAATATAAATTCCTTCCTGCTTTACTCATTGAGGCACTGATAATTACAGATTTAAATTCTCATGGTCAAATTTTCCTACAATTGAGAAATTTTTTAAATCTCAGTACAGAGAGTGAGAACTAGTGAGTTGTGTGTGATTGAATGGATTGTTTAGCCATGGCCTGGCAAAATTTAGTTCACTGATTTTCAAGAGTACAATTTTATATTGAATGGTTGAGATTTGAGAATATGCAGGATCCGCGATAATCATACTTCTCCGGTTCTCCCTTTGGTCCGGTTTCTGTTGGGCCGAGGTTTTTTATTTGCTGTTCAGCCTCTATTAGTGGATGTAGGCCCAAACAATTTGTTGCTCTATTTTTATTTTTTCCTAGGTTATTTCAAAAGATTGGAGCAAGATTAGTAAAGAAGAATGAAAGAGTTATACATAATTTGGCTTTTATAATGGTATGATATAATATTCACTTATGTCTTTTTTCTTAAATGTTGTTCCAAGTCATTTATATATATATATTTCTTTAAACTAGGTGGGATGCACGTGCATTGCACGTGGTCAAATGTCATGATTGTTTATATTTTGTTTTATTTCTTTAGTATAATTTGATTGCAAAATGATTTATGTTTACCATAAAATATATTGCAATAATCTCCCTTGATCTATTACACTATTGCAATAATCCTTTCGATGTTTGCACTTTTCTTAGCAAAGCCCTCCGACAGCATTACTTCAAAATGTGAAATGTCCTAAATACCTATTTTAGTTAATAAAATCTTCCAACAAATAAAAAGATACCCTGAGTGATGCATGATGATCGTTAGCCGTTGATCAGGAATTTTAGATTTACTGGCATCTTTGATATTTTAGTAATATTTGAAGTAATCTCCAATTTTAGGTAAAGATCTCTTTGGATTGTTAGGATCTCTGAGATTTATCTTGTTAGAGTTTTTATCTTTGTTCCCTTTTTATTAGAATTTGGTTAGGATTTGATTTACTTTCCAAGTTTAGTTTTTCTCTATAAATAAAGTTGTAATCCTCCATGAGAAATTAGACTATAATTAATGAAAAGAAATTTTTTTTGAGACGTGAAATCTTTGTTAGCATGTGAAGTGCTAAAACTATGTGAAGTGTTGGGGTGTGATGCCCTTTGAGTGTGAGCCCCCTTCCTTGATCCTAGCCTTCCAATTATAATATCCTTCAATCAAAATTCATATCTCAAGCATCCTGACATTTAATTTCCCATCAAAAAAATCATCACTATTCAAAAAATATATAAAAAAAAACCTAAAACCCCACCAAACAGCCCCAAAACCCATCACTGCTCTCTGGTGAACAATAACACCATTACTGTTCATCATGGAGTACGACATTATTCCGCCAAACCATCGGAGATTTCTCGCCTCCAAATCAAAGCCACCCCCGCTCCTCATCATTTGGTATTAGAGCGGAAGAAATCCACTGTTTCATCTTCAACGTCGACATCCATTAATTCGAAGCTCATCAATGCAAGCTAATTTGAAACTCGAGGGTGAGTTTCTTCAAAAGCGGGAGATTTGATACAGGACAAATTTAGATTTGAATCTGGTAAAAAAAATTTGATATGATCGGATAAAGATTTCTTGTTAAGGATTTGATTTTTTTTTCCTTGGTAGAGATCTTTAGTTCGGATTGAGTTTGTTATCTAGTTCAGAATGAATATGAAATTTTCTTATGATAGATTTGATTTTATCAATTAGTTTTGTTTATGATTTTGTTTTTTTTTTCTATAAAAAAATAATGATTCATTTAAGGGGGAGGAGAGAAGAATGGGGAGGAGAGAAGAATGATTGTGAGAAATCTACATGTAAATTGCAGCTAATATTAGGCACGTGAGTTGGTGCAAAGTCATAACACTTGGTATCAGTTTTTCTTTAAATGAAAAGCGCAATTTTCAATTTTATTATTTTAATCCAAATAATCAAACTCAACAGGTCGCTATGCTTCGATTCCCCATCATTCGTATAGTCTAGGGTTCGAAAGTCTGACTCTCTCTGATCCAGAAGCTCGATTCAGATGTTCATCTAAAGATCACATCTTGGCTGAGGGGGTTTAGCGTCGCGGTTCAGAGTTTGTTGTCGGGTGAGCGGATGCTATGTGATCATGTTTTTGAAGGACCCGACCCGACAAGGGAGCTCTGCTTCGTCGAGACCACCAACGAAGAAACCATTCTGGATCTTGGATCTCTACACCGCGCTATCGGATCTCTTGGTTGATATCGAACCTGTTTTCTCTTACAAATCCACAGAAACTATACACTCTCAGGCCCTCTCCACCTCTCAAAGCTCGGCAAGGTGGCAAGACCCACAATTACCGAGTTAGAGTCTACAATCAAGAATGAAACTCAGCTGAGATTTTTATTGATCATCTACCAAAATGATCACATATTCCATTTATAGATATCTCCTCTCGACATCTCAAGCATTGACAAAAGTAAGCTTGTTTGTGAGTTCATATTTCAATTTCATTAGTGAATACGTAGCAGCATATCACATTATGCTGCTCGATAAATCTAATGCTGACCTGTATTCCTGTCATGGGATTATCGTGATCATTTCCAATAGTTAACGCTAAAAAGTCAAAAGCCTTGATATGGTTATTTCTTATAATCTGTGGCAAATTCTGAGCTTAAGTTGTTTGAATGCAGTGATTGCATGTCGTAGCTGTCTATTAGTCACCCAGTTGGCAATGTCGACGCCCATCTTGTTGCTATTCAATTTGCCATCTTTAAAGCAGTAGATGCTTCAAAAATCAAGGGTTAAATATATCTAACAGCCATCCAACTGATATCAACACGTAATGCATGTTACTTGTAACGACTTGTTTACAATGTGGAGGATCATGACATATAAATCCTCAGGAAATTTTGAAGTTCTTATTTGGACAAGGAATCTCAAGGTTTTTGGATCGACGCCAAGGTCATACCTCTTACTTCATATCTTTAGTACCTTTCGTTGACTGTATTTGTCTACATGCGTTCCGTGTTCATGTTTAGAACGAGAATAAACTGACCATTGCTGCTGATGCCGTATGCTACTACTCAGGAATTTTAATTGTTTTAACTTCTGAATAGACATTGTTCCTTGTCAATGCTTAGTCTATCAGAATTGTGGAGCTCACATGAGATCAACCTCATGGCATTGGTAAATATTTAAGGTGTGACAATCATTATTTAAGATTACTTTTCTTCAATGGTCTGCCTTCATATATACCCTCACGTTGTCCTAGTATTTTTCCATGCCTATGCGTATTTCAGTTTCAAGCGTATTATCCTTTTAATATTTTCTATTCATTATATCGGTCAAATGACTTAATATCCTACTAGGAATAGGATTTAAGAGCAGTTCACAACCAATGATCATACATAATGAGTTCTCATGAACTTATTGCAATATGAAACTCCAAACTTATATGTAATAAAGTCTTTAGATATGTGCACACTTTTCAATTTAATTTGTTTCTTATTCATATATTTATTCTCTTGTGTTGACTTGGGATTTACATCCATGCATTGCTTATGTTTAACAAAGTAATAAATTTTGCACGACTTGTTGGATGACAGAAAAATTAGGACCAACTACTTGACATTAGTCCATTAAAAGTATTAATTATCAAAGTATTTAACTAATTGTACCGTTATCTTTATTTATTTGTAGGTGGCTGAAATGTAGCTCAAATATTTGTTTGTGAATAAAATGCATGGTTTAAGCATGACTACCCTGGTTGTGCACATGACACCACACTATCAACAGGTAATCTAGATGCAATTAGTTTATCTAGTTTCATGTATAGACTCTATCTTTTTAAATGATCTATCATGTTTGAATTCAGATACAATATTATTTTATAAGTATTCAGGCTCCTGCACCAATTCTAATGGAGTGCAATGCTAAAGAACAAGAATACACTCTGTCTATTCGTATTCTTAGATTGTTTTAAAATGTACATTTTTTTCCGTTCTTGATGGTTTGCCTCTAGTGTTTATTGACTTTCAGTTACTATTAAAATTTCATGAACAACATTTCAAAACTGAAAAGTAGTCTTATGGATGGAAAAACCAAAAAGTTTTCCTTTTAGGAATATACTTGTCAATATTTTCTTCAGTTCAAATATTTCGTGTGCACTTTGACTAAAGCTATATATTCTAATGTGTATACTATCGGCTAAAGGAGGAGTGGGTTAATAAGTCATGCCAATTTTGTTTATAAAGCACTAATATGAGAGGCGATGGATGCGAAACTTCACTTGCAAAGGTTTATATGTTTTTTTTCATGCCATTCATTCGGCTTTTCAAAATCCATATATAAACATGCAATGCATGTACCTTAAACTGTAATTTGATAAGTTAGACGTCAATTAGACTGGCTGCATCGAATCAGATGGATAGGCTTGACAGATGCCTTATAGGAGTTGTAGCATGTCACTGTTGTTTGACCCTTAAACTGTATGGGTTGGTGAAATATTTTTGTTCATGGATATGACTTGCTCGGCTCAGGCTACCTCCCTTGTGCACTTGCTCCTTTAAACATGATATCTGTATGATATTTACGAAAAGCAATTTAAAACATCTTTTTTTCAGAAACCAATCCAATATAAAATTTATACTAATCTGTCTACAACTGCATTATACTACTAATACATGTGTTGTTTGCCCGAGATATAAATGGAAACTTCTACAGGAAACTCTAAGCAACATGATTCGATGCTACATGATTCATTGCTAGGGTGTTCTGGTTGACTTTCTACTGTAAAGTAAATCTTGAAACATGAGTGTCTGTTCTATTAAGATATTGGCAAATAATTATAACTAGATAAAATATCTGTCCGTAGGATATTTAGGCTAGATTATCAGATTGGTATATTTAGTTGCCACTCTTTATCATAAGGTATATTTAGTTGCACCGGCAACAATAAGATATAAAAAATGACTCCGTTTAGCCAATAAGGCCTTTCCGGTCACCGCAGGTGATATTTAAACGTCAAATTAAGGGGTTTTTTTTAACATATACCCCTCGAATTTCTCATATTTATAAAATTATGGCCAATCTTGATTTTTTGCCAAAAAGACTTGACATATCTCTCCTCAATTTCTCTATCATCTCTTCCTCTCCTCTCTTCTTTTTTCTCACCTCATCTCCTCCCCCTCCTCCATCTCCCTCTTCCACAATCACTCCCTGCCTTCCCTCTGTTTCCCTCTTTGCCTCCTAGGACCGTTCCTCTCTTTAAATATTCTGAATTTGAGTGGCAAATTAAGAGGGAAAGTGATGGTGCGGTGAGTGATGGGAGGAGTGACAGTGGAAGAGAGAGGGAGGAGGAGAGGGAGCGGATGTGGGAGGTCAATAGGGGAGCGGAGGGATGGGGGAGTGATGGTGGAAGAGGGGGAGGGAGTACGAGAGGGAGATGAGGTGGGAGAGGAGGATAGTGTAGAGGGAGAGGTGTTTAAGAGATTGAGGAGGGAGTTGTTGGGTTTTTTTGCAAAAAATAAAAATATATAGGTATTTTGTAAATATAGGAGTTTGAGTGGGGTACATATGAAAAAAAATCATTAATTTACTGCTCAAATCTCATCGACAACGACCGAATAGGTTCTATTGGCTAAATGGAGTTACTTTTTATATCTATTTGTCGCTGGCACAACTAAATATACCTTACTGGTAAAGAGTGGCAACTAAATATACCAATCTAGTAATTTAGCCTAGGATATTTGAGAAATATCCCCGAATATCCAATATCATAATAACAGATCTAGACCGGAAAATCAACGCATTGTACAAGTATGTTTTTCTCATTTTCCCTATAAATGTAACATAAATATATTTGGCTGCCTAAACTATAGAAGTAAAAGGGGAAGAAAAATCTCTCCGAGGAGGAACCAACCGTGCAAAAGCGTATGCCAAAAATACCTGACCTACTTTGGCAAATAGATGTTGGATGATAGCGAATATATCACACTTGTTTTAGGACATTAAAGACTTGTTTCTCCATTCCTAGCCTCATAAAAATTGACAGGCATTTATCGTACTAAATACTCAGTTATAGTACCCATCAGTTTCCATCATCTTTGCTGGCCCAGTAATAAATTAATCTTTACAAAAAGACAATCCATATGGTAGATAGATGCATATCCAATTCATGTTCTTTCTTACTAGATGCCTGTATCCAATTGGAATCTTTTTTGTGTTGTACACTTGGATAGCACCTTGAAGCTCTATATGATGGCCTTCAACGGAAACAATGCTATCATTTAGATTCTGAACTTTCACGCTGATCTGTTCCATTTCTATATGAGCAAACTCGCGGGAATGATATTTGGTTTGTCAACCAAAATATTTTCCCTTCACATTCTCTACCACAAAACATCAATTATGTCGCTAATCTCTTTGACCATAGTTCATGCTTCTGGAATATTGATCTCATCACGGCAACATTCGTCTTAAGCACGGCAGATGAAATCCTTAATACACGAATTCATGAGAAAATCATATCAAGGGTTACTTGGAGGATTCGTTGGTGTGGAATGGCATCTTGGATCAAAGCTTCTCCTCCAAAGGCATATATAATTACTTTGGATGGACAAACAACATCTGTTCTCTCCTTCAACTCTTGACACTTGACTTATCAAGTTGGTCATGAAGCATAAAGATATTCATCCACGTCTTAAAACCTCTATTTGGAGAGTCTTGTATGATGGCCTAGCAGAAAAACTTCAAAGGCGTGAGATAGCAATTGTTCCCACATGCCATTATGCGGTAAGGAAGTTGAGACACTAGATCACATTCTCATTTCCTGTGACTATGCTCGAAGTATTTGGCATTTGATGAACTGCACTATTCCCACATCCTCGTCCCTTGCTAACTGGTTGGATCAATGGATGAAGCTACCATTTAATTATCCAATGTATAATCTCCAGCCATGCTTTCATTGCTATTGCGCCATGGTTCACTTGGAAAGCAAGATGCAAAGCCATTTTCAAAGGTTCAATGAAGACACCGGGATCTACCCTCACACTTGCTAAGTTTTCGCAAGCATGCTTGCTCCAAATATATCATGCTCTGGATCCCTATTCAACATCATCTCTCATCATATTTGGTCTCAGCCGCCTTCTAATGTGGTAAAAATTAGTGTGTATGCGACATCGAGAAAGGATATCTTTGCGGTCGGAGTTATTGCCTGAGACTACCCCCCCCCCCCCCCCAATCCACTTGATTATGAAGCTATTCTTAGTGGCCTTGGACTTGCCCATTCTAAGGGTTGGATGGATATCATGTTAGGAACTGACTGCCTCTCCCTTGTGCACATGTTGCATAGAGCTATCACTTATCCTCATCATCTATCTGGTGTCATGGGAGATTGTTGGTCTCTTTTTTAAACTTTGCAACTCTTCATTGGTCATCCATGTTCGATGTTTGGGCAATATATGTGTGCACAATTTAGCTCAATTTGCTTGCAGATATAAATATATCACATCTTGTGATTCTAATGTAGGTTAGACTATATCAGTAACCAAATTATCCTTGGAGCTATTTAATAGAATCATTTCTTGACCACTAAAAAATGGGGGTCAAAAGAAAAACTCTATAAAGTTTACGAGCAAAATTTTTGCAAGTTTTAGCAAGATACGAGATAATTTAGATTACCTGTGTAGGAAGCAGTACCTGTACATTAAAGATCATATAAAAGTGCACAACAATATAAGATACACAAGGAGTCAACAAAATCCCACCACAAAATTGTATGCATAATACTCCACATAAAACCTCATCGCAGCTATAAATCACAAGTCCACGGCTATCTAAATCAATTTCATAATGTAAGTGTAGAATCACATGATAGATCGCTAAATCAAACCACTTAGTAAGTATTCATCTAAGTTCAAAAGTAGAAAGAAAGGGCACATGATGTGCAAAACAGGACTCAATAACATTCCACCACAGCCTTAAGCAAACACACTCAAATCTATGACAACTAAATTAATTAAGTCGAGGAATAAGTAAATCAACTTCTTAACTTAAGTGCACAAGCACATTATGCTTCACTAAATCATTCAGGTCCTCCATTTTGTCCAGTTGCAACACCCTTCCCTTTATTCACAGAGCTTTATTCATTCATCTAGAATTCGAAAGTCGAGGCATATAAAAAACATTTATTGGAGTTGGACGTATACACACCATGTTCAAGGTGAATAAAAAGAATCATTAGACAACCAACAAAGAGAAAAGGAAAAAAGACAAGTTATGAGGGATTATTATTATTATTATTTTAGTGTAGGTGCATAATCATCATAAAGTAAATAAGACATACTGAATTAATGGCAGAGCAAATAAATGGCTGCAGCATTGAAGACTACCATGAAGTGGAACCATCTTTACTGGCTTTCTTATAAACATTGCAAGAGTAGCATAATCGGGACGCTATGATAGTAAATTGACTGAAAGCTGTTACAATAGGAGATTATACAATATATCCGTTTCTCTACTATTGCATCTCAATAGTTTGTGGACACATGTAATTTCTCAAAGAAAAAAGATGGAATTAAGAGTAACGATAATTGTGCATAATTGTCACATTATGAAGTTGGTGGAAGTTTGGTGTGCACCCAGAGCATATGAAATATCTGTAACAGATCAAAGTTTACCCAGTGCCTTAAGTCACCATATGCGTCATCGAAAAAATGCTATCATGTGATGAATCATAAATGTAGAATGGAGCTGCACTTTCAAGCATTGAGGTCTAAAGAAATGAAGGTTGGTGTTCTTTGTGGCAACTTTATAAATTTCCGATATATAAATGTACATAAACAGCACTATATGCCAAAAAATTAGTAAGGTATCTAATTCTAGAATGAAAGTTTACTTGTTAATATACATCCATCATCATGGACAAAGAAATTAAGGGCAGATAGATGATGAAATCTCCTATAAAAAGTTGAGAGGTAGAAGAATAATGTATGGTTGGTTCTCAAATTTAAGGATGTGATCAACATTGCACGTATTGGCAACATACAAGGAAGAATCTCTGTATTGTAAGAATCAGACAGAAAGGCAATAAATAGTTTAAAAATCTAACATAACAACTAACCAAACAGCACAGGCAGTAGTGTAAAAATGAGTAAACTGATGATCTAAAGATACAGACGCACTGGATACGTATCCGGTCTTTGGAAACTCCCAAGTTATAGGTGGAAAATACTATTTTAATGCAGTCTAAAATTGTGCATGTATCTGAGGGATTAAGACTAAGCTACTAGAAACAAAATGTACAAGAACTGAAGTGTAGATGAATTAGATTTTGTGTACTTCCTGTTGTGGGTCTAGCCCAATCGGGGCCCACAAGTACTAGGTTGAATTTGTTGAATCCTATTGAGAAAAGGATTTA
>JBAKGM010000002.1:11373118-11390369 GCA_037177215.1 Asparagus racemosus | reverse complement strand
TGTTTGTATTGTTAATTTTCTGAGTTTGTTGCTATCTTGTTTGCAATTTATAATCTACTTTGCTTAAATTTTATAAACACTATTCACCCCCCCTCTAGTGTTTAGCGTGATCAGATCAGCGATCCTACAATCCTTTTTTCCCCTCTATTGCTAAGCATGGACTAATTAATATGTAGAGAGCAGCGAGTGAGACGAAGAAAACAAACTGTGGAAATAATCCAGAATAATTAAAAAAATCCCAAGTTTTTCCAATAAATTTCATGTATCAATTTATCTAAATGTAAAATCATCATAATATTAGCAAAAAGGACAAATGTTCAAATTCGACCCTTTTTCAAACTCAATTGTCAAATTCTACCTACTTTACACTTATTTGCCAATTTCGACCTAGTTTCAGCCACTTAGCTGAAACTGAGTCGAAATTGGCAAATAAGTGCTATGGACTACACGGGATTAGAGTCCCGTGTAGTTTAGTAGAAATTAAACTATATAGGATTCTCAATCCCGTACAGTATAGAAGTGCATTAAACTCCAAGAGATTCATAATCCCATAGAGTTTGCAACTGCAGAAATCTCCATGTGATTCAAAATCATATGGACTTGCAGTGTTTCATATATACACAATCAACATATATCCAACCGCATATAAACAAAATTCCAACCACATATATACACGAAAATCCATCCAAAAAAGTAATCATTTCGAACAGTCTAACCACAATCCAACCATGTATATTCACGAAAGATCCACAATCACAAATGAACAGCATGTCATATTGAAAAATCATATACATCCTAGAAGTCCTCCTATCCTCCTATCTCCACCTTGATGTCTGTGATCATGAGCCTCTGATATGACTATCCGATTGTGTATGATGCTGAAAAGTGCCAACTCCATCATCCACGCACCGAACTAGAACTTGTCTTACGTCTTCATGTGTACACCTATAAAAATTGGTGTGTCCTATCGTTGCAGCCTTCAAACTCATCAATGTGATTCCTATGAAACACATTCACTATTATCTGTATGATCTTATTGAATACTGATATTGCTTTTGGATCTGGATCTCAGCAATACTCTCAGTTATATTTTCTTCAATTTCATCAAAATGCAATGATCTGAATTTTAATCAGTATATACATAGCTTAGCAAGTAATATAATTTCAAAAGAAAAATATTCTCTTTATATGAATTTAATAACTTACATAATCTCTCTCGATCATGGTCCTTGGGATGTAAGTATTTGACGAGGGGCATGGTATGAATCTAGCAACTAGGTGTGGGTCACGTACGATCCATCTACGTGTGATATTCCAATATGAACTCATATACTCATTATAACACATTGAATTTCTCTCACTCTATAAGATTCCACCTATCATTCCAACTAATTATGTAGGGACCACGATATCTCCTCCAGTCCACGTGGTGTGATGTCATCTGATGCATGCGAGAGATTTGCTTAATAGGATTTGGCACACGTTGTTCTAGATTAAATTGTCGTAGAACACGATCTGACACATGCACCTCGATAATCTCAAAATAGATCAATAGGACTCTAGCCCTCCACAAATCAATGCTCTCTCTGCAAATAGGTGCAAGGGAATCGAGATCATCCAAGTCATAGAGTGTCCACTTGAACTGAAAGTTTAATTTTAAGAAATATGTATTAGCATCTACAGAAATATATGAATATACATTTTGAATTGTGAGACAAATTTTACCTATTTGTGTTGCACGATATTTAGCTCATTTCTTGTGTGAATGATGACTAGTTTGCTAGTGTAGTACATGACCTTCGATTGGTCCAGGGTCCATAGTGTATCTCTCCGTAATTAAAATGCAATACATTAGATTTTCCAGTTGAATGACTTAATCATATGTACTCAATCATAATTAGACAATCCAGAGCATAAACAGAAACTAAAAATGAAACAAGTGCAAGGAGTAGCTTATATCAACATATAAAGAGCACATTCATAGCATTCCAACACTAAAACATGAATATCCTTTGGGTTTAGATCAGGATCCTCCCTTAGTTTAGGCATAATCAATCGATATATGAAAGAGGCGGATGCATGTTTATGATTCATCTCTAATCAAGGATTGCTACATGTGTGAAGTTCGTTGTAGTGTATTATCTTAAATTGCCCACCTACTCTTACCCCCAAGTGTGAATGAAGCTTCCAAGGCACTTTGCATTGTCATCATGATGAGCACTGACATCATCTTGGTCATCCCCTTTATTATAGAAACAAACTACATTATAGCTTGTTCTATTGCTTTTCATTTGCTTAAACTTAACATTTTTTTAATGGACCATAAACGAATGGCATGAACCAACTTCTCCTTGCTTTCAAAGAGATCATCCTTTCTGAAAGTGAGGTCGCCGCCTTGTGTAACATCATTTAAATTTGGGTCAATAGAATATTTTCCATTGTTGAATTATCAATCCATCCATCTTCATGAAATTTATTGGGTGGTGGATCCTCTAACATGACATACTTATTCTTAAAATAACAGTGATCAATCAATGGGTGGTTCCATTTATTACAATCGATCAAACATGTCATGCTATTAATTTGTAAGCCATTTTCTTCATCGTCACCTTCGGAGTTGACATTTTCTCCTCTTCTATCTTCACTCCGGTGGAAGGCCTTATATTTTGATGGAGAGGGTTGTCATCGAAGGGACTTGAAGTCCTAATGAGCAAAGCCCTACTCAAGTATTGTGAATGTGTCCAATCCATATTCTGTTGCGGAGATAAAAAAAAATAGATCAAGTCAACTTCAAGGTCCTCCAACATGCGAGAGTACACTCCATCCTAATTCACCGCTTTGCCCAAATTGTGAATGTGTCCTAATAATTTTGCCGAATGCTTCTCGTCATTCAACATGAAGACGAGACTCTAATCATAGTCCTTTGAGATTTAAAAGCTGCTTGCTCTATTCCCCGTTACGAGATAATTGTAAATCATATTGAGGTGATACTCATGTGGATTGATTAATGTAAGTTTGTGTAAGTCATTAATCAATCCATCAAATGTACGTGATTTCGATTTAAACAATAGTTTCGTCACAACTCCTTTATATATAGGCATGTTATTCTCGAGATAGTTAATCTTCCCATCAGAATTAAGAATCGATCGTTCATCGTTACCTCTGAGGAGTAAAAAATTCAATGTCAACTAATAGTTAGACAAAGAACGCTATACATAATATTTAAAACTTTTAACAATTCAATTCCCTAATTTTTACAACTTTCCCTCAATCTTTAACACAAATTTTACAATTTCCTCCTAATGTAAGTTTATAAATTCAACATGTTATTCTATAATATAAGCTAGAACAAGCTCTAGGGATAAATATTAGTCCAAATTCATGACATTAATTCAATTAACAATATTTTACATCATTTTCCCCAATTTTCCTTCAAATTCCATACAAATTTTCATAACTTATCTTCCCAAAATTTCAACAAAAAAAAAATCAAGCATTAATCCAAAATCTAAAGTAAAACAACCTCTTAGGATGAAATAGTGAGAATATGTTAAAACCTAGGAAAAAAAATGCAAAAATATTTAAAGAATTTACCAAAAGATAAGTCAAAACTCTAAAATTGAGATCTCATGAACTTTGACGAACTCTGGCGAACTTCAGCTTTAAGTAGGTCGACTGATATAGGGGAAGGTGATTAGAGATGGTCAATCGATATAGGGGAAGGTGATTGGAGATGGTCAGAGTATAGTGGGGGCGGAGATGGTCAAGGTCACAAGCCCTACGGTGGGAGAAAGAGAGGGAGAGAGACACTAGGATGGAGGGAGGGAGGGGGGGGAGAAGAGAGAGAGAGAAGTGAGAATTGATGAGAGAGAGAGAGAGAGAGGGTGAAATATATAGTCGGGTGGGTTTAGCGGGTGAATAAAATCAACTCTATAGGATCCCCAATCCCGTGGAGCTGCAAGGGTGACATCATAAAGAACATATTCTTTGGAATGATCCTTGCAGCTACACAAAATTGGGAATCTCGTAGAGTTTATTTGTATAGAAATTCCATGGGATTCAATATCCCATGGAGATTTCTATAGTTGCAAACTCCTCGGGAATTTGAATCCTTGGAGTTTAGTACAGTTCTAAACTGCATGGGAATGAGAATCCCATGTAGCTTAATTTTCTACTAATTACACAGGATTCTCAATTCTATGTAGTTCGTAGCACTTATTTGCCAATTTCAACCTAGTTTTAGTCAGGTGGCTGAAATTAGGTCGAAATTGGCAAATAAGTGCAAAGTAGGTTGAATTTGACAATTAAGTTTGAAGAAGGGTCAAATTTAAAAATTTGTCCTTACTAATAATCTCAATTTATAAAAACTTGCTCAAGTGATTAATGAAACGAGAACCCAATGCTTTTTTAATCAAAAGAAAAACACAAACATTAATTCAGAACTAAAACTCATCAACTGATAACTAAAAGATCTGGCTTTATTAAAATAAACTAACTCGTTATCAAAATAGTATGAATCTTATCAAAAGATCAATTTTTATAGTTTCTCTAATACCTTAATGGTGCGATGAGGAAAGGTCTAAGTGAAGAAGATGATGTCGTGGACAAAGTTTTGCTGCGAGAAGATGGAATCTTTGCCAAAGGAAACTATAGGTTTTGCCTCAATAAAATGAAGGTTTTGCCAGAAGAAGATGGAGAATCTGGCGCTACACGTCGCTTTTTACCTCCAGAATTAGGGCGGAGAGGCTATGAGAAGAAAGAGATCAGAGATTCTAATTGATTTCTAGTAATTCCTATTTTAACGTTGTCCCAATCTTCATGTGTGCCTACAGGAGAATTTCCCCTACTTCAGCTACAATTCTGAGCTCTGAGAAGGGAAAGAACTTTAAGTAATAGCAGCACCACCTAGGATCCATATCAATAATTAGGGAAGTAGGAGAAATGAGATTTCGAGCGAAATGAACAAAATTTTTTTATCAGATGTAACAGAAATGACGTTTACTTTCTTACTTCACCTACTTTATGATTACTTCCATGCAAACAAACCTATTAGAAAAGAGATGGAAGTTGAGGAATATGAACTAAATGTATTTAATGATGGAAGATGAGGAATCAAGCTTAAAAATATGAATTTAAATTAGTCCTTCTAGTTAGCATTAGTTTGAAAGATTTGTATTAAATTACTCCTTCTAGCTAGCATTAGTTGAAAGATTTGTGTCTACTTTCAAAATACTTAACGTATTCGGAAGAGAAACTTCAAATACGAAGATTTGGGGGCCCAATTTGAAAAAAACTTAAATATTTCGGGAACTAATTACAAGTCTTGAAGATTTTAGGGAATCAAAATATGAATTGGGGACTAAAATAGAAAAAAAAAAACCTTTATATTATCGGATCCAGGTGTTGGGATTAGGCTTCCAACCTACAAGAGCCCAACCTGCATAGGATCCCACTCTCAGGTGGGACCCGAATCCGACCCGTTTCGACACCCCCAACAAGCTAGGGCATCTATAAATAAGAGCGGACCTCCTCTCGAATACTAAGAGAAAATTAGAGTAAAAAATAAAAGAGACAAGGAGAGAGAAAAAACTAAATCTCGTACTCTCTTCTTCGCTCTCGATAGATAGCACTCCCTCCATTGGAAAATTAATGGCGAAACCTCGGAAATCGAAGAACGAGGATCAGAAGAACGAGAGCTCGGGATGCGTCGCCCTCCACCAGAAGCTTTGCCTCTCCATCGACATGGACAAAAAAAGGATCTTCGGGTAAAAATTGCTGTTTTCTTTCGTGACCAGTAGCTCTGTTGCGCGAATCTTGATTACTGGAGCATTTTTTGGTACTCTAGGGTTGAGCTTTCTTGAGATTTCTTCGTTTTGCCCTTCAATGCTCGAATTGAACTGAAACTCGAGCTGTTGAAAGATTCGCTCTATACTTTTTTTTTGGGGATTTTAGGGATTTGTTAGGGTCCACTTACTCACCATAGACTATATGGGGAGTTGAATCGTGGTTTCTTAAGCGACTTGGGTTCACTTCCTCTAACATATGCACCTAGGCTTTAGCGGTGAGTTCTTCTAGGTCTCTTGCAAATTGTATCAGAGTCAACCACAATTTCCCATTTGCAAGCTGAGCGGTGCGGACAGTGACGGAAGCATTGCAGTTCACCTGGGACTAGTATTGAGCAAAGCCAAAGGGTTTAGATGTTGACATTGGGCTTGCAACATTCGACCAGTATTCATTCAACTACTGCATTGCAACCCAACATGGGTGCCGAAACTGTGAAAGCATTTAGTTCCATATTGACCAAGTGGGGAGTTAATTGTGGGTTTATAAGGGATTTTGGGCCCATTTAATCCCACATGGTGGTTTGTTTAAGATCTGTTTAGTTCCTAGGTAGCGTGCACTTAAATTTGGGTAAGTTTTCAAAGTTTTATAACAGATCAACTAACTCAAAATTAACAAAAAATTTCACCTCTAAAAGGGATCCATAGGCTCGAGATCGATGGTAGGACTTTTGATAGATTTGGAGAAGTGAAGGGCTTTGAGTTTTGGAAGAGAGTAGAAAATCGCTGAGGACAAGAGGAAGTGAGGAGAGAGGAGTAAAGATTTCTGCTCTTCTCCATAATGAAAGTTGCTGACTTCTTCTCGCTCTAAGAAATCTGACATCCACTCATGTTTATTTTGTTTCGTATCTTTTCACAAATATTATTTAATGATATGTTCTATAATCTTTCCCAAAACCCTAGACAAAGGTTTACCTCATCTCATAAGAAAAAAAATCCTTGACCAAATTAAACCCTTGACCAAATCAAAGCCTTTTTTGTGTCACCGCCATTTGAAATGTTTTTGACTGCTGAAAATCAATGTTTTAAAAAGCTTTTGCCTAGGCCTAGGCAATACCTAGGCCGCCTAAGCTTTGTCTGCCTAGGTCTTGACTCTTGAGGCGCCTATGGGAGCGGAGACTGCTTACATGGACTGGGACGCTAGGTCTTAGTTGTGATTTTCTTTGTTGCTGCCTGCACGTCCTCTAACCTCTTTCGAACTCCTTCGGCCTCCTCTAATGAGTACGAACACCTCTAACTCCTCTAATCTTTAGCAAAACTTACTTGCCACCACTTAAAAAAAGAAATCCTCCTAGGCCAAGTGCTTAGGTGCCAGTTTGGCACGTAGCGCTGCCTAGATCGATAAAATTGATTGTACTTAAAAACTAAAACAATAGGAAAACGCCTAAGTGCTGCCTAGGCACCGGGTTTGACACCTAGGCCGCCTAGCGCTTTCTATAATGTTGTTGAAAAAAGGCAGGTTTGCTTCAAGATATGAATTTGGGTCAAGGTTTGATTTGGTCTTGGTTTTTTCCTTGGGACACAAGGGAAACCTTTGTCTAGGATTTTAGGGAAGATTATCGATAAAAAAATATTCACGAAAATGTATGAAACAAAATAAACATGAATAGAGGTCGAAGATTTCTTTGAGCAAGAAAAATTTTGGCGACTTTAATTGCGGAGAAGAGCAACAAATCTTTACTCTCTTCTTGCTTCCTCTTGTCCTCAACGATCTTCTACTCAAAACTCAAAGTTTGTTACTTTTGCAAATCTATTCAAAGCCCCACCGTTGATCTCAAGCCTATGGATCCCTTTTAGAGGTGAAGTTTATCGTCAATTTTGAGATATTTGATCTGTTATAAAACTATAAAAAATTACCCAAATTTAAGTGCATGCTACCTGTTTGTTGAAATGACATAACCATTACAAAATACTTTTTAGGTGTGATTCTGCTAGGTTCTTTACAAAATGCTTAGCATTTCTTCATTAGCGTTCTTGGTGATGTATGCGATTATAAATCTAGCACTGAAACATGTAGTAGTTTTGGGAGTGCTATGGTTGGTTGGTATTTTTGCCAGGGAAACAAAATGAACAAATTAAATATCAAGATGTTTGTATTTGTATTGGTCTAAATTTTTTGAATCTGAATCCAAATATAAATGCGAATGTCCTCCAAAAATTCATCAAATATTAGAATTTATTTAGTTGAACTATATTTTATGAATATGGAATTATTTGATTAAACATACTTCTTATGTGATAAAGAATTTTATTTTTCAATTGTTGAATTCATATTTGAAGTTCCTTTATAATAATGATGTATAAATTTGTAATTTGAATATTTTGAAAACGAATTTGATTTGAGATAGTGTTGTAAAAAATATATAATCTAGACTAGTGTTGAAAATAACGATAGCGCGTAATGTAATGCTCTATCTTCTGTTAAGGGTTAAAGAAAAAACGTAAAAAATGCAACGCATAATGTGATTATTTTTTTAATAATTATTTACATATTTAAAATACAAACTATTCATAATGACTTTAGTAGTTAGAATCATCAAAATTGTCAAAACATAACATCACAATTAGGAGGAAAATATTTTCTTATTGTCTAATTTAAAAAAAATAGAAGATGTTCATTAAGATTTATTAGAATTAGGAACAAACTATCATAATATAAACATATTTTTAATAAAAAATCTTTATTCTAATACAAGCTATATAGATTTAATAGGAAGTATCACTAATCCTAAATTTGTAGCTTCTTCATAATGACATTCATTTTATCAGTCTTCATAATTTCAAAATCACATAATGATGTCACTAAAATAAGACATAAAGGCTTAACAAACAATCCAAAGTAATTACTTCACTCCTTCAAGTTTTAAGAAAAGATATACTCCCAAGGCTCTATCACTTATATTGAAATAACATAAATTTATTAAAAAAAGGCATGTTGTATTGAAATAATATAAGTTATATTAAAATAATACATAATATCTTGTAATAGCGTGAGTTATGATGTGTCTGAGTTATTTCATAAGGTTACATAACATTTAAGGTCTGTTAGGTTACATAACACAACGTAATGAGTTATGTAACATGTCTTTTTATTTAAAAATGATCTAGATTAAAGATATATAAGAATCAAAATATAATATCTTGTGTGTAATAATATAGAATATAAGAGATTAACATGCAAATACGTACTTTATAAGCAAATATTTTTTATATGCTTATCAACAATCATGAACTTTATAAGAAAAAAAAATCAACATAGATAATGTGGACTGGTACATATGGATCTAGTTTGTTCTCTTCTAAATCTCGTGTTTTATAGGAGGCTTTCCTTTTGTTGTCTCCCCCTATAGGATAAAAATGTTAAACCTCCCACTTTATCATCTGTTTTTGTCAATTGGACCTGTCATGCAAGGCATCCATTAATGGGTTGTGTGGTTCACTCAAATTTGTCGAAACCGCGTAAAGTCCCTCCTAAAAGTGTCAGAATAAAAAAAATGTTTTGCCCTTTTCTTAAAATCTAGTTTGGTTCATTTGGGTTTTATAGAAAGTAGTTTCTATAAAAATGGTGAAAAGGGGGCTTTTTTTTCAAGAAACCTACATTCTGCTTTTATGAAGGAAATGGACATTAAATCTGACAAAGTATATTAAATTATTAGCCCACTAGCTTTTCTCCCCCATTTGTTTCTATAAAGTTGGTTTCATTTACTATAATTTTGTTTCCAACAAAACTAGATTAAAGAAATCAAAGACTATTTCTAGTCCTTTTCAAACTGAAACAAAAAAAGGCTTTTCCAAGAAAAACATGGAAACCATTTGAGTAGTATTTTATCATCCTTTTCCTATTCCTAGTTTTTTCGAAAATGAACCAAACAGGCCCTAAGAGAAGAAGTCATTGCTACACCTTTTTCGAAATGAATATACCATTCAAATTGGAACTCTTCAGTTCATGAGGATATGTTTGCGTGATGGTCACAATAAGTTTTGATCCTTCCTCTAAAAAATGGTACATGGTAATTGATGAGACCATTATTCCTTCACAAACTAATAGTTTGTGAAATGCTCAGGCTTTGCTTCTTTCGTGCCGACACTACATATAACTTTGATCTCTTCATATATGGAAGATATACAATATAATGTTCTCAAGCGTCAGCTAAACCGTAGTTAGATATAGTCAAAGATTCAGATATACATGATTACTACAAAACTTTACTTCTTGAATGAAAACAATATTTTTCCAAAATGAATTTTGATAATGAGTATTAATGCATTCTTTTTTTGCTTTTCGACCAAAATAAATCCATTGGCAAAAGAGAGTTTGCCTTTGATATAGATGGATTTAAATGCAAGTTGAACCCTTGAAAATTTCATTGTTTCTCTTCTGATCCGTAACAAACTTTTGCAACTTCATTTGTTATGTGAAGGAATTTAATTGCTAGATTGGCATTCTAGCTAAACAATCAATTCCTTATCCCAAGTCTATCAGGTGAAATTTTATGATTTATAATGACGAGTGTCTTGTTTTGACTTGTATATGGGGGTGTCAGACATGCCAATTATCCAAATCAAGACATTTGCAACCATATTAGTATACCTCTTGCATTATACATGTGGGCTCAAAAATAGAGAAAATTGACTGCTTTTAAAAGAATTTGGATCCAAAATTTCTTATTCAAGTAAAATGTTAAGTCATTTCAAATGGAAGATCTACTATGTTAAAATTGATTTCCATCAGTTTGACTTGTGTGCAACCATATTAGTACCTCTTCCATCATACATGTGGACTCATAAATAGAGAAACTTGACTGCTTTAAAAAGAATTTGGATCCAAATTTGTCTTATTTACACAAAATACGAAATTATGTCAAGTGGAAGATCTGCTCTATGTAAAAGTTTATTTCCATCACGTAAAGTGTAAAAAGAAAAGAGATCAAGTTTGAATCTTTTCTGATGCATTAACACATAATGAGTAGCCAAAGAAGCATGTTGGTTAGCTTACGGTTTCGGGCATAGGAATTCTTATTCAACCATTTGATGATAATCTAAGTACCTAAAAACCTTACTGCATCATTTTTACAGGCCTTAAGTATTTTACATTGTTAAACTAAACAACTCACTAGTTAGACTGTGTAGTTTGTCCCCTATTGATGCTTAGGTAGAAAAATTAGAATACTTGATTTTTAATTTCTACATACTTTAGACAATAACTTGAAAACAAGGGATATTCTACTAGGTTCTCTTACCATCAAATTTAAATAAGAAGTATTTGCTCCTGAATCCATACTGAAAGGCGAAATCTATCTATTCTGAAAACTTGATTGTAGTTAAATGACCTATAAAACAATATGCCTTTGTCGAAAAGCGAACCACATTCTTCATCTTATATATACAATTATATGTTGACTTAATAAATGTTTAGAGACATTTGTATGTTTCGTATATAGATGGACATGCGTTTCGTTTCTAGGTGCGCTGAACATACCAAATTTTGGTTTGAGGGAGTATTGTACGTGCCACAAAAAAAATTACTAGCTATAAGAGAATGAAATTTTTTTTTTCATATATATACATGTGTGTGTGTGTGAATATAACTTTTTTTGTATGTGAGTGAGAGCCCGACACCGTCAGTCTGTGGTGAGAGAACATTAAAAAATCGAGTCCTTTTGTTGCCTGACTTGTTTTTTGCAGTGGTAAATCTTTTTATTGGGTAGTTGGCTAAGTTGATCGCAGCTTGATGTCTACATTTCTGAGTCATTGATTATAGACTTGCAGTTGCTTCACATATTAGTTCATATTGATTTTGTTATAAATGTCCAACCCATGAGACTATCATTAATATAGGATTCCTATAAAGGCAATCCTTAACTTGATTGGCAAAGGCTATATAGGATTCCTATAAAGTTAAGGAATAAAGTTAATCCTTAACTTGATATGCAAAGGTTCCATGTGTTTTATTTATTTTTTTGTGAATATCATTGCTCCTCTCTTCTAATTTTTAGGTGGAACATGCCCGGTTCTCATGTTTTCATATTCCTGTCTCCCTCCCCCCCCCCCCCCCCCCCCCAATTTTTTTTGGGTGGGGGGAGAATGTTGGTTGAGGATTATTTATTCGGACTAGGACTTTTTCTTGGATTTGAATTTAAGGTGTTATCTTTTGAGGACTAAAATTAAGGTGTTATTGATTTAGGACTTGGATTTGGATTTGAATTTACGGTGTTATTGGTTTAGGACTAGAATCTGGATTTAAATTTAAGGTGTTATTGGTTGTTTAAGATTGTTACTATGACTCGAATTTCATAATTTAAATATATAAATAATTTAAATATTTAATATAATAAATAATTTAATTATTTAATATTATATTACATACAATTAGTTTTTATTTAATGTTAGATATGAAATATATTAATACATAAATACTAAAAGAATATATATAATTTTTAATATATTAAATAATTAAAATATTTAATATTAAATCATTCAAATATTTGATGTCAGATGTTTGATATAAAATTATCTGAATATTTAATACTTACATATTTAAATACACAAGTGGCACCACAACTCTATAATTCAAATAGTCCGTGAATCTAAAAGATTTAGTCTAAGAAGCCACCTTTTAGTCCTGAAATCCAATCAAAAATTCAAATATCCTGCTAAGAAGTCTAGGGCTCTAATTAGAAAATCCTAGTTCTAATCCAAATCCAAGAATATCAGATTCTTGGACAATTGTCCTAGTCGCACCAAACAGTCTGGAATGCGTAACAAACTCTTAGATAACTGACCTGCCAAGTTACTGTTTCCCTCTTTCTTCTTGGCAGAATTAGCTACTTTTTTCTCTGTTTTTTAGTCCTGAAATACAATATTTGGTATATACTAACATGGCAAGCTAATTTTTTCTCTGTTTTTTTGTCTTAAAGGTATACTGAACTGAAAATCCTGGCTTCAGAGGTTGGATATGTTGCTCTGCACGCTGATGATATGATTATTAGCAGTGTAACTGTGGATGGGGAACCAGTTGAGTTTGAACACATACCACATTATCAACATGTTGAGGATGAAAGAAGATGGTCGTCTGTCTTATGCTGCCAAACAGCTGCTGATGCTGCTTGTTCGACATACCTCTCATTGCTTAACAGAGAAATGGTTCCCAATTTGTTAATTTCATGTAACAAATCAAAGAAGACAGTAAGCAACCAGAGCCAAGGGGAGAAGGAAAATATTCTGCAGAATTCATCTGCAGAGGAGGTTGTTAATGGATATAGTGCTCCTTCAGAGGATAAGGTGGTTTACTAGGTCTCTTAATTATTTATCTATATACTAAAGTTAAAGGGACTTGCATTGTAGCTAGAAACCATAACGCTACAGTCCAAGTCCTGTAACATAGTTATAATAATTAAAGTGCGTAGAATAGAGGGCCTTTGCATTTAACCCAAAAATTTTCCCCAATTCATTTGAAGCCCATTGCCTTTCAAAGTTACTCATGGCCAAAGTGCTTCATCACTTTAAGAAAATAATATAATATATAGGGTATTTTTCTATAAGTCCAAAAAAATACCCTTTATACCTACGCACTAAAGACATAAGAGTTGCACAATTAGGGCTTCTTTATGTAAATCCAACGACTTACCCCATTCACTTTTAATCCCATCCACTTACGGAAAGAATTTTTCTTTGTAAACTCAAAAGTGTACCCCCATTTGTTTTTATACCCCTCAACATTCCAAAATGACTTTCAGACCCAAAAAACTCTACCGAATTAGTTTTAAACCAACTTTGTATTTTAGCAGTTAGTCTATGATGTAAGTTGCTATATTTTGTTGTAGCTTTTGCTAATATTTTAATTCTAAGTTGTTAGGTACATGTTGTATTTTTAAACGAAATGCTTAAACGTTTTTTTTGCGGGGTTTTTTCACACTAATGTTTGTAGCATTGTGAATTCCCTATAAACCCAAATTAATATAAATCTGCTTTGTATTTCAGCATTTTGGTATACGATGTAATTTATTATATTTTGCTGTAACTTGCTATATTTTTTTGTCTAAGTTGCTAGATATAGAATATATTCTTAAACCAAATGCTTAAACCATTCTTTTGGATTTTTTCACACCATCGTTACGGCATCACAAACTGTAGATGGATTTTAGAATATAAACCCAAAGTTTTACAAGCACTTTTTAACCCAATATATTCAGCCAAATTAATTTCAGATCCAATTTGAATTTCTGTAATTCGATATACGATGTAAGTTGTTATGTTTTATTGTAAAAGTGGTTAGCTATGTGGTGTATTTTAAAATCAAATGCTTACAAATGTTTTTTGGCATTTTCCCACACTGATGCTGCCACATCGCGCGGGTCAATTTGCTTCTTCTTTATTAACACATTATGTTGTTGACCTTATTTTTTGTAATTTAGTCTCTGATAAGGTTCCAAAATCGTGATTTCTCATGCTAGCTTGCACATGCTACAGGATGTGAAACATGTTCGCATAAACTATTGGGTAGAGAGGGCAGAGGCAGGTATCCATTTTGGAAAAAGTGTTATGCATACTAATAACCAGATTCGGCGTGCTCGCTGCTGGTTCCCATGCATAGATAGTATTTCGCAATGCTGCACGTAAGTTTGTGCTTGTAGTTACATTATGGTTACCGAATATGTTTTCTATCATTTCTTCCCTCTTTAGTTTTAGCTATATTTTCCTAGATTTATTTGGTATAATGTTCTTGTCCAGCTTTGATATGGAATTTACAGTCAACTCTGGTTATGTGGCTGTTAGCAATGGTGACTTACTTTATCAGGTATGGATTCAAGTCAAGCTTTCAGAACGTGTGAATATGCCACTGAGGCATTTTCGGTGTTGTCCATAACCAAATTTTGATTTACACCTTTCATTAAACCAGGATGCAAGTGCTAGTGAAGATAAATGTTATTGTGATTTTATGTTATAAACTAGCTGCTAGTGAATGTCCTGGGCTTTGGAAGGAAACACTCATCTCTACCATTCATGTTTTCAGTATTAATTCAGTCTCACAATAGAGCAAAAACCGTCTGTTCACTCAGCCCTAAATTTTTTTACTTTCATTTCTCAAAAATTTATTTTAGAAGATTGTTCTGATTAACTTTCTAGCTTGTTCTCAGCCTTAGAGTTGAATGCTATCTTCTGTAGATAATTTAATCTGTCTCCTTGTTCTGTACTTAATAGTTCCAATATTTTTGGAGTTAATCCTTGGTTTTAGAATCTTAGACTATGACCAACAAGGTAGTTTTTTTTAACCCATCAACCACTTTTAGAATCTACATTCTTTGCTTTCTATGTTTTCCTTGATGAGGAATTTGCCCCAATTTAGAGGTGCGGGCTACATTGATAGCAAGAGTAAGATCTTCGTGGCACCTTTCATGAGCCACGAAAAGCTTTGGTCAGCATGATGATAATGTCATTCTTTGCCTTTTTTTTATCTTGCTGCTTTTCATTATACAATGAAACGTAAGTTGGTAGCATCCTGTTAACTGATGCAAAGTGTTGATAAACTTAGAGGAAATTTGACTATATACGACTTATTGCATTTGCGGCATCTATAAACATGAGTAATGTTATGCTTGTCGCTGGATTTGATGACTGAAATTGTATAATAATTACCCATGGTTAAGTAATTTAGATCAATGTCTCTTGCCTTCGTGTTAGTTGGAAGATGAATTGACCTTTGATTACCAAAAGGGAAAAAAGTTGACCTCCTGTTATGTTGCTTATGATAATTTGATCTTGAGTGACTACTTACTCCTACTGCTTCAATCTTTGAGTTCTGTCTTATACCGGGTGTGGGACACTATTAGTCATTCTTGTGCTTTCTGTCTACTGTTGTGCAGGTTTTGAGCAAAGATGATCCTCCACGCAAAACATATGTATATAAATTAAATATTCCTGTCAGTGCAGGCTGGATTTCTTTGGCTGTTGGTTCATTTGAGATTCTGCCCGACAGTCATACTGGCACTATATCACACATGTGTTTGCCTCCCAATTTGCGAGAGCTTCAGAACACAGTTAGCTTCTTTCATCAAGCCTTTAGGTATGGTATCTGTGTATTTTTTGGGGATTAAGGAGTACTATTTACCCACTTGTGGTTCCCAAACCTTTCATATATAGCTTTTCTGAATTAGTTTTGGCTTATTTTCATCTGTTTGTTTGACAGTCATTATGAAGATTACCTTTCCATGTCCTTTCCCTTTGGTTCATACAAACAAATCTTCATACCACCCGAAATATCCATATCCTCTACGAGCCTGGGAGCCTCCATGTGTATATTTACATCTCAGCTCTTATTTGATGAGAAAGTCATAGATAAGGTTTGCTCTTCCCTTTCTCATTTTATATGCGATTTTTGGTGTTTATTTAATGTGAAGGTTATGGACCCAATTTGAATGTTTGAACAATCCAAAATTTACTCAAACCCATCCATGATCATAAATTCATTAGCTAACTTTGAACTAAAAAATAAGAGTATCATAACAGAAAAATAAGATCCATACGACAATTTTACATTCAAATAATGTAATTCTCAAATGTTATATATACCTTAAAGAAAACTATGCATAATTGCGTATGTCGCGTCCAGTAATTACTCTGCATTACCTGAATTAACTGGTAAAATGTTGATGACCAATTCAACTTTTCCTTTTTCTTCCTTCTTCTATCTTGGTTAATCCATTCATTAAATTTCTATTATTTGTTTATTTATCATTCTAAAGATTAAAACTTTTGTGGACAGAATAGTTATTCAATATTTCCCTATTACTTATTTTGCATAACCTGGACCATAATTATGTATATTAGAAGGCTAAGTCTTTCTCATATTGATCATTCCTCTCAGCATTTGTCACATATTTGAAAATTACTGTACTGATGTTTTGAGTCTGCTACCATATCATAGATTAGTAGTTCACAATTTCAATATTTAATTTGGGTAACATCAACATGTTTATTATTGTACTGTGGTGATGTCACTTAATGAGAGGCTTCAGTTTGTATATCTGTTGCTATAAGCATGATGCAGTACCTGTTTTTTATGATTTAAATTGTGAAAATGTTTGTTCCATTATAAAGCCGCACAAGAATATTTGGATACCAGTGAAGAGAATCTTCTTGAAAAGTGTTGCGTATTGCCTTCTTTCGGGAAAAAACGTCAGTTGTTAGCTATATATTTTAGATCCTTTTCAAAATTGGGATTGTATTCGTTTTCTGGGATATCACTGCATATTATCCTCTGGTTGGGTAACGATTGGGCCGGGTTGTCCCACAATTCTACCAGAACCGGCCCAATTTGGGGGTTTGACCTGTCCACTATGAAGCACGGATACTTCCCCCGAGGCCACGAATCCGTGTCTGACACGAATCAGACACGGATTCGTTCCCGACAC
>JBAKGM010000002.1:11359491-11372615 GCA_037177215.1 Asparagus racemosus | reverse complement strand
TTGTTATTTTGTGATAGATTCATATTTTAGATTGCTAGTTAAATTTTATAAATTTTTCTATATATAATAATAATAATAATAATAATAATAATAATAAAATTCCTTGCCGTATCCCCATATCCTATTTTTTTTGGATTTTGCCGTATCCCGTATCCGTGTCCGTGTTGTATCCGTGTCCCGTATTCGTATCCGTGCTTCATAGCCTGTCCGGACCTCATCTAAGCCTTATACGGGTTCACAAGTGAAAATCAGTCCCAGACCCGAACCCGAACCCAATATGCAAACTTTACGCAGTCTAGCCGGACCCGGACCCAGTTCGAACGTAGAACCCCTCTAGATTTGCAACTAACATTATTACTTAGCAAATCTGCAACCCATACTGAATACAACTTACCCTTCCAATATTAAAAAAAAACATAATATTAAAACGGGTGGATTTTTTGCCCATTTGACTCTAGTGGCCAACAGGACCACGTGCCCTATCAGCCACTGGAGTCAGATATGCAAAAGAATCTGTTTGTTTCCTCTTGCTCCTGCCTACCACTATGTGGCCACATGAGTAGTACTATCTAATGCACACAAAAATCGCCCGTTGAAGAGACATGGAAGGGGATGGATCTCTCGCCTACTGCCACGTGGGCACATGCTGCTCCAATCTAACAGGCAAATTTTGCTTGTTAGAGAGGATATAGCTATTGAGGCTGTTTTTTCTGAAAAAAATTTGGTTTTGCAATTTTTTTTATAAACAAGTTTGAGAGCTCAAGTAACCACCATTCTTCTTCACTTTCCCACACCAAATATCCTCTTTTCTGAAAATAAATTGATTTTGCAATTTTGCAATTTATTTTAATCTCTAGCCCATAGTATTCTTCTACGATTCTCGTCTCTCTACTTTCTAATTTCTACCACGAGCACGAGCAATATCAAGATAACTATTCAATCAAGACATTTTTTTCTAAATTTCAAGGTCTATCAACTCTCTAATTTGAAAGTTTTTTATTTCTCGTATCACATTTTAAGGTAAATTTTATTTTTGATTATCATGGGTGTTGTTTCTTCATCTACATCTCATAATAGCATTGCTAGAGCATTGCTAGAGCTGTATTACACACTAATCTAAATGCACACGTAAAGAACACGACATCATCATAAGTAGAGCAAACTCCACTCTCTCCAAATTAGAAGCAACAAACGTTTAGTCGTAAGGCTTCTGGTGCAAACCACCTAGCAATCGGAGATCATCTAAGATGTGGAAATTGTTGACATTAGATGAAGCGGGTCAAATAGCTAGAAGTGGGAAATATAAATAAAAATATAAGTTTAGAAAACATTGCAGAAGTGTTACTTTGTATAGGCATCAGCATTTGCATGACAAGTAGGAAAAAAGAAAAACTTGTGCAACTCTTCACAAATCTGAAGACATTTGTCTACATTTAGGTATAAAATAGAAGTAGTTAAACAAGGATTAGTTAGATATATTATTGCAAATAAACTTCATTTTCCAAGGTTGAGAATCGTTAGGTCAATTAGATTTATTTAAAAAGGTTTTTGTCCTGATTTGCATGACTTACTTAGGAACACAGTATTGACAGAGATCTACTTCCACTATAAAAATATGAAGCAAATTACTCCGCATTTACTGTGTTCCATGGTATGCCATGAAAATAAGGATAAAAACTTCTTTTGTAAATCTAATGAGCCTATGATTCTCAACCTTTGGAAAATAGAAGTTCATTTCTAACAATACATATATCTAATTCTTGTTTAATTGCTTATAGTTTATATCTAAATGTTGACAAAGTTCCTCCAGATATATGAAGACTTGCTTGAGTTATTTCTCTTCTATGCTTTTTATTCAATTCTTGATGTTTAGATAAAATACCACCTCCGCAATGTTTTTTAAAGTTATATTTTTTTACTTTTCCTCATATTGATCCACTTCATCTAATATAAACAATGCTCATACCTTAGATAATATCTTACACTTGGTGATTTGTTAGCAGGAGCTACAGAACTAGCCACTTGGTTACTGTTTGTTGGTGGTGAAAGTGGATTCTACTTGTGATGGTGTTGTGTTCTTCAGGTGTGCATTTAGATTAGTGTGATACGTGTCTAGCAATGCGACTACGAGATGCGGATGAAAAACCATCATTCATTATAATTGAACATAAAATTTTGCGTTACATAAAAAAACTTCAAAAATTGGAGACTTGAGAGAGCTTGGAGTTGTAGAAGAAACTTTGTCTTGGTTGAAAAGTTGAATCTTGATCTTGCTTTTGCTCGTTGTGGAAATTAGAAACTAGAGAGAGCTTAGAATTGTTGAAGTAAACTAAAGACTAGATATTAGAATTGTTTATGAGCTTGTAGTAGGGAAGAATATTTGGTGTGGGGGATGAAGTGAAGAAAAATGGGGGTACTTATAGATTTTAGGCATACTTTTTTTGCAAAAAAGTTTTTGCAAAATTAACTTTTTGAGGAAAAAACCCCAAACGATTCTTCTAACTGGCAAATTTTCGGCAGTTTCGGCAGTTGGAGTGGAGTAACATGTTGCCACGTGGCCGTCTCTCTAATGGGTGTTTTTTCACCCATTGGATTGTGCTGCTTAAATGGCCGCATGTTGGCAGCCAGGAACAAAAAAGCGGATTATTCTGCTTGTTTGACTCTAGCAGCCGGCAGAGCATGTGGCTGTCAGCTACTAGAGTCAAATAAGCAGAAAGATCTGCCTGTATCAGTATTTTGTTTAGTGTTTTCATTTTTGGAAGGCGTGTTAGGATTGAGTTTGGATAATGGGTTTCCTAAATAATAATGTTGGCTGCAAATCTAGATGGGTTCCATGCCAGATTCAGGCCTGAGTTCTGTTCGAACTGGGCTGGGTTTGGCCCGAGTTTCACTTGGAAATCCAAACGAGGGCCGGGCTGGTATAAACCCGACCCTGGTTCCTAACAGGTTGATTCAAACCTGGCCTAATCTGGGTAGGTTGCGGGTCAACCCGGCCCAATTGCCACACTTAATCTGTATATTTTTCAAATTTGAATACAAACTCAGGTCTGTGAGTTTCGTGTTCATGAAAATTCTTATAATTGCATAAAATGGAAAATAATGTAGTACAATTATATACGGAAATGGATATCTGTCCCATTTTGAAAAAGAATAATCCGATAAAAATGCTGTTTTTTACGACAAATTACTAAATTATACATATAATATATCATCAATTAATCCTTAAAGGTTTCATCATTCCATCTTGGATACCTAAGGAATGTTGGGACACCAACTTTTCTGAGGTGGTGAGGTTTGAGTTAAATGGGGAGTATCCTTGATTTGGTTAAGGATATTCCTTAATCTCTGTTACACTGGAGTCTGGGGCATTAGGGGTATCCTCCCCAATTTAGAAGCATTTATCCCTTATCGAACATGAAATTTGATCTTGCTATGCCAATGGGTGGCAATATTTACTATTTATTTTTGTTGTGGATTCTGTAAAGAGTTGATCCTACCATGGGGTGGGATACGTTGTCTTTATGTGCCAATATTATAAATAATAAGCAATGGTCCTGTTCTTCCTTGCACATTGTTTTGTTCCCATTTGCTCATGTTATGGTGTGACATTTACCTTTTAACTTTGATCTATGTATCAGACAATTGAAACACGAGTCAAGCTTGCTTATGCCCTTGCTAGGCAATGGTTTGGAGTGTACATAACTGCAGAGGAGAGAACAGATGGTATGTTCTACATATCACTCTTTCAGTACATGATCTAGAATTCAAGTTAACATTCTTGTATTCCTCACAGAGTGGTTGCTAGATGGGCTGGCTGGATTTCTTACTGACTCTTTTATTAAGAAATTTTTTGGAAATAATGAAGCTCGCTTTCGGCGGTACAAGGTTAAGATCCTCTTTGATTCTTAAATACTAACAGTATGTTGCTTTGCTTTAAAGTAGCGTTCACAATGTCCTAAAATCTTGTATTGCAAGATACTTGACTAGAAAAAGGAAAAAAAAAGAAATAAAAGCACTATGTTGACGGTACTTAAGCAGCTAAATGTTAGGCCTTAGGTCCACTATCTATATCTCCATAGCGTTTTTTTAAACAATTACTAAGATATTAGCTGTGTGCATGTATGCACACTGGAGGCTCCTGTATCTGTGTCCAAAACGTGTTGCACTAATATGTCCAAGATGCTTGTAAGCAGTTTTCATGGTTTATAAGATTGGGGGCTTTAGAAAATATGAAATTGCATTCGTGCAATCGTTTGTAATGAATATTGAATATATCATGACTTGTCCTTTTATCTGTATATCTTATATGTAATCTTGTATTCAATTGTGTCCATGTCATATCTAGTTTGTTGAGATTTGTATATCCTCATATTTCTGTCTTCTCATTTACCACCTACAACTTGAGCTGTATGTATGTATGCATGCATGCGCACACACATACATATATACATGCATACACATACATATATACAGCCATACATAAGATTTTGTATATCCTCATATTTCTGTCTTCCCATTTACCGTGTCCGTGACCTACAACTTGAGCTGTATGTATGCATGCATGCATGCATGTGCACACACGTACATATATACGTGCATACTTAAGATTTTGTATGTGTGTGCGCGTGCATGAGTGTGTTTTTCATGCAAGCTTCTCCAAAAAGAGTTGTCGTAAAGAAAGACTTGAGGTAATTGTTGGCTTGTGAAGAATGCTATCAAGTATGCTCGTGCGTGTGTGTGTTTGCTTGTTCATGCGTGTGTGTGTGTGTGTGTTCAAGCTTTTCCAAAAGTAGTTGTCTAAGGGAAAGCCTTGAGTTGACTGTTGGCTCTATGGAGAGTGTACTCAATTGATGAATACCAATTCTGTTATGCTTGTGAGTCAAAAGCGGTAATTAACATTAGAATGCGGCATAGTGATAGGATCAGAGTGGGAGCTGGTAAGAGTAGGGTAGAAAACATGAACCTGGGCAGAGTTAAAACGGGTATTGTACTTGCTAATTAACATAAAATTTAGTCCTTGATGAGCTGAATGACAAAGAAAAATCCATGTAGTCCATCCAAACATATGGTATAAGAGCTTGTTGCTGTTGTTTTTATTATCTTGGTTGATTTTACGTGTAATCATTTTGCTGCATATTTAAATGCAGTCCAATTGCGCTGTCTGTAAAGTCGACATTAATGGAGCAACTGCTTTGAGCTCTTTTGCTTCTTCTAGCGATCTTTATGGAACTCAGACCATTGGTTTGCATGGAAAGATTCGATCATGGAAAGCTGTAAGAACTCTATACTTACTGCAGCTTAATAAGTTACAGCTGACATCATATTTTGCTGCTTATTCACATAACAGGTCGCTGTTCTTCAAATGTTGGAGAAGCAGATGGGCCCAGATTCTTTCCGTAAGGTGGTTCATGAACTGAAACATTCGGTCTTTATTTGGTCCAGCATCTTCTGTCCAACTGAGTTATGTCTGTAATCTGTATTGTCTCGTATCTTTTTGTGATGGACTTATTATCTGCCTGACTTCATATTCATTTTTCTTCCACTCGTAGTAGCATATTTCAATAAGATGCAAGTTAATTTGTAGTTACCATTAGTTCCAAGTCAAGTGTGTTAACCTTTCAGTCTCACATGGTGTAATGGTCTAATGAATGTTTATTTAATATTTTTTAATTATATACTTATAAACTATCTCAGGTTTCATCGGTTAGATTTATGTTTTCTGCTACACACACAAGTTTTTCAATTTGAATCACTTAGTATGTCTTGTTTGAGGATTGAAGTGTTGGAAGACATCAGGGTTACGTAAACTAGGCAGAAGTAAGTGGTTGTTGCATAGTTTTACAAAGCCGATTAGGCTGATGCCTAGGCCTTGGTGGTACTTAGGCTGCCCGCCTAGGTCTTGGGAGCGCCTAGGGGAGCATGGGCCGTTATGCGGACTGCAAAGCTTAGGTCGTGATCAGATTTCCTTTGTTGCCGCCTTCACATCCTCCTACATTATGTCCTCCATCAAATCCGAACACCTTCTCCACCTCCTCCAGCCTTCAGCAAAATCTCCTCCTCCTTTAGTTAAGCAAAAAAAAGAAATCCGCCTATGCTGCCTAGCGCCTAGGCGCTAGGCGCCGGGTTGGCATCCAGCGGCGCCTAGTGCTTACTATAACATTGTTGTTGGCATGATGGTTGTCATAAGTGGTAAGTACAATGATGGGAGTAACAGGGAATGACTAAGCCTGATGATGGACATGGCAGCGGCAACATGGGTGGTTATAATGTTGCACTGTAGGTAGTTGTAGTGTTGGTGGTATTAAGTGGTTGCTGTAAGTGCCGTGTTGGCGATAGCAGCAACAATAAAAGAGGGTTTGACTAGACTATGGTGACAACAACAATGACAATGTTGCTGCTGATGGTGGTGTGTGTTGAATGCAAAATTCCCATAGCAGTGGCTAGTGCTCTTACCAAGTGATGACATAAATCGAGCCCCTCAAAGTCAGAAATATAAGTGACTAGGACTTAAACTTGGATCACCCTATTAGCGTAAGCTTTTAAGCAAATTTGGCTCCTGCCTTGATTAATTTGACACTACAGTGTCCACTTTGCCTGCGATACTGTTTTGTCACAAGGAGAATCGAGCCAGTAAAGCTTTTTGTGACATGATGCGACTAATTCTGTGTATTGGAATTTTTATATAGTGACTTTCTGCCTGGTCTCTGGTCCAAACCCTCAATTCACTTTTTTTTAGGTTAGTGGTCGTTGATAACAGTTAGCAGAAAGGGAGAGAGGTATTTGTTTTTGCACAGAAAACGATGACTACTGTGGACGTTTGTTAGCCAGAATGCTATACGTAGATGCTGAATTGAACCAAGGTTGTCTTGTCTACGTGAAGGATAATGCTAGTCTAATTCCCATGGTCCCCATGGATGGCGGATAGTGCCAGGTGTAAGTCCAGTAAGTACTCTCATATGTGAAAGGGAAGGATTGTTATATTACCCACAACAGAGAATAAAGAGAAACTAAGTGGCCTAGCTACAAATTGAAACTCTCACATCTTTTGGGCAATGTTCCCGGACCGTATTAAGTGTTTTTTGCTACACTGGTTGGTGGGTTTTCTGACTGGAATTATATTCGAATTGCATACTAAACATGTTGGTGAAATATTTCTCCTGTAAACACATTAAAACATCTTCTAGTTGCAAAAAATGTAGATCACGGTAATGACAGGAATCCATTTGTTATGTGTTGTCTAAGTTGTTTTATGACTGAGTTTTTTTATGACACTACCTTACTACTATCCAATCTCTGGTACTACATTAGTCATTTTGTTAATAATTCATGAAGGAGAAAGTATGCTCATATTTTTGTTGTTTTGAATAAATAGTCATCCTACCCATTTCCTTCAAACTTGTTTTTTTTTTTATTTGAGTAATATACTACCACTGGTTTTATATATTTCTGTTCAGTTGAAGGTCTGTATTTCTCATTATTGCTTAAGAGAGGCTCCAAACTTATTTTAACATTATATTGTTTTTGTTTTATTCTCTTATAACATTTCTTTTTCTTAAATTGGAGTTTCAGATTCTGCAGAGTATAGTGTACAGGGGTTTAGATGCAGCTCGGTCCAGAACACTTAGTACAAAAGAAGTAAGTACAATCAGCTACATTGTACACGGTCCATATTACATGCTTCTGTATGCTGTTCAGCTTGTAATATTTATAAGCAGAGCAGTGGACAAAATCGGTCTTTGGTTGATGCTATATTACATTCCTTCTTTGTTTTAATACTTTCTCTCTTCCTTGATTCTCTTTTTCCTTTTCTACATGGAGGCCTTTTTTAGTTCCATTGTTTTGCTTATCATGATTCAGATATTGGCTAGTGTTTACTTTAACCAGTTCTATTTATTTGGATATTGTTTCTGTTTTTACTGTTAAGTAGTACTTAGCTGTCAACCAGTTTATCCTAACAATATTGTAATACAGTTCTTGGTTATTTGTTTCCCTTTCAGAAATTTTTACAGTGTTTGCATAATTTGAATCATAATGATCTTCACAAATACCTTTGTACTGTGCAAGAGTAAGTTAAAAGCTGATAGCGAAAGATACAAGTATGCAACTGTTACTTTTTGTTCTTTGCGCATGGTTCTCCACTAGTGCAACTGATGCTTGCATATTTGGTTACGCTGGCCTTGATAATGAATTTAATTCCCTATCACAAATCTTGATATCTCCTACAGGAGTACTTAAGTTTGGAACTTTAGGGAATTTGGAGGAATTGATCCCTAGTTAAATGATGAATCCTCAGTCAATGTCTTCCTTCTGATCTTTTTTGATCTTTGCCTATTACTAGTCTGTTGAGTGTAGTGGACATTTTGTAACTCACCAACTGGCCTTCTAGAAGTCTCGCCATAGTTCTGTTGCTCCCATGATTTTTCACTAACTCGTAAATTGTTAACATGTGTGTGACGGTGACCACCATTTTAAAGAAATTATTTCATTCTTCGTTGAGAAAGCAGCTTCTCAACCCACTCGTGCTCCGTTGAATTCCTTGTGTGAAAGGACTTGGTGATGCTTATATTGGTCATTTGCAAGTTACTCAACCAGCATGGGATCTGTTTGGTTTTAGTTTAGTTGGACATTACTTTGGCCTTCTTGAAAATTAGGTGATTATTGATTTAGTAGTTATTTGCAGAAACTAGTCAGCACTTGTTGGAAGGTTGATCATTCATAGCTCCATTATTCTGTGAATTTAAGTGTAATAGCTCTATACTGCATTTTGGCACAGGTTTTACTGTATAATGATGAAAATTTTGAATAAACAAAAGAATATACATTGGGAAAATGGACCTCCAATGATATATTTGTACTGACAAATACTTTTACTGCTAGTAATGCTTTTAATATAACTGTCTCCCGACCCCTGTGCATACCAACTTCACCCGCCTGTTTACTCCATACGTTTGAAAAAGAAAAGAAAAGGTCATGGTTTAACTTTTTTCATTTGTGCGAATGAAAATTTTGTAGAGTAATTTATTTCTTACATCACTTTACACATGCAGTTCACTAACCTTGCATATAAGGTTGGGAATCTGGAACGCCCATTCCTTAAAGAATTCTTTCCTTCTTGGGTTGAATCTTGTGGATGCCCTATTTTGAGGTAGGCTATCTGAGTCTCACAGTCTCAGCAATGTGTGTGTACTTTTCTGTATGGCTTGTCCAGTTTTATCTGAAGTTTTAAGTCTTATCATTTGTTCTTGATTTCATTGTTTAAGGATGGGGCTTTCATATATCAAGAGGAAAAATATGATTGAATTTGCTGTGATGAGAGGCTGCACTGCAAAACTTGGTGATGCTGCCAATGGAAACATTGATACGGGAGTTCGAGAAGGTGATACTGGTTGGCCTGGAATGATGAGCATCCGAGTTCATGAGCTTGATGGAACTTATGACCATCCAAGTCTGCCCTTGGCTGGGGATACCTGGCAACTACTTGAGATACAGTGCCATTCCAAGCTAACTTTGAAACGCATCCAGAAGCCTAAAAAGGGCTCCAAACCTGATGGTTCTGATGATAATGCAGATCTTCCAAATTTAGATGCACGCTCAAGGTTTGTACAGTGACTTTTGATACATTTTTTGATATATACACGTTATATCTTTAAGAGTCATGACAAAAACTTGCATTCATTTGTAGTATGGACTCCCCATTGTTGTGGATCAGAGTGGATCCTGATATGGAATACCTTGCTGAAATTCATTTTCACCAGCCCATTCAGATGTGGGTAAGCACGAGGCTGAACTGGTTATGCTATTAGTCTTCTTGATTCATTAAGGCGGTTTTATTAATCAGAGATAAAATACTAAAAGCTAATATATGATTTTAGTTTGTAAAGTTTACATGATCTCCAACAAATGACATATGGCAAATGAAGTTTTGAACTAGACTCGTACCTTTTCCAATTCATTATTCTTTGCTTCTTTTGCAGCTGGTATGTGTTTTTCTATGTCTGCAGTCAGAAACCTGTTCATTGATCAATATGTGTAGGTTACACTGAAGATTGCTTTATTCTGGCTTCCGTATGCACCGGGTCCTTTAAAGATAAATTTGTCAATTTGCTCTTATCATCTAACTGCCACTCTAATCAGGCCAGATTGCATCTTAAACTCTTTTCTCTTTGAGTCTCCTGCTTTTTGCAGTATGCATCTGAGCTAGTCATGCTTCATATTTGTTACCCTTCTTTGTACTTTATCTCTGTTCAAGTACATTCAGGACTCTCACCCGATGTCCTGCATTATGGACGACAATAGGTGTAGATGTTTAGGTCAGATATCTGTTGTTACTGAATCCTCATTAATAAACTTTAGAAGTATCTACCTTCTCTAAACCCATGTATTATGAGCTAGCAAAACCATATCTATATACTAATGTTTTTGTTATTTGATACTTTGATTTACTTTTCTTTTATTTTTTTATTAGCCAATGACTAAATATTTCAGGGTAACTTGTCATATATGCTACAGCTTAATGCTACATTTATGAAAATACGAGAAAACCGTGTGAGATATGGTTCACTGGTAAATAGGGGGGTTGGATTATGAGAGATTGCAGGTTCAAGAAGAGGCCACAATCTTTGTTCACACCGAAAATAAATAAATGAGTAAATAAGTAAATTTAGAAGAAGAAATACAGATATAAGAGATATGGTTATGACGGATCACGCTACGCAAATTTCAAATCCTAGAAGTTGAGGGCACATATATGTCACGAATGCAACTTGTGCATTAAATGAAAAACATTAGAATGGTCAAACAACGCAGTAGTGAAGCACTATAGTCTTATATAATTAAATGAAATTCTACATTGCAGAAATCAGTAGTTTCCAAAGTCATTAGCCTCTTACATTTTTAAATTTAAATGGGCGAATCATGTAATTGTATTATTTGTTGAACCAAATTGTGTACCTCATCTCCATGAATTATGGTATTAACTTCTTAACAAAGATAGAAAAAATTCGATGATACTGATACATATTTGTGTGTCAGTATATATACATGTATATGTGTATGTATGTGTCTGCGATGTGTACACGGTTTGTCTGCTGCAGCCAGACTTCTTCACTCCTATAAAAACATCTAAATATTTTTCACATGCCATATATGTTTGTGGAGTGTGACTGGGATCCTATCACTAAGATTTGAGCTTAGCTTAGATCCTATTAGTTGGAAAAGTGTACTATGCTGGTATTTAGAAGATCTACTCTGTTTAACATGATGTAAATCATTGATTAATTAAAAAAGTTAAAAACCACATATTTAGAAGTCTAGGACTAATTCCTGGTTATCCGTCTAATATGAATGAGTTAGAGTGTCCATGTCCAGAAGAAGGCAAAAAAAGGTCTGAAGCTTCCAACTTAGTAGTCTAATATATTGATCCACCTCATAATTTGAAACCCTTGCACGCCAAATTTTAGGTGTTTTAGAATGTGCTAAACCATAATTCTAACTAACTTTCCATTTACACACCTGATGTGCTTGAAAGAAAATTTAAAAACACAAGATCATCTATCTAGGCATTTTGGTTGATTTAAATCATGATTATGGTTATGAATCTTCCATTGAATTGCACACTAAGTGTTTCCAACTAATAGGATCTGAGATCAAATTTACTTTTTACAATACACTCGCATGGTCTAAATTACTCCAGATAACCACTCACTTTTGGTAAACTATCTTCCATTATCTTTCTGTTGGTGAACATGTTATGAGAGCTCCATGTGATAATTTGTAAACTGTGTTGTCCTTAACATTTCATGTGTTTTATATGTAGTATATGTTATACACAACTTTAGGAAGAAGGGCAAAGAACTAGTTAATGCCAGCCATTAATCTCATTAGGAAGTTCTCTGAAAATTAGAAAATTTGCTGTAGTTACCTGTGATTTTCAAAGACTATAGTAGATTAGTGAGAACGAGAAAACTCTTAGTAATTTTGTGTAATTTAGATACACAAACAGAAGCTTGCACAGGTGCAAAATTTCTTCCTGTGGCTGTGAAAAGTATACTCATGTAATGGTCAATAGGCAATATCAAAAGAAAGTAGAAAATTAAGATCTCACCTTACGTCTGGATCAGTAGCATCACACCTGAATCCATGGCCTAACACCAATTAAGGTCACACCCCTTCAAAAGTAGGGTTTCACACCCAAAATTGTATCAGAAAATTTATAGAAATCATAAATTTTTTAAAACATCTTTATTGTACTTTTATTCAAGAAAATATGGTCTTTGTAGACTTAAAAAGCTTAAACACCAACAAGTTAATTCCTGTAAGGAAGCATTTCAATCCTACTAAAATATATACTTTGAGAACTACTGAATTCTGAATAGATTAGTAAATCTATTAAAATCCTAAATATAATTTTCCGTTGAGAGATAAGAATACAAGAAATTTCTATTAAAATAATACTCTAATATCAAATGAATTTCAGCCGTCTTTGTTTTCTTTTCTTCATCTTTTGCGTTTTTCCAAGAAAAAGTGATCCTACATAACCATGCTTAGTAGTCGGCATTATTCATGTGTCTAAAATATTGGTAAATGAAAAATCTCATGAATTTCATACTATTTATGCATAAATTTTGGGGTAAGAGGTTCTAGTATACTGAAGCTTTAATGTGCTACAGTGGAATTACACTGGGAATTGATTGTTTGGACCTAGCCATTTAATTAAGATTTTCAAGAACTTTGCATCGGGCCATCTGATGGAAGATCCACTATTTTTAACGTTGTTTATCTACTTACCTTGATAGTTTCAAGATAGGAAATTGAGTGAGAATTACTTCCGCATACACCAGGCTTCGTTTATTAATATACTAGTTTTTATGCACGAGCAATGCACGTGGTTAAATATCAAAATAATTTATTTTTTTATTTATTGCATTACTATAAATAAGTCAGATTCATTTTGTGTTCAAATCTATAAAATTGGATTATTAGATTTGCTATAATTTTTATTTAAACATTATAAAAAAATCGATGTAATGGATTTTTGTGCTAAACTGGGATCAATATACTTAACTGGGATATCTTAATTGATTCCCTAAGAAAAAAATATCAATTGACATAATAATATCTTTAAG